>DF239469.1:17904-29236 GCA_000507305.1 Breviolum minutum Mf 1.05b.01 | reverse complement strand
AGGCTATGCAGTTTCGATATGTTGTGATGAAAATGTATCCAGGAATGTCATTAAAAATCTTCCTCTTGTTGCGAACAAACAAGGCATATGTTCGCGCAACATCAACATAAATGCTATTTGAGTATGAGCTGAAAACACTGTAAATAGCAGTGTTTTATTACATTTGCATCATCAAACACTTCAGTTCTTCGGGGAACCTCCCGTCCCTACCGTCAAATGATTTGCAATCATGGTTGTAATATCATATATATATATATATACTGTATATATATATATTTATACAATATATGTATGTATAAATATAATGTATACAGTAACCTGAATCAAAAATTCAATGGTTGTTTATTTAACAACGACTCAATCGTTTTAGAGTTTTATTCCGTTTTCACATGTTCTCCCGACTCTTTGTGTTTTAGATGTTTTTTTTTCCCTCCTTCCCATCCAACACCTGGCATGAGGTTCACCTTGGGTGTTCCTATGACCCAAGTGAGTGCCTTATTGAAGCGCATGCCTAGCATGCAGCAACGACACCATGCTACGACCAGCTTCTGTAGGTGCTCCGTTGATTGGGGTGACATGGTGATATACAGTAAAATGTGGTGTTCGATAGGGGATGAGGTGAAAAAGAATGAAACGTGTTACAATTGGAAGCGATTATTTCGTCATTTGAAGCCTTTTTTGCAAAATGAAGGGTGTGTGAGAGGTAATCGTTTTACTGCATTTCTATTATACCATGAAGGAAAGACATCCTGCCATAATGATCTGGAATGCATGTTGGCACATTTGAAGTCAAATCAAATCCATTTATCGGGCTATTATCTTGTGGGTTCTGTTTTGTCCACCAAAACGCTCCGAAATCGAAGATCCAATTTGGCAATTGATGGGAACACTTGGAACCTGCCAGGAATCGCTCGCCCAGTTGCAGCAAACAATATGATACTTGGTGTTTGGTAGTTTGGCACATCAGGCACTTTCATGATGATGGTTTGTGGCATGTTTTGACACCCTTGGTTGACAGAAACACCAGCAACGGAGCCAGGAACCGACCTAAGGTATCGGCTTCAATTCAACGGAGATTGCGTACATGCCATACAAACGCAAAAGGTGTCAAAAGGTTCCAAGATAATCTTACTTGGCCAATGGCTGAACTTTAAACTTTCTGGGATTACATATTTAGTAGTTAAAATAGAGTTGAAACTTTTATTTCAGGGTCCATTGGCTAAGTGAGTAATGTAATTTCTTTGTTTTTGCGTGTTCATGATTCCTACAGTTGATGCCTTGTTCTGAGTGGAAAAAAACAGCACCCATCAAAGATCGGCGTTTTGGCCTCTTTTTTTTCCTCCGAACCAAAAAACATCTAATTATACTCTACACATATACGCGAGTCCCTGGTGTGTTCATGATGTTTCATGGCTTCCACTTTGGAATCAACCCATCGTGAACATTGTTTAAGCATCATATTATCCAAATCATGTTTGTAACAACTACTAGTGTACTGAACCGTATCCAATACAACAACCGTGACATGATATGGGTATATCTTTGGGTATCACTTCCGTTGGCTCCCGGAAATGTAGCCGCACGGTGTCCATTTGGCATCTCAAGGAAGGCATCCTGCTCCTTTGCCAAATGGTCTTGGAGCGTGCTTCCAAGTGCTCGGCTTGCGGCTTTCCAAAGCGATGCCAAAGTCCATGGTTGCTGCGGACACACATAGGACGTTGCAATCGTTATTGTCATTGTGTGAAAAAAAACGCAAGAGGTCACAATGATAGTGCTGTAATTGATGCTGGTTGAATCTCCTTGATATGTTTTCCTAATTATTGTGTATTTATATCTACTCAAACTTAGGAGATTGCACCTGTTTGGCAGTTGATATTTTTTGAATTGTGAAGATCTGTGACAATATTTCGGCAGTTATCGATGGCAAGATGTTGTTGCTAGGCAAGATAATCAGCTTCATCATTCCATGTACTTATAAAAGATAAAACCCATCCTTAATAAGTCATGGGAATAATTATAGGAGGAGCGACGGCCATTGATATGGTACGTACAAGATGTTTGTTGTCAATCAAAAACATAGATGTACATAGTTGGTTGTCACAGAAGTTCTGGGACAACAGTGGTGAGTTTGTAGGCCTTGAACTAAACTACAGGTGCTGCAGCAATACAAGACACAAGAATAGTAAGAAGACGCTTCTATGCGAACGGTGTCAAAGATTCGCCAACCTTCCAATAAAGAATAGGGTACTTTATTACAGAGCTAAAGTTAAAGGTACAAAGTTGCATGGAGTCGCAGATACTTGTAGATGTGAAGCCGAAGCCAGCCCTTCCTGGCATGCCGAAAATCAGGAGACCTGGTGAAGACTCTTCCAGAAGTTGATGCTGGGTTTTTGATTTGAAAGCTGGCCCATTGAACACGTGGGAAAGTGGCCGTTTCCCTTCAAAAAAGTACAATGAATGCAGAAAGTATATCGTATACGGTATAGTGTGCCCTTTAAAACGGATGGGTTTCCTTTCCCATTGATCATGAAGAACAGATTTGGGTGGGTCCGTCATTTATTGTTCAGGGTTCTTTTTTGTGTGTTCCCGTGGAAAATGTAGTTGTTGTGAATCGTATCGTGCATTTGTCCTAGTGAGGTTGTCCACATTCATGATCACGGTCAATAGGAACAGTACCTGTCATGTAGCATGGGGAGACTCATGTGAGTTCGTGGAGCTGCTTGACCGTTTTTCGGGGGGAAGCTGGTGCAGCGAAACCAGAGGTGGAAGAACTCCTTGTCCCACTAATATGGAACTGGATGCCAGCATGCATTTTGATCTTCCTCCATTTTGTTGGTGTTTCAACAATTTGTTCACCTGATATCATGAGGTATGGAGTTAAGACTGAAATTCTTTTAGACCCCTTATGGCAATGATTTCAGACACTCCAAAGGATTCACATCTCAGCGGGTCATGTTTGCAGATGTTCGCAGCTCAGGAAAGGACCTGTGAAAATCTGAAAAAAATATTTGCCACTGCAAACACCTACATCAGTCAACATTCAAGTGGAGAATTCTTCAAGATCATATTATCCCATTCATGTATAAGTTTGACCAAAGTATCAGAAACACATTTAGTGTTGTTTTTTTCAGTTTTTCTTTTCTTCTTGTAGAGCTCGTCTTTGTCAATATGGCAATCCGAACTCAACTCCAAGATTCCCACAGCAGTGGATGCTGTTTTCGCCCTGAGGAGCGCGAGAAATTGGAGGAGGAAGTACTGGAGCTCTTCTCGAAGGGCCGTGATGTGCAGCTGTACCCTAAGGCGGTTCAGGGTAAGGTCTTGGTAGACAAGGTAAAACGAGAATGGTGTCTTATCTATTGACTCACACGTCATATATTTCCGCGATGTTAGGTGATTCAACCCAAATTCCAAATTTTTGGTACCATGAATTTCCTCCATGAATTCCGAAATTTCTTAACTGTCTGTCAGTGAAATCCCCAGGTTGCTGTCGATTTCAAAGACTTTGAAGGGATGGGTATTTTTCATGGGATTTTTCTTGAAAAATCTAACCTCTGAGAGGTATCCCAAAGGTTATTGACTTCTTCGTCATGGAAGATCTTTGATACCCTTGAGCTGGGTCCAGTCATAAAGCTGATTGTGCATGAATCAACATGACTCGATTTCCTTAAAGATAACGTCTAAAGTCATACAAATATATCTAAAAGCAAGAAAACGGATTCCCTTCAAAAATTTGGTTGTTTGTGGGGTGAAAATGACTTAGTGAACTACCAATACCCATCAAACAACCTTCCTCCAATCAACACGGAACGATTCATTTTGTTTTTTGGATAGCTGTAGGTACCAGATACGATAATCCCATATGATATGATTCACTTTGTGAGCATTATTATTGTATTATACTTTGTCGATGATCAGGTCAATCAAGCTCACTTCACCTCACTTCACTGAACCACAAAGGGGTATCCACCTATTGCCTCGATGTTTGCACATATTATTCGTTCAAACAAGCGACGGAACTCGTTATGGCTAGGTTAGTCAAGAATGTATGTATAACTTGCCCCTTTGAAAATGAGTATGTGTTAACAAGTATTTAAGTACCTAAGTATATATATATATTATATATATATATATAAGTGATTTGACGTACCTCTTGGACTACAAGACAGTCCCGTGTAGGGCATCATGTGTTTAAGTGGACAGACCAACAAAAATTCTGGGATTCTTCTTGCCGAGTTGCCGAATCTTTGACCAATTTGTAGATACCTAGGCATCCAATCATATTCTCAGCTGATGATTGGGATGTCAAATCACCTCCTCAGCGTGGTATTTAGGTTCCATTACCATTCTCAGAAGGTGATTGGATCCCTAGGGGATATTCGCCCGTGGTACTCTCAGGGCATTATGGACTACTTGCATTTCCCTGAAATGGCTGAGATGAGTGGAATGGCGCCATGGATCAGAGTATGGGGTTTTTTTACCCAAGCACCGGGGTGGCCTGGGGTATCCTAAGTGGGTTGGCAACTCGATGTTGGCTACATCTCGTGACAAATGGTCGATTGGCAGGCCCCAACAGGGGCAATGAAACTATGAAGATCCACATGTTGTCTTTCACTGTGTCTTTTGTTGCGGTTTCAATGGTATCAAGAGATAGCTATTGGATAGAAGATGTTGTTGAATGTTTGGGGAAACGAGGCGACACATCTAACTAAGCAGGTGTGAAATGGAATCATTTTTACTGTATACCACCTGGAAAACGTACGTGGTGCAACTCCAATAGACATGTAAAAAAATCCAGGCACCTTACTGTACCTGTTTATTACAGTTATTATGCAATTATACCGCAATTTAATTACCTTTGGAAAGTGCCACTTTCCAAGTCGTAGACGTTTCCAGTACTTCCTGATACAGGTCAACCTCCAAACGCAGCCATTTGGAAATAGATAGGTCCCGGCGTCTCGACGCCGAAAAACCGCCATGTGGAGTGCTCCAATGATTTCAGCGCCCGCCTATGCGGCCTGGCCATTGCAAGGACACCGGGAAGGGGAGATGCTGCACCAAACATGAAGGTTGAGGTTGGGGGCGGAGCTAACCTAACTGATACTGTTTATGTCATATATTTATGCCGATTATACTGTATGTAAGATAGCATATTTGCATATATATATATTGTATATTAAAATTAGGTAATATGTCATGTGTTGTATTAGAGGCTTTGAATTTTCCATGGTACTTGAATTCTTTTGGGAATCATTCCATTGGCACTAGGGGCACTGAGGCTAAACTAGACAAGCGTAAAAATATCTAACATGTAAGCAGGTTTCTTTTCTAACATTTGTTGGCGCCTATATTCATGCTAGTTTTTGTAGTTGGGCCACTTGTTCTTGATGTTCTCGTCATGGTCTCCATTTCGAAGGGTTCAGAACTCCAGATTTGACATTTCATATCCCATATATAAACATAATTAAACGCAAGTTTCTATGAAACATACATCACTACAAACATAATAATATATACATTGTGTATGAATGTACAGATTATATTTATATGCATGAACATATGGGGAAGGGCACAGACAATCAGCGATTGATTGGTGAAATCTCAGTGATGTGACCAGTGATTCCACCTCTTAGATGTTGTCCATGAGAAAAGTTGAGGTAGATGTTTGACCGGAGTTTTGTGGAGTACAGTGACTCTTTAAAAAAAAACATAATCCCACCTGAACATCAGGCAGGCAATTCTGAAGCAACCTTATTCATTCATGCAGCCAGACATTGTGTCTGTTGGATGATCAGGCCCTGTCGTGGGCGGACCGGTTCCCTGTGCTCCACCATTTGTGGTGGAACAAATGCCTGCAATGGGATCAATGGGCATGGTAGCTGCGCCAGCGGTGCTGGCATCCCCAGTACCTTGGCAAAGTGAATGGCATAAAGGCATGCATCCGAAATACCTGAACTTGAAACGATTGCAAGATCAACAACGACTGTCTTAACCATTACATTTTTCTCGATCGAAGTTCACTGGCACAAAATCCGCAGCACCAGCAGATCCAAATTGACCATACATAGTCTGATGTTTGCTTAAGATGCTGCAAATTATTAGCTGGTACAGGATCTTCTCCCATCAACATCACCTCGGAGAATACCAGTCATGCAAGTCAAATCAGTTGTCTTTTCAGTGCACTGACCTTTTCAACTTTCGCCAGTTTTACCTTGCTTCAAATCCGCGGATTCCCCGGCAAGAGACGGGGGACGCCTTCAGGACATTGAGGACGTCATCAAGCAGGACCCTGAATTTGCTCGTGTCCTTCAGACTCGACGGAGGTGGCCCGGGGAGTAAGGGGAAGAATCAAATCATGAAGCGGATGCCAATTTATAGCGACCTTTAGGAGAGGTCACCCCAAATGTGTTGTTTAGGCCGAAAAATTCAGGTGTTTTCGGATTTATAGTAAATTGCTGAGATGAAGATAGAGCTTCCATGATGGAATATTTCTAAAGGTCGAATCACCATTCTCCGGGAGTTATCGCATACCATGGAATTTTCCGTTCTTCACTCTGCGAATTCCTCACTTCGGTTCAGGTACCTGTTGGTCCTGAATACCCAATTGGATTTACACCATGATACTCATTGTTCCAGTTGAAATGTCAGCTGATACCAATGACCCCAGTACAGGATAAGGGTCGAGGTGAAATGGGCGTGGTATTGACACTTGTTTCGGTGGTTTTGACAATTGTTCTCCACACACTCCTCTCAGAATCGTTCTTCACACGTACTCCCATAGAATCGTTCTCTCCCCCGTACGAACGTGCTTCAAAGGTGGGAGTTGTGGAGTGACTGATTTGTTTTTTTTGAATATCACCAAAAAAAGGGTGGAGCAGGGAAATCCTGAAGAATGGTGCGCGAGACATTTTTGCGTGGTATTTTCACAGTTTTGGAACTTCGCGCATACGATCGTGATCCACATTTTTTCGATTTTTGTTGGACAATTTCAAAAACAGTTTTTTATTCACAAAGGGTCTCGCACACATTTCCATATATGCTATTCATTTCCGTTCTGCAGAAACATAAGCCATCCATTTCCGTGCTCCAAACAGCAATGTTCTCCGGACACATATGCCATTCATTTCCGCGCTCCAGGCACATACGCCATCCGTTTCCGTTCTCCAGATACAGACTCCATCCATCTCCATCCATCATGCTTATTATCCATATCCTTTTCTCAAGCTTCCACACAAACATAAAGACATATAGCATGACATAGGTTTACTCAAAAACGATATGTCCGATTTTTGTTGACTTTCATCAAAAATGGCATGAAACTGGATTAGCTATGGGGAATGGCGCGGGTTCCTTTAGAATATTACTGACGTTTTGTCGGTTGGTGAAGGTTGGTCCCTTGGAATAGTAATTCACCAGCAAGCACCAAATGATGTTGAGTGTTGGCTGTTTAAACCCTCCAATCTTTAGACAGCAAAAGGGGACATATTTTCTGTTGGTTTCCCTTCTGGAATATTCATTGTGATGTAAGTAGACTTGGTTGCTTCAAGAGTGTGAACATTTGATTTAGATCTCCAAACACATCCCTTGAAAATTAGATCCGTTGATACCTGAGAAGTGGATCATTAGAGTTTGGAGCCATGGCAGGCAACAATTGGGATTGGAGCTGCCTGGAATCAAAGACTTTTTGTCCAAGACGACTGCCGTCAGCTTGGGTTCCTATTGCCACTCGGCCATTGAAATTTGGAAACAAGCCGAAATTCCCCCTATGAAAAAACATCTTATCAGGACGTGTTTGAATGAGATGAATGAGATCACAAGTTCAGGTTCCTTCAATCAATACTCCTCCTTCCTCCCACTACTACTAGTTCTACTACCTACTACTGTTTAGGGTCCCCAATGTCCAATCTCGACCGTTGCGCAACGGCGGCCGTTGAGGTGCAGTAGCCAATATGTTTGAGCAGCTGGGTTTGCGAGATGCTGCTGGACCCTTTGATTGGATGCGAAGTGATTGTCAAGGCATCACACATTTGATCCTCAACGGCTTCCAGGAGCAGCCACAAGACTCGAAAACAAGAAGATCATGTCCGATAACCAGAAGGTCTGTTAAATGATCCTTTTTGTCCTTTTAGGGCGAAACAGGATGAATCCTATTAGGCTACAAACTGCTGCACCACTTTCAAGTGTTCAATATTTTTGTCAACCCTACATCGATAGTCAATGATGATAAAGTGATCAGGCCTTATCAATGCCTACACTGATTGGACGTTTCTTCTCGGTCTGGCAGATGAGGGAAAGGTCTCCAAGCCTTCCGTTGAACATTTGCAAGATGTTCTACGGCATTTTTTTGATGGCATATGAAGACCAAATTGGAGTTAACCATTATACAAAACACAACCAGTGATGGGAAAAAACAAGCGGAGCTTCAGAATACTGAACATTACTACCCTGTGTGTATATATACACATATGATTCATCATATGATCGATTAGGTAAGCGGCCTGAAGATCCATTGGCCCCTCAGACTCAGATTGGTCTCGGGGGTGGGAATACCCACAATTTCTCGGTCCAGCTGCAGGACTTCTTGGAGTGGGAAGGACATTTGGAGATTGCTGGCTTAAAGGTTTTTCCAACCACTTGGGGTGGTTCCTTTTGGCATCATGACCTGAATGATCCCAAGGCCAGCAGGGTGATGGTTGCATATGACTACGAGGTCCCAAAAACAAAAGAAGTGTTTCATCAAAGAATCTCTTCAGGTAGGCATGGATGTAAGAACAGGTATATATATATATACATATAAGTCACAGGTGTTGTTATGTTGTTTATCCCTTAGCCCCTAACAAAATAAGAGCTTCCAAGTCTCATTTTGAATGCTCCATCTTGGAGAAATCAGCAAGGGAAAGGTTAAAAAAAACTGGCTGGAAAGTCTGTAAAACAAGGCTCAAATCTACCAACAAGAGTAAGATATATAGAAGTATCAGTATACACAAGAAGAAGACTGAAATCAAAGAATCAATATTTCTGCAGAAGTATCTCATACATTCTAATACAACATGTTGTATTTTTGCGGATGTTCAATGGTATTATTTTAGCAAAACGCCTGAAAAACACCGGAATTCCGGCCAAAACGGCAGGTGCACGAGACCTTCACAGAGAGATGGGATTTTGGGTTCCGGGAAGCCCGGGAGTTCACGATCTCAGAAGACGACCTCATGGTCGCATATTTGTTCAACAAAGTTGTAGGAGCACCCTCAAGAAGTGTATGATTCAGGCTGATTATATTCGTTTAAGTAAGGGTGGTAGTTTATGAAGTCAGGAAATGACATGAAATGACATGGCTAGGCTGGCCAAGGACATGGATTCCATACACCCTTTCGAAGGATATGTTTGGATGAGGCGTTCCAGGTTTTACCAGGATTGAATTGATTTGTAGGTGAGTGTTTTCCTAAACACATGCATTGTGCTTGCAGTTGCTTGGACAGATTGGACTCCATGCTGCAAGTATGTATAGAAAACCCCGTGGAAAAGAAATCTCCCTTAAAACATTCCTGCTTGCAAGGACAACCTTCTGTTCGTTCGAGTGGCCACTTGTCAAAATATTCCGTATGGATTCCATGGAGAGTCGATGTTTTGCTGTCGGCATTAGGTCTCATGGATTCATGTCTTCCCCCAAGAAGTTAGACTATAACGATGGCACAGGACGTTATTCCAAAAGGTAGTTATAATATATATGTTACAATTAATTAGGAAACAAAATCCTTTTTAAATGTTTTGCGATTTCAAGAATATCCAGTTTGGTATCCCCCTGGCTGGGATCGCTTGACTTTCTTGACTCAGAGAAACCAGAGATCTTTGTGTTTGGGCAAAACGTATTTGTCACTTGTAACCGGTAGGGGCATGGAACATGGCGTAGATTGGGTGGAGATGTCTTCTTTTTTAAGATTTGCAAGTAGGTTTTAGTTTCCAGATACTGTGCAAATTTGAAACACTGCAAAGATGAAAGATAGATGATTTGAGATTTTTTTGTGCTTCAGTTTAAATTAACGGTGCCAAAAAGGTGGATAGTCTTTTGTTGTTATATGAATTTATATGATATATGTTATGTTTATCGACAGTTACATTGGGCAACAGTATGTTTTAATGCAAAGAACTGCATCAAAATGCGGCGAACAAAAAACGACAAAAAAAATAACCACTGACTGGCCCTTCAAAGCACCCAGAAGGAAAGTGATGGAACGGTTCCGATACCAACACCAACCAACAAAACCACAGGATTTAAACGAACAGTTTGGAAGTTCATGTATTCTTTAAACGTATTTAGTGTCATTAAACTCAAGGTCACATTTCTTGCGTTTGTTTCGTTCGCGTGGCCATTTGACCGAGGTCAACAGCACAGAGGAACTGCGGCAGATTCGGCCGCTTTACGAAGCGCTACACCGACGCTTTGGCGGGAGTGACTTGGTTGATTGGTGACGGGTGACTGGCGTTTTGGAAGCTGATAAAAAGGAGCCTGATTGGTGTATATATGAATGTATATATCTATGGATTATATAAGGAGCTAATAGTCACGAGATACCTTGATTGAGCTGTTGTGTTGTATTTGCATATGTACGCCGTGGGTAAGAAAATCACACATGCTGATGCCACATGACACAACATGACGCGTATATCATAAACATATCACATATGTAATTTTGCAGTAGCTACAGCATAGTTTTACATACACATAGAATAAAGTTCATCATTGGGTATGAGTTTGCTGACCACGGGAGCATCCCAAATTCGATCTTTGATTTGCGTTTTCCTGGTGAATGTTTGTGTTTTTTTCTCAGGAAATTGTTCGTTGGTTTGGTTCGTTCATACCTCGGGTGGCGAGATGGGAAAACAGGGACTTTAGGAGATGGATGCTGAAAAAGCACTAAGGTTCCCGCGTCCTCTTGCTGGTTTTGATCGATCTGCAGGAGTGGGATGAAGGGACAGATGGACAGGGTGAAAGCGTGTGAAACAAATGGTAGGTGTATAGCTAGGGGTTGTCAAGATGATCAAGCACTCCGCGCAATAAACATTGTTTAAAACCTAATGCGAAGGTTTGGCGAATTGTTGGTCATGTTGGCGGTTCAACGGTTGTTCATTCTAGGTTCCCTTGGCTAGGGCTGAAAACGAGTTTTCAATTAATTCAAAATATTTTGTGTGCAGAAATCACTAGCACTGGCCAGCTCTCATGCCTTTTCTTTTCAAAAGACATGTCCTACTGTATATGTATATATATAGAGGGAGAGAGAGAGAGAGAGAGAGTTAGTTTTTTAGAACAATAATTCTACAGTATTCGTCCCTTGAC
>DF239469.1:3300-15251 GCA_000507305.1 Breviolum minutum Mf 1.05b.01 | reverse complement strand
ACTTTGAGATAATTAATACCTATTTTCAAGAGTTCTAATGACACTTGACAACATCTTTTGATTTTATTATCTTTTACCACTGGAAATTTATTATCATCAGTGATTCTATTTTCAACCACATCTATTGATGCTATATATGCTTCATACTCAGCAAGGCTCATAATAATTACATGATAGAAAAGCTACAATGTAATTACTATTTTGAGTAATAATTACATGATAGAGAAGCTACAATGTAATTATTATGAGCATCGGGGAAACTCATGAATTCAAAAGGGGTCAAGAAGGGGTTTTTTGAAGGCTTCGCGTATACTTGATTGCTTACATATCTTTTCGGGTGGATTCGCGCTTATCAAGCCAAAAACTAATTATTAACGAACTGTTGCCGGATTGAACGCCACTTCTCTGTCTCTATTCTGTGCGTCACGAAGTTTCCGTACAATATTATTAAATATATTTTATTTTCTAGATATTTATAATGAATAATTCAGTGCCAAGAATAGAACCCATCAATGTAAGGCAATATGAGTTCAAACAAAGTAAATATAAAATGGCGGATAAATTGCCTTTTCGTTCTATCGTTGTAAGTGCTAGTCAAGGAGGTAAAGGGATATTAATTCAAAATCTTGTCTTGAATGTCTATCGTCATTGCTTTGAGAGAATATATATAGTCTCACCGACCGCACACATTGACGAGGCTTATAGAGAAGTAATAAAATACATAGAAAAAGACTTAAAAGTCAATAATGACAAAGAGAAATTTTTATTTGATGAGTATGATGCCCCAGCACTTGAACATATCATAGATACACAGCATAAAGTTATAGAGTATCAGAAAAAACAGGGCATGAAGAAGTTATTTAGTTGCTTATTGATTATTGACGATTTTGCGGAAGATAAAACTTTTATGAGATATTCAAAAATTCTTCATGGGCTATATACAAAGTCCCGTCATTCCGGATTATCAGTCATAACAGCCACGCAAAAGTATAATGCTTTAGCTCCTATAGTTCGTTTAAATTCAAGCAGTCTTTATATTTTCAAACTAAAAAATATGGCAGAAGTTGATGCCTTTGTTCAAGAACAATCAGCCTTAGTTGATAAAAACACCGTATATAAAATATACAAACTTGCCACGGAAGATAAACCTTATTCATTTCTTTTCGTGAAACTTCGTGAAAGTGATTTGAATAAAATATTTATGATACGGATGGAAAAGGAAATACATATAGATAATAGTCAAAAAGCATTATAAAGAATAGACTTTTCTATATATTAATACCACCGAATGCCACTGAATGAAATAGACTATTCAAAAACAATGTTTTACAGGTTAGTCTGTAAGGATTTAGAAGTATCTGATTTTTATATCGGGCATACCACTGACTTTAAAAGCAGGAAAAACAAACATAGAAAGAACTGTAAAAATCCTAACAATCCAAATTTCAACGCATATCTATATAGAGTTATTCGTGAAAATGGTAATATTGAAAACTGGGATATGGTTTTAATAGAGACGCTAAAATGTGAAAATAGACTGGAAGCATTGAAAAGGGAAAGAGAACTAATTGAACAAATGAAACCGACGCTGAACCAGTTAAGACCATACCGAACTGAAGAAGAGTTGATAGAAAAGAAAGTTAAAGATAATGAAAGAAAACGACAAGATAGAAATGAAAACCCAGAAAAATATAGAGAGATTGACAGAGTTAAATATTTGAAGAGAAGAGAGCAAGCGTTACAACGAGCAAGTGAATACTATCAAGAAAATAAAGACCGTATTAACAAACATGAGAAAGAGCATATAATATGTGAATGTGGTGCTGTAATAACAAGGTCAGGTAAATCACAACATGTAAAAACCAAAAAACATCAAAACTATATAAACTCACTTCAAGATTAATAATATTATTTTTTATAATATTATTTAATCAAAATATACTCCAATTACAGAGTTGAACCGGCAAACGATACATAATTTTATCTGATTTAGACACTTTTACTTTTTTCAGTTCATTTGCTATTTCTAAAATAGCACTTCTAAACATTTTATCTTTCTGACTAAGTTCATCTTCATTCATTTCTTCAACTGCTTTTATTTCACATACTTCTTTTACCTTTGAACCACTACTACCCATTTCTATATATTTAGATATATTTTTCAATATATATTTAAATATTTAAGATAAACTATGTTTATCTTAAACATTTAATCTACATTTTTTGCTTTAGATTTGCTTTTTGCTTTAGGTTTTGCCTCTCCTTTACCTTTCAATGCTTTTATTTCATCTTCCGCTTCAAATAAACGACTTTCTAATTTACTTATTAATTCTATTTGTTCCTGCAATGCTTTCCAGAGAATTGCTGACATCTTGCCATAATTTATTCCCATATAATCATTATCTTCATTTACTACTGCTTCAAATTTTTCTGGTAGTATTTCCTTTATCTCTTGCGCAATAAAACCAATATGATTTTTCTTTTTATCATCATTTTTCAAATTGTATGTTTTTACAATAACACTCTTAACTATTTCGCTACAGTCTTTATCAACATTTTCAATATTATCTTTTAATCTTTTGTCAGATGTTTCAATTAAATCAACACAAGTAATATTATAACCTGATGATACATTTGCATTAAAATCTATCTGTGTTTCATTTACTACTATTGAAGGATTGGCGTTAGCCAATAATCTTATGCTGGCTGTGCTCCAAAGGTTCAATTGTGTTCCTGTGTCGTGTCTTATGTTATTAGAATATAAGTATCTGTTATTATCAATTATAACAGAATGAGCCATTCTAATAAAATTAACTACTGGTGATGTTTCTCGTTGAAGTTTAATAAACTCATCGCCACTTCTCCTAAAAATTAAATCATTATCGTCAGTTGTATCAATAAAATTTGTTTTTATACTACCGACTGTCGTTTCTCTTCTTAACTCAATACCCGCATTTGTCATTTGTATATTGGCACTTGTTCCATTCCCAGCATAAAATCTCATCACACTATCAGCATTTTCTAATCTAAAATCAGCGTATTGGACACCACTTGAAAATTGATTGATTTGTAAATTATTAACTCGTAATTGACCGTTTGCTCTTAATTGTTTGCTACATATGATTGCTTCTATTTCTGTTGGCGTCCCATTAACATCCTCTGTAAATTTATCTAACGTCATAAACGGAACATTATTTCTATTAAATACTAAATCAGTGTCATTGATTGTATCTATTATATTAGATAAATGTAATGGTTGATTTATATCAACACTATCACTTTGAAAAGTAATATAAGGAACATTATTTCTTCTAAAATCAAAATTGGCATTTGTATTTCGTGTATCTATAAAATCAACTTTTAAACCGTTATTACCTTGTATTTGCCTTTCAGAAAAAAGAAACGAATTATCAACAATTAAANGAAGAACTGTCTGCCTTGTTGTTGAAAAAGAATTTTATTAAAGATGATAAAAATATAAACAACGCTAAAAATACTTTACTTGAAATATACGAAAGAGCGACTGAAGAACGCTTCAGTTTCTTATTTGTAAATCTGATGAAGTCTGATATTAACGAAGTGTTTAAAATCAGATTTCAGAAACGCGTTGTAATAGACGATGAGATTTGATAATATTATTTTTATAATATTATTTAATCAAAATATACTCCAATTACACAACTGCACTGGCAACCGATACATAATTTTATCCGATTTAGATGCTTTTACTTTCTTGATTTCCTCGTATATCTCTACAATCGCTTTCTTAAAAAGTTTGTCCTTACTACTCAATTCAGTTTCATCCATTTCTTCAACTGCTTTTACATCATTTATTTCTTCACACTTTGAACCACTACTACCCATTCTATATATTAGAACTACATATTTTTTCAAAATATGTAGTTTTAATAATTAAAATAAACATAAATATGTTTATTTTAATCATTAATCTACATTTTTTGATTTTGCTTTAGGTTTAGCTTTTGGTTTTTCTAATGCTTCAACTCTTGCTATTGTTTCTAATAATTTACTTTCTAAATATTCTATCTTACTCTGCTGTTCTTGGCAACATTTCCATAATATTGCTGACATCTTACCATAATCTNATCTACATTTTTTGCTTTGGATTTACTTTTTGCTTTGGGTTTTGCTTCACCCTTTCCTTTCCCCCTCATTTCTTTTACAATATCTTCTAATTCAAATAATCTACTTTCTAAATGTTCCACCTTGTTAAGTGTTTCTTGAAGTGCTCCCCATAATACTAAAGATAATTTCATATAATTAATACTCAAATAGGGGTCTCCTTCATCCTTTTTAGGTTTAGTTTCTTTTACAATATTATCAAATTCTTTTGGCAAATGTTTTTGTAAGTGCTGTGCTATAAAACCATATTTATCACTATTTTTATATTTTTTATCTTTATATTCAAAAGTTTTTATTTTAACATTTTTAACGCATTCTGTAAAATTACTTTCAACATCTTGAATATTAGTTTTTAATCTTTCATCTGATACAGTTGTATCAATGATGTTTCCAATAATAGATATATTTGTATTATCAATGGGAGCGTTGAAGTCTAAAGATTGGTCTGTGTAGTTCCATCTCATATATTCCACTCTGGCATCTGCTGATACAACACTACCATAAAATACCGTGTCAAATTGTCTTGTTCTGTTTCGGTAATCATTAGCATATACATCAGGTGCTGTAAGAGCGTGTCCGACCGCAACTTCTACAAGACTTGACTGGTCATTCAACCTAAAAAACTCTGTTCCATTTCTTCTTACAACTAAATCATTATCGCCATTCGTATCAATTAGATTTGTTTTTACACTACTAATTGTCGTCTCTCTACGTAAATCAATACCGGCATTTGTCATTTGTAAATTAGCACTGGTTGAATTACCAACATAAAATCTCATTATACTATCAACGTCTTCCAATCTAAAATCAGCGTATTGAACACCACTTGAAAATTGATTGATTTGTAAATTATTAACTCGTAATTGAGTGTTTGCTCTTAATTGTTTGCTACATATGATTGCTTCTATTTCTACTGTGTCTTCTGTAAATTTATCTAAAGTTAAAAATGGAATATTATTTCTACTAATTACTAAATCATTATCATTAACTGTATCTATCGCATTAGTTTGTAATTCATATGCTGTTCCTACTATAAGATTTCTTTGTAAAGAAACTCCATTATTTGTCATTTCACACACTATCGTCTCGCCTCCACCTTCTCCTGTTCTAAATCGTATCATTGGATTATCGGCAACCGGATGTAAATTTCTAATATCAAAAATATTAACACCACCTTCTAAAGATGGTTTCAATGTTAGTTTATTTGCTGTATCAATAGTAAGTGAATTTGCTAGATGTAATGCTTGATTTATATTAATTCTATCACTGTTAAAAGTAATATAAGAAACATTGTTCCTTCTAAAATCAAAATTAGCATTTGTTGTTCGTGTATCTATAAAATCTACTTTAAACGTATTACCTTGTATTTGTCTTGGAGTATATACAAAGGAATTATCAACAATTNAAATTTGCATTTGTTGTTCGTGTATCTATAAAATCTACTTTTAAACCGTTATTACCTTGTATTTGTCTTGGAGTATATACAAAGGAATTATCAACAATTAAAGATGTTGAACCGTTATTTGTAAATCTTATTTGGTTGTTAGTTGCTTTGTTATTTACTAATTCTAAAATATCTTGTCCGTTATCGTTCCTCGTTGTTATGTATCTCAAAAGGTTTGACGTGGCATCTAAATACAATACTTTATTAACATTCATTATCNTTTTACTAAAATTTACTTTTTCATCTGAAGCATCTAATCTCATATACTCTTCATAAGCGTTATTCGTAGAATTACCACCATTTAATACTACATCATTAGCAAACGCTACAGGTTTTATAATATCAGTAAAAATATTCTGTGATAAAAATGATTTTGTATTTGGAACTCTAACGGTATTATCACTCAATTGAAATCTTAAAAATTCATTAGTATTTAAGTTAAACACTACATCGCTCAATCCACCATCAAAATTATTACATAGTAATGTTGAACTTCCTACATCCATATTTTTAGATAATTGTAGTTCATCATCTGTAGCATTAAATCTCATATATTCAACATCATTATGATTAAAAATAATATCATTAGTAATAACATTTGAATTAAATACATCAGCATTAACTCCATCAGCATTTAAATCACCATCACTTGTTAATAAAGATACTCGTAAAGTTCCGTTAATATGAGCACTGCCATTACAATAAAAATCATCATTAGCATTAGGCGGACTAACCGCATTTAATATTATTTTACTTAATCCATTTGTTGGGTCTAATCTTAAATTTGCAAAAACATCTTGAGGGTTATTAACATTCAATTTATTATTTAGTAAAGCATCTACTTCCGCTTGAGTATAACCATCACCACCATCGCCACCGCCCCCACCTTGTGCTACAGCATTATCGACATACTCCTCTGTTGCTAAATCAGACGAACCTGTATTCAATAATTTGATGAATTCAGTTCCTATAAAACTTGTATGTCCATCCAAACTTATTGACATAATGATATAATCATTTTAGAAAATAATTATATCAAAAATCCTTATTATCGTTTTTTACTTCGTGAAACAAACATATTCTGACATAACGCATTGTATTTTTCCTTTTTCTGTTGTATAAATTGTTGTTGTAATAATTGATAATGATTAGTTAAATCACTTAATGGATTTCTTGGTTGAACGATTTGATTTTGAACTGCTTGAACTGGTTGTTGAACTACCTGTTGAACTGGTTGTTGAACTGGTTGTGCTTTGGGTTTTGGCATCGCTTTAGATTTAGGTTTTATAACTCGGTCTTCTAAATTGCCCCTACAGTTAAACTCGTGTTTATATCTGTATGAGCGAAGCAACATACACTTATTACATTTAGGACAAGTAATTTTCTTATCTTTCAATCTTGCTGTTTTTGAATTGTTATTTAACGGTTCTGTTTCAGTTTCCTTTTGATTTACAACCTCATTGACAAGTTCTTGTCTTGTCTCCTGTTGTATTTCTTCCTGTGTTTCTTCTGCTTTAGTTTCTTCAATTTGTTCTTGGATAGGTTCTTCTTCCTTTACTTCTTCATTATTCACATCAATGACCTTTATTGATGACATATAAAAATAGTATATATTTTTTATTCTGGATAAAAAAACGGATAAAAAATAGAAACAATGATATTAAGTTAGTATAATATCATTGTTTAATTGCTTTGTTCTAATGATTTTAAATATTCTTGATGCTTCTTTGATTTTAAATGTCTATTATGCCCCCATTTCAGATAATTTCCTCCACAATCACAAGTTTTGGTTTCACTTATCTTATCTTTGTTATTCTCTCGGTATTGTTTTTGATACTCTTTGATTTGTTCTTTGCGTTTTTCATAGTTTCTCTTATCATACTCTTGAAACTTTTCAATGTTATTCTCTCTGTATTGTTTCCGATATGCTTTAAATTCTTCCTTATTGTCTTTTCTTTTTTGCTTCCTCCTTGTATTTATTTCTGTTTTATTTTCATGGTAATATTCTTTTTGCTTTTCTAGTCGTTTATCTCTGTTTTTTTCATAATGACACTTACCCTTTTCATTCAACTCTTCTCTATGTTCCTCTCTGTGTTTCTTCCTCTGTTCTACAATTGCATCTTTGTTTTCTACATAGTATTGTCTATTTTTTTCTACATATTCATCAGTTTTTTCTTCATAACGTTCTTTACTGCTTCTTCCTGCTATGCGTTTATTTACGCAATCACTATTTCTTATATGAAACCCTTCGCGTGCTTGAAGTTCTTTTTTACTTTTACAAACAACATCTTCCACCCATTCTATTTTACAATTTTCTACACCGAATTCATCAAATAAATCAAATACTGACATATATTTACATCCGTCAGACAGATATTTTTTGAAATCACACTTATGTTTTTGCATTCTCTTGCTCAATGGTTGAACAGAACTACCAACATAACATTTTGTAAAAGTATTGTCCCATATCTTGTAGATTTGACCTTTACTATAATCTACCATTTTTTATATATAATATACTGTTATTTACTTTTAAATATGTTAGTAAGCAGAAGGGTGGGAAAGCAATAAAGCAAACTGGCAAGGAATATTATATAAGTTCATGACAACGCCTCTTTCATCTGTAATTTTAAAATCCAAGCGTTTAAGCGTTCTATTAGATACATCTATGTAATCTTCACTTAATGATGAACCGGGGTCATTGATAATTCCACCAAGTTGTGAATTAACCAAAACCTTTTTAATGATGGAAGAACTGTATGATGTAGGTGCTGAATACTTGTAATCGGAAAGTGATGGTGATGAAATGAACACGTATCTAAATGGAACTAAATTAAGATAAGATGAAGTCCAAACAGTTAAAGGATTACTTGGCACGTAGTTGCTTAACAAATAATTGATAGATAATGGATTATTGCTATCGTAGTTTGCTTGAGTGGTATTCCAAGTATTTCCAACATAATTACTTAACTCATCATCAGTAGGAATTTTAATTTTATAATTTAGCCCGTCCTTAATACTAAATTCAACAGTTCTTGTAGGACTACTGTAAGCATAATTAAAAATGCCACCGGTATTTAAGTCTTCTGTATTACTGTTTAATCCTGCGTGGATGTCAAATGTGAGTTGTTCTGAAAAATAAATCTTATTACCCAAGTAAATTCGAAAGTTTTTTACAAAGACATCTGAATTATCAAATATCATAACATACAAATATTCATAAAATCCTACCTCTGTCGTCTTAAACGTGGCCGGAATTGATATATCTGTTATATGAAGTCTCGTTCCTTCTGGTATTTCTATATTTTCATTCAATTCAATTGAAAAATCACTACTACTGACAGATTGTGGTAATCTATATTTTGAATCAACAAATATTTTCTTATAAGTTAATCCTCTATTACTCATATATTATTTGCATAGAAAAATATTTTATAATCTATTTATATATTAATGATTGGCATTTTAGGAGGAATAGGAAGAATAGCAGGAAGAGAAATAGCACAGGAAGCTTTAGGTAGAATAGTAGCAGGTAGAACTACAGAGGATTTATTTGCTAGAGAGGAAATAGCTAGAAGGATAGGTAAGGCTAGCTATGACAGCTTAATAAAAAAGCTTCATGAAATACAAGATGAAAGAATGATGGATGATGCAAAGAAAAAAGAAAATGATATGAATAAAAGAATGGATAATTTCGCTAGAAATCTTAATGGAAATTTGAGAGGTAGAAATACTACACTATACTCTGAAGAGAGAAACATAGGAAACAAAGAAAAGTTAGAAGACCGTGCTGGTTTGAAGAATGCTTATGACAGTCCAAGTGGATTGTATGTCACAGGAAAAAGTCTTTTTGTTAGTGGCACCACAGGGAAGGATGGAAGCATAACTAGAGATATATTAGATGACCTAATCCATTTACCAAGTAGGAGTGCAGAAAACACTGAAAAATATAAGGATGTCATAAAAATGTTAGAAAAAAATCCTCAAGTAACACGCATTATAGGACACAGCCTCGGAGCCGCGGTAGTCAATACTCTTGACCAAAACTTTCCAAATAGGTTTGAAACAACAACTTATGCAACTCCTGCGGTAAAACCCAAAAGAAAAGGAAAACAAGACCCAAGACATCGGGATTGGAGAAATCCGAATGACCCTGTTAGTATTTTGGATGGCTACGCTATAACATCTTCATTTGATGACCCTAACCCTATTGTTTCACATGGGTTTTCTAATTTTGCTGGGAATGGCTTGATTAGAATAAGACCTAGCACCAACATTTCTAATGGGATTAATCCAAATAATATGTAAAAAATACATATATAAATATTTAGATATCTAAATATTTATATAATGGGAAGTATGTTTTTAAGAATGTTCTTTGATAAGCGTGAGCTTCATAGGCAATTGTTGGAAATGGATAGAGAAGAAGAAGAAAAGCGTCAGATTAATCAACAAAATATGAATAACAAAATATTTCTTGAGGATGTAAAGAAGAGAATGGATAATATGGAGAAGACGCTAGAAATTCTTACTAATGACAGCAGATTAAAAGAAGTTGTTGAAAGAGAAGTAGAGAGATTAAATGAATTAAAGAATGCAAGTGAATGCTTTAAGAAATATAATAAAATAACATAATTAATCTAGTATAAGTTAATAATGTTTCACAGAGTNCCTATCCCCTGTGTGCCTTGCCTCCCACGACTGAATGACTTTAAGAAATATAATAAAATAACATAATTAATCTAGTATAAGTTAATAATGTTTCACAGAGTAGATTACAAAAATCAACCAAAGCCAAAAATATTATCAAAGGGTATGAGTAATTATGACAAGCTTCAAAAGTCAATGAACGAACCTTTAAAAGACTATAATCAAATAAAAGATTTAGTAGAATTAGAAAATAATAGTATAACAAAGTTAAGTAATACAAGTGATACAAAATCAAAAAATTATTTGGATGTGAGTACTCACAAGCTACGCGACATGATGCCACATAAAAAAGGTAGAAATAAAAAATAATTTCTATATAAGAATATATAAAGATGATAACGTAGTTTCAGAAGCACAAGATACAATGATAAACCAATTGAACTTCGGTTTGCCCGAAACAAGTCAATACATCACAGACCGCCGTTTTGTAAATTACTTCCCTTCAACGTCATCAACATATAGTTCTCAACAAGGCAACCAAAATATGAGATTTTATATCAGTGGTGACTCAAATACATATCTGGATTTAAGCAGTATTAGGTTGTTTGCTACATTACAAAACAACGAAGAAGGTTTTGAAAATAGGGCTAAATTCTTAAGACCATTAGGTGGATTACATTCATTCTTTCAGAGATATCGAGCAAGTGTAGGCGGACAGATGGTTCAAGATATTACGGAATATAACAGGCACTGTGAGACCTACAAATCATTTAAGTCAAGGGATGTTAATGAAATGGATGATATAGAAAGTAGTGCTAATCCTAGCTGGGATGACAACTATCATAAGTATGCTAACGGTTTAGATAACTTTGTATTTCTTAATGAAGCCGGCGATGCTATTGGTATAAATGCAAACGGAGACCATAATGAATGGGGTAAGATTGGTTTCAGACACACTCGCCATTCATTATGTGGCGTTCCGGGTAATAAAGGTAAAATGAGACTAGGGCATAAACCAGTATGTGGATTGTTAGAGAGTAATTATTACTTACCTCTACGATTTGCTCCTTTAGAATTAGAATTCACAATAGTTAGCGACCCTAATGAACCTATTGTAGTTCCTGAAGGTGATGAACAGACTAATCCAAACGAAAGTGATAAAGAAGGATATTACTTTCAAGCGGGTAATACTTCTACAAAATGGGAGTTGAACAATATAATCATTAGAGCAGAAGTCATCACATTAGACAATACAGTAGATAACAATATCACAAAACACTTATTAGAAGGTCAAAGTTTAAAACTTATCGTGCCCCAATACCATACCCTGACCCAGACATTTAATACAGGAGGTGGCGAAATTAGCATGAACATAGTCAAGAGTGCTAGTAAGTTAAGCACTGCATTCATAACATTATACCGTCAAAAACGCCAAGGAGAAAGGTATGATGGTAAATTTTATGTTGATAATTACGTGCACAAGCGTTATAATTACATGTACAATCCGATGATTAATAGTGAAATCAATGACGGACCGAATGCACAAGCAGTAGCAATTCAAAGAGGACAAGGTTTCCAAGACTATTCTAGAAATTTAAGCTACCAGCTTCAGATTTCGAATAAGAAGTATCCCGAGTTCGAATGTCAGTCGTTGTCTGAAGCATTTTACTACTTACGACGAACATTGCATTATATGAATGGAGACCAGAACTCA
>DF239468.1:62256-200311 GCA_000507305.1 Breviolum minutum Mf 1.05b.01 | reverse complement strand
CCCCATGCCCCACGTGAGTGGAAATAACAATCTTATATTAGAGTGGACCTGCAAATTATCCAGCAGTTGAAAGAATAGCATCATCAACCAATGCCGCCAATGCCTGAATTATGGCCTATAGGTCAAAAAGATATCTCTTCCCGAAGACCCGAAGAATCTAAAAAAAACAACTCACCAAGCTGACGTCTATCAATCATTTTGGGACGCAGCTAAATTTTAGAGCAGAAGCATCATTAGTCATCAGCATCGCCACAATCATTGATTTTTGTTGAGTATGTCATAGTACATACCTTTTAATTGTAAGCCTCAACTGAGAATTGCTGGGAGATACTGAACAACCCAAAAGGATATTGTTCCACCATTCATGTTGTACCAACCACCACAGCTGTGAAATGTTCAAATCCACCACCTTGCCCGGTGGGGCATACCGCCCAAATCTTTGTAGCAAATCTACGTCCCCAAGTTGAAAAAACAACTGAGAACTGGATGGGAGTAGATATTTCCAGGTATTTTTTAGCGTATATTCTCATTAGAACATGATACACACACACACACATGCATACATATACACACGTTCAATATAAATATGATTCTAAATGTATTGTTGATGATGGTTTCATTCGGTACTTGCCCTGAGGGAAATGGGAAAACATGTGTGAAACCCATGCAAAATCCTCCATGTCCTTCGGTCCTTCCAACAAAAAAACCCTACGTTGAAAAGGGTTTTCGCGATGGAACCCTTAGAAGGGTTTTGACTTCACTGGAATCTGGTTGGTGGTTGAACCAACCCCTCTGAAAAATATTATATAGTCAAATTGGATCATGAAACCCCAAGGTTCGGGGTAAAAATGAAAAAATATTTGAGTTGCCACCACCTAGGGAATGATATGAAATGCCAAGTTGTTTGATGGTCGCAACCTTTGGTAACCCTCCACTGGTCGTTGTGGCTCTCATTTCCTTTCCAGCAGCATTTTTTTGGGACCTGCCTCCGTCCTGGGTTGCGGCGGAGCGGCGGCAGAGCCAGCAGCTGAAAAGCAAGTTGTCAGGAAAGGGATGGTTGGCTCGTCGTGGATGGTTGCTTAAGGACCAGAAAACGCTCTTTTTCCTACTAAATATTATGTAATGTCATCCTAATCCCCAAAAGTCTGAAGGTTCGCCATTGGCATCCTATAGGCTCTGG
Source organism: Breviolum minutum Mf 1.05b.01 (assembly GCA_000507305.1). Lineage (NCBI taxonomy): Eukaryota > Dinophyceae > Suessiales > Symbiodiniaceae > Breviolum > Breviolum minutum. Next base: position 199,131 of record DF239468.1, on the reverse strand, counting down.
TAGCAGAAAATCGCCGTGCTCCTAGTGGTGTTCTATTATTTCTGTTGCACCCATGACTTATGTCACCGGGATCTTCTGAAATCCCCCAAACTGCTTAGCAGTGACACCTGTCCAGCTGAACAAAAACCTTCAGGTCGCAAGTGGAGATTGCATCCAATGATGTTCAACTGGTCGTTTTGATTTTTTGTTGCTCTTGGAATGCACCAAGTGCCCCAAGTACCATCCAAACCACTAAGGTGCCTAAACCTTAAAGTTCAGTGAGCTTTTCCGCATGTCCTAGTTTTTCTGAATGGAAAAAAATCAGTGCAGAGACATCTGGGGGAAACATCCAAAAAACAATGTTTTTTTTGCAAAAACTGCGGTGCTGGGGTAGGTGCTGGGGTAACACCATCCACTTCCAAAGCTTCTTGCACGGCCATGGATTAGGTGTGAAGTGACCATCGTTCCCGGGGTGGAAATCGGGACACAAATCGACGGTGGAAAATCCAGGGGGAGTGAAGGCCATCTGCTCAACTAAGAAAATCAATGGAACTGCACCTCAAAATCATTACAAAATTCATGTCAACAATAAACTGAACAAACAAGACAACGAAACAACAACAAGCAGAACTACTGATACTGCTGCTGCTAGTGCTACCACTTCTTCTTCTTCTACTTCTACTTCTAGTTCTACTTCTACTACTTCTACTTCTACTACTACTACTACTACTACTACTACTACTGCTACTGCTACTGCTACTGCTACTGCTACTGCTACTGCTACTGCTACTGCTACTACTACTACTGCTACTACTACTACTACTACTACTACTACTACTACTACTACTGCTACTGGTCCGTCAAATATCATGATTGGAAACAACTAATTGGTACCCTTTTCAAAGGTCTAGTGATTCCACTGGACACCACAAGTCCACCCGATGGACCCAAGTTGATTGAAGAAAAACATGCGCAGTTGGTACTCATGTATACACTACGCTAGTTGGTGGTTTCAACCCATTTGAAAAATATTGGTCAAATTGGATCCTTTCCCCAAGTACGGGTGAAAACAAATATATTTGAAACCACCACCTATTCTATATATTATATTTATACCTGGCAATTGGTGGAAGGTGTCTTCCAGCCGGACGTCTTCAGACTGGGAATGTTCTTAGGGGCAGGTCCATGATACTTTTCGACCACACCAATATGATAATTTTTTTCCTGTACCAAATGCCTGGTTTTTTATCTTCGAAATATCTGGATAGGAAAAAAAACTCTTTCCTTTTAGGCCTACAATCAATGGGTCAAAATCACCCAAACTACAGGCCCCTTCACAAATCTGCTCAACAAAAACCAATCCAATCATAACACCCCGGCGCCCATGTCTTTTTGAGGGTTTTCATTCATGAGGCCATCAATCACTATAGATACTATAGATGGTGGTGCTGTCTTAGAAAAAACTTGTACAAGTTATATATAAATCATCTACTTCTAAGAGGTATTTCATTCCGAATATCTGGGCAAAATTGATTATAAATACTTCACCTGAATTCGTTTCGGCCATTTTGGGAGGTTTCCCGGTTAAAAAGGCTACTAAACGACTACTTTTTTGGGGGTGCCCACAGAATCATCAATCTCCAAACTATGTCCATCTGGGCTTTCCATTTTTTCCCCGCAGAGAAAAAAAAAACGACGCGCGGAGAGTTCAGAACGTGGGACTCGGAGGTTTCGCCAAAAACGAACGGTCTTGGAAGCCAGCAACTCTTAGTGAAATGATTCTCAACTGGAAATCAAATATAAGATATGGTGATATTATGATGTCGTGACATTTCTATTTAAACATGCGCGTATGTATGCATGTATAAACATATTTTGTGCACGTGTGTGTGTGTGTGTGTGTGTGTGTGTGTGTGTGTGTGTGTGTGTGTNTGTGTGTGTGTGTGTGTGTGTGTGTGTGTGTGTGTGTGTGTGTGTGTGTGTGTGTGTGTGTGTGTGTGTGTGTGTGTGTGTGTGTGTGTGTGTTTTGTTTGTTTGTTTGTTTGTTTCTTCTTTCCCCATCTTCATTTCATTCCAACTGCTTCTATGGTGGTATAAAACCATGCGCATTTTAGTATACGTGTACTTTACACAACAAGAATATAATATAATAGATAAAAAGAATCTCTACGATCTACACTTCATGAATACAAAATGATGTATGATACATGATGAACAACATAGAACATATACAGTCTAGATATATAATATCAAATTCTTTCAATTTAAATAGCTTGTCTTTACTGTTATATATAGAACGTGACATATAATATCATAATCTCATTTATATCTATATATACTTTATATCAAATTCTATCATATTGAACATGATGTCATCGGAATTGTTCCGGACCTCTCCCTGCTTGGCAAATTTGACTGTAATGTGTGATGTCGCTCCTTAGGGTCTTAAATCCTTGTATAGCTTACATAACCTTTCTCCTTGATAATGGCCACAAGTTTCGAGAATCGAAACTTGAATCACCAAGAAACAGCCTGTGTAATTTCCGCTATCAAATTCTGCTTCCTCACCTTGTTCATTAAAGCTATTCACGTGCCCCGAGCCCGGAAGCTTCTCTCTTGGAGTCTGTTGCATCTATTTTCGACGAAGTTGCTCGTACAATCCTTTGACTTTTGGACACTTCACAGCTCTTGGCAAATCATGTCACTGTCACGCATGGCCAGGTTGGCACGTCGAAGGATTGGAGCAAAGGTAGCAAGTTAACCAACCATTCGGCAGACGGATGGCAAGACACAAATGTCATGCCTCTCCATGCTGCTTTTTGAACGGATTTTTGAGCAGGCTTTTTTGTTGAAACGTTGAATCACTTCAAATTGGGTCCCGAAACCTTTTCACGGTTTCAAGACTGGGCCATGGTACTGTGAGGCTTTTGTTGCTGTATAGGTAATGCTAACTGGAAGCGGAAGTGGTTCTCTTTGCCAAAAATCGAGATTCAAAACCGCTCAACAAAAAACACAACTTCCGTCATGTGAGCCACGGACAAGGCCACTGCTGAATTCCATGCCATGACTGCTTGTTTGACAGAGGCACAAACGATTTTATAATCCCTGTGCAAGCAGGGACACTTAGTTTCCAGTAACTCGGAGTAACTCCTAAGCTACCCCTCAGAGAAACATAAAGAAACTATGCCTGTGCTGTTTTTTCCACACATGCACTTCTGCGATCTTCCGAGGAGGTCACTACAAACTCATGCTCACTAAGATTCCTCCCTCCAAGGGACCTGCTTGTGACAGTTCCGCGCGACGTTTTTGGATCTCGAAGGACAGCTCCTCAGCAACACCAACAAAAATATGTCAGGCAACCTTAAAGGCGGCAGAATCACCTTTTTTTTATCCCAAACTTCCAGCCACATACCAACCTCACTCCCTAAAACTATCGGCACTTATTAAAGCACCTGAAAAATAGGCCGAAAACCCCACCAAGGATGGAATCCTAATCTTCCAAGCAGCCAAATTTTCAGGTGCTTTTGCTGTGAGTTTCAGGGAGGGTAGTTCCTTTCCCCGTGTATTTTTCCTTAGGTAAATTAACGGATCCATGGATCCACCATGGAAGTCCCCTGTTGTACCGTTGTACCGGGGTCAGGGTGAAGGAAACTGGCAGATGATCCAAAAGTTTATTGGAGAATAGCTTATAGGTTATGTATGTATGCTTATTTTTCATTGTATCAATCACCATCAATCACCTATATCAATGAAAAATGTGTTAGGATTTATCTTTGTGTGTGTCATTTACATATATACATAAGCTGAGAACCACACCGCACAAAAGCAAAAAACGTCCAGCAGTCTCGACAAGGCACCATAGGTAATTTGTCTACATCTTTCGCAAACTGATCGAGCTTCATCAAATGCTTCTCCTGAGCGGAGAAGGGAGTGGTAGGGATTTGTGTAGCCGATGTGCGCTGGCAAAATACCCTCATGTAACCTTGAGAATGAAAATTCCCCATGTTCAATAGGAAATAATAATGCATTCTTCATTCATGGGAATGAGTGTTTTTCCAGCGTGAGGAAGTTTACTTGAAATGTGTCATATTATGAGGGGGGAAAAAATGGTTATATATATAATTTATATTGACATAATGGGAGAAATTCCCTTACTCAACGACCATTTCCAACGCTGGACCGGTCGTCTTTTTTCCGCTAAAAAATCGCGAAGGCTGGAAAACAAAAAGTGATACAATCTACCTTTATCACCCATGGCGCTGCAATATTTATATTCGTTTCGGAAATTTCCTGGATACATTCTAGCTAAATGTGCGTATATATACGCTGCATGGATGGGAACGTGTATGTATGCATATGCAAAAATATGCGCTCTCAACTATTATGGCACCCCCTAGTTTGATACACTCCCTTCTATAGAGTTGGACAGCCAAACAACCCACCAATCCACAAATCAGAGGTTTCATTAAATAAAGACCCCAAATGACATTTGCATACATTTGCCCTTACATATATATATATATATAATAAAATCATAGACATCTATACGCATACATAAATATTTATACCATATATGTACCAGTACAGTATTGGGATACTTATCAAAATCATAAATCTAAGCTATTTCAACAAAAAATCAATGGAAAATTATCCACGGAACCTGAACCAACATCCCAGAGTTAGCAACATCTTTCACAGGGCTTAGCATCCGCCCTGGGTGAATGTAGCGCGTTGCTATTTAAAATTCAAGGTAAACCAACTGGGCTTTGAATTAGCACCTACCACCCAGCGACAGTGGTTCAAGTGAAGGTCATTATTAATAGTAAGTTGTTATTGCTCCATCACCTTGTACAAAAATATATAAAAATATCATAAAGCTTGTGTGCAACTAGTGCGCCTAAAATGCACTACCCTCCCTGAAATCTAACATAGCACCTGAAAATAGGCCATCCCAAAAGGAAACTAGTATTCCAACCATCCAATTTTAGGTACTATTTTAGTTTCAAGGAGTTCGTAGTTCCCAAATCCCCATGGTTTTTTTCAAAAAAAAAAAACGCCGAAAAGACACATGAAGACGACGCGTGGGGGTGCCCACACGTCCCTTTGGCAGATGGTTCCATCTCCAGGTGTCGAAGGAATTGTCCAAAGCATCCAAGTCCTCGACAGAGGACCGAGGCCGGGTTAGTCCCACAAAACGCGAAATCAACACTCCGAAATTTGTCACGATGTTTTTTTGTCACCGAAAAAATTAAAAAAAAAAAGCATATTTATATACAACATCTGAACCAACCAACCATCCATTTTTGGGGGATGTGTTAGTTTTCAAGAGGTATATATCTATTTCTTCCAAGACTAATTTCTGGACAGGATGACCTGAAAAGGTCATGCGGTGGTTTTTTCAGCATGAAGGACTTCTTGTTGATCGCGAAGAAGTCCCAGGTTACCTACCATTTCCAAAAGGAATATAAGGAACCAGCTGTCTTCCAATTGCTCCCTTTTTAGGGTGCCATGTCCAGTTATGGTTTGCGCAATGCGTATAGGTGGAACTTCCGTTAGAAGTTCTATACATCATTCATTTGCAGATTGATGAATGTATTCCATCAAACCTGCTTTGCAATAAAATGTTCAACTTCAACATACAAAAGAAGGATATGGCTACACCACCATCATTCTTCAGCCAAAAAAAATACTTGATGTGTAGCAACACCCTCCCTCTATTTGGGGAACATTCATCCGCCAGTTGCCCCATCTTCTTTGCCATGGCTCGCTTTGATCCAACGCATCTGCGGTCCAGTTTGTGACAGGTTCTTCTGTGGAAGTCGCTGCGGCACAGCCCATTGGAGTCACTAAGCTTCAACGGATAAAACGTTCTCCACGACGAAAACCCCGGGGGCCAACCACCTCCGTCCACTGAGCCAAAAAGAAAGTAGCAAAATTGGGCATCGAAATCTTGAGAGATGTCGTATTTTGATTTTCCCCCTGGTGAACATGAGGAAATTCGGACCTGGAATCTTTCGTTGAACAATGGAAGAGGTAAGAAGTAAGAAGTGTGCTCTTGCCGGATTCACAAAAGATAGGTTGGCTGGGTGCCATTTGGGGGTAGTTTCCTTCAACTCCCTTCTTCATGTACATGTTGTCCACTCCATAAAACCCACATAGCCCATGAAAGAATGCTGCTGAGAAAATGAGGTTCCTCTTCGGAATCCCTACTTATCTGAAAAGAATCAGGATTTTTCATGCGAATTCAAGGGTACCTCCCCCCCAACCCCCACAAGAAACAAAGGCCTTACTTAAGGCCTGCAAAAGGGATCATGGTGGTTAAGCATCCTTTAATAAGGTCATATTTCCTTGGGGAAGAAATATGGCATTGAGGGGGGGTAAGATCCCTTAAGATTCCCATGGGATTTGCCGCTTCCCAACGAATCAACTGCCACTTTTGCAGGCTTCAAAACTGCCACTTTTCTTCTGTCTCAAGCACTTCATGGTTGGTTTTTATCTCATCCAGGCACACAGCAGCTGGGCACCTGGATGGTGGTTTTTTCGGACAAACGTTGGAAGATGTTGGACCCCCAATGAAGGACGAAATAAATTTAGGTTTTGTTGTTTCAAGGCGTCCAAGTAGATGTCTGATGAGTTCAAGATAGTTCAACAAAACTTGGATGGTTTTAGGGTTCTCATTGATCAGCAGCAGATCTGATCTTATTGTTCCGCAAATTTGAAGAATAAAATGTCGATGTCACCATGGTCAACTAGGCAGGAAACATCGGGAGACCTTGACCCCTCCGGAGAAAACTGTGAGAAGTAAAGTTAAGGTTCATACTGTTGAAGAAATCTGGCGATCACCAGTTGAGGTTGGTAGTTTATCACATTATTTACCAAGTTTGATGCATCCAAACGGTGGTTGTTTGGGATTTCTGAACCGTCAATAGTAGGGATCCCTTAGAAAAAATTACAAAAGTTTCAGGTGTAATCACTGGAGCATCCCAAGGATTCTTGGTGCATCTTGTTTCTACAGTATATTTTTAGGCTTATCCGGTGTATCCCCCCAGAACAAAAAAAAGGTGAAATTATGAAATTGTTGAATATCTAAATAAACTGCATCAACATCCTTTGGAAAAACATCAGGCCCTAAATTGGGTCACATTATCATCCTGGCAGGCTTCGCAATCCCTAAAATTCATCCCATCCTCCCTCCAAAACAACCACCTCCGGATGCACTCATCTGGCACCCAGTGGTTTCCTCAAAAGAAAAACATCCATCCAAAGAGAGTGGATGGATGTGAGATGTGATCATGATAAAATGGGGCAAGTTACGTACGGCAAGTAACAGCTTCGGGCGCCTGTTACTGAGAAAAATCCACGTGGTCCATGTTTCATGTGCAAAGAGTGAAAATTTTCTGGCAAAAACAAATCCACGGCCGCTTCGAGAGGAGATTTTAAGAAACAAACATGGTGTTCCATCAGAAGGGTGATTGGCGATGCGATGTGTGTTTTCCCATGGAAAAAAATCGCATCTCATCACTATTTGACATAGGCATAGCAGCCAAGTACTTCAGGGCTGCTTAGCCATGCATGGATTGGATGCAGAGCATTTTGGCATCACCTCCCCCCCCCCCAAACACGAAGTGGAAACCGAACATGATGGATTCCATAGCCTTTAGGAAACCAGCCGTTGATTTGCGGGAGTTGTAAAGGGCCTAAATTCAGTAAAATGTTGGGAGAACTTCCCTTTACTAAACCAGTCTACTTCGTGACGTCAGCTGTTCCAATCCCAGTTTGCTGGTTGTTTCATAGGGATTCCCATCGCCCTTCTAATCCGTATCAGTTCCTAGTATCCCCCAAGTGCGGGTAAGATTTCATCCCCTACAAGAATGTATTCAAATTATGATTTATATATAATTAAAAATATATATATATATATGTATTATATATATATTGATTTATTTAAGTATGTAATTACATATGATGTAGGCAAATAAATTGTTCTAATATGTTCTAATTAATGTTTCACCAATCTGGATGTCCTAATGTACTGTAGTATACTGTATATCCCTTAACTGATCTGCTAAGGGGCAATCCATCGTGTTGACGTCAAATCGTGTTAATGCAATATGCTAGGATGTCATCACCTATATAATAGAGAGAACAAACATTTCCTTAGTCAATCATCTACAACTATCTATAATCCCATATCATCATCATCCCTATAATCGGCCCTATATCATCCCATCCAACTAAAAGGATATGAATTTGTTTCCCCTACAACCCAGACATCGGCCCAGGCCCATTGCCATCAACCAACAGGTGGGTGCCGAACTTTCGGGCTTGCACCGCCATTCGCACGATCGCCGGATCCGCTGGCTTCTTGCAAATCATGCAGCGTCTGGCGGCGCGGGAGTTTAGGGTGGAGTGGGGGGTGGAAGGTGTTGTTTTTCATTGGCGTTTGGTGGATACACTCCCTGAATTTTTTTCACATACCAATTTGCCCCTGAAAATAGGCCATCCAAAAAGGAAAGTAGTATTCCAACCACCCATTTTCAGGTGCTATGTTAGTTTGCGGAAGGGTACTTTCTTACAGATTGTCTCTTTATTGGATTGGTGTTTTGTGGCTACTTTCTTTGGATAGTTCTGTTCCTGCGATGGTCCGATGGAAACCCAACGGATTTTTGTTTCAAACGTTGGAAACTGTTACCACCCAGGAAAAAACCCAACACTTGATTGATCGATTTATACCACCTGGATGGTATAAGGGTGTTTCCTAAAGTGATGGTACCCCCAAAACACCCCGAAATGATCATTTTTAGTAGGAAAACCCATGGTTGTTGGGACCACCATTTAAGGAACCCCCCATAAGGATTAGCATGCATTCATGCCTCAAAACCATCTAGCGTTCTCAGAGTTCATACAGCTTCATGTAGACTTCATGTGCCTTCGTCCAAAAAAATATATACATTCTTTCAGGGACCAATGGGCTTCATATTGTTGGTTCAAACAGCCTAAAAACGCCCTTGAAAAAAAACCAAGCCGTTTTTTCCCACAAAAAAGGAAAAGTCCGTAGAGTTTCCCAAGCACCTATGTGTTCAAAGGATTTTGGCTCTTAGTTTCAGGGAAAACTAACCAACCAACAAATACCAATCTATTCACTAGTGCTATAGGTGGATTCCTCTTCACTCCAGCGAGTTATGAAGCCCCAAGCCATAGAAGGTTGGCCTGTTAGATCCTCCCCCCTCGATATGGATGGGTTTGGATCTAACCACCCAAATCAGGAGTACAGTCACCACCAGGATTACCCCCTGGAAGTTTAACATAGCCCCTGAAAATATACCATCCCAAAAGGAAAGTAGTCTTCCAACCATCATTTTTCAGGGGCTATGTTAAACTTCCCGGGTGTACTACCTATGATTTTTTAGGAAAGTGAATTTCCAAGTTACTAAAACCAGTAACGAAAAAACCATCATGAATGCCACGTAAAAGGCGAATGACATCCTGGCACCGGTAGAGGGGTTATGTCCAGATCCAATGGATGGCATTGGAAAACACCAGGTGGAAATATTTTTTGTTGCCCACCTCTATGGACCAATGTATTTCTCAATATCTCATCCATGGAATCCGATGATGAAAAGACGTCTCCAAAGTTTCGACCATTTTTTGGTGAATAATCCGAACATCCCGCCAAAACGAAAGCAAAACAAAACAAGAAAACATCCCCTTGCTATTCTTAGGCCTGTTGAACCTGGCAAAAAATGGTTGATTTGTGTACATTGATACGTTTCATGTTGTTCGGACCTGGGTTTTGGGGGGGCACGTTCAGGTTGTAGCTGAACAAATGTCCGCGGGCGTACATCTCGCGACAACAAATGATATCCAACGAAAAAAGGGGCCTGAAATTGTCTGACATCTCGTACTGCGGATTCCTGAGGGGAAAAGGTGAGAAAACCTTGCAAGAGTTGACCTTCCCATCATTTTTGGAAGGTCAAAAAATCCCCCAAAAAACGAGATGTCATGTGTGGCTTTCAAGATGTTTCAGGCATACAGGACTCCTGGTTGCAAGAAGTGAGTCAGAAAATGATATTAGAATATATACTGTATATATTATATGTATGCTACATTTTTGGGGGAAATGATTCAGGTATACATTTTGTTCCACATCCCACATTGCTTCCCAAACAGGTTTCCCGCCAAGGCACAGGAAACAGGAGCGATGCAACAAACAAAGGCATCGGGGCCTCAATCAACGGCATTGGTGGAAATTTTTCCTGGAACAATTTGTGGGGCTGGAAGCCCTCCAGCCCTAAAAATGGAGGTGGATGTCGTGGATGTTTCCGATAATCGTGGGTTTTCCCCCCAAATCATCCATGGATTAATAGGGTTTTCCATTATTTTCACCATCCATTTTGGGGTAAAACCCCCTATTTCTTTCCTAAAATGGTGGCCTACCTAAAAAAGGATCAGCACTTGGGGTGTGAGATTGGGGGGTACCACCATTTAAGGAAACACCCAAGTGGATAGTGGATGTTGAAGATGATGAGTTCTTGTTCAATTGGATGAATCATTTGGTTCCATGTTATTTTTTGATTTTTTCGGGGTGTACATTGGTGGTTTGGGTTGGTGGTTAGGGTGCCCAGTGCGGTGCCCCTAAGTACAGTAACAATCCCTTTTATAACGGAGATCCCAGAAATCCAAAACCACCGGGCCCCAAGCCACCAATTTAGCATGAGATGATTTTTGACCAATCCCTCATGGAGTCCATGGCTATCATCAGTTGTGTTATGAAGAAGCAACTACATAGTTCAGGTTTTATCTATAACACAAAAAGTTGGCAAATGTTCTTTACAAAGGAACACGTGAGAATCAACAAAAAGTACAGATCATGTATACACGAAGGTTTACACAACACATTCAGCTTGTGATACATCTGAGCCATTACTTCGCCTAACTCACACATCTAGTAAACTCGATTCCCGGATATGTTTAATCATATAATTATCATATAATCAAAAAATATCCCACTAAACAAACACACCAAGTTTCTGAAAGGAGAAAAACTCAAAGCCCCCCAAAAAAAAACCTTTGGAATCTTCCACTAGTTGGTGGTTTCAACCCATTTGAAAAATATTAGTCAAACTGGATCATTTCCCCAAGTAGGGTTGAAAATAAAAAATAGTTTAAACCATGTTTACACAACACCAAAAAAATCTGGACATCCATTTATCTCCAGCAGAATTCTCGGAAGCCACACTCACTGGCACATAAGTTGATCACCTGGCGCTTAAAAGAAATGGCATCCATGGAAAACCTATTTTGGAGCATTGTCCAATGATTTGCTTGTTAATCGAGATAAAACATAATATCAAAAAATAAGTTTTGAAAGGAAGGTAGGTAAAAATCTTCCATACCAAAGTTACCAAACAAAAAAAACACCAAAAACAGTTGTAATTATACAAGTCAAAAAGCACCTCTGTGAAACCTACGATTTCTCACAAAATGTTTTCAACCCCCACCTGTCGCGGATCATTGGGCAATGGCTCCAAACATAGCATACACCTCAGTCTGCCATGTGACATGCTGCTGCTACTGGAGTGGCGTCCCCCCCGAAGAGGCTGTAGTATGAGATAGATGGAAATGGATATTACAAAATATACATCAACAAGAAGTAGCGAATGTCGTACGAATTGATATATTGTTACATTATAATTATGATAAATACCCAGTACAGTAAAGAGCTTGGTTCATATCGAACCTCTCAGCCATTTATCAAACCTTGAACCCCTGGGCATGAAAAAAAAACCTCCTCCGTCTCAACATTTGCCTTGAATCTAAAAAAACAAAAACAGAATTTATATATAATCAGTGATTCATCAAAAAAAGGCTCCGACTTAACAAATCTGACAACACTTAACAGCAGCAGCAGCTTTCCGCTCCCTTTTTTTGGTTGATCTTCCCCGGTCCTGGAAGCTTCGAAGCTTCGGCCCCCCGGTTTAACCTCGTAGAGCTGCGTCTAAACAGGCACGCCAAATGGTGGGAGGACCGCCTTGCCAACCAAGAACGCAGGCACCTTGCTCACCTCACGGTTCGTAGTAGCAGATAATCCAGATGGGCCCAGGTGTTTTTCCGTTTTGGAAGATCCCCAAAATTCCCGGTAATTAATATGGAAGATTTTGAAAAGCGAACAAAAAACAACGATATATATATATATATGGTCACAGGCCCCCCCAGGCCCTACATTTTGTAGGGCCATATATATATATATATATATCTTTCAAAAAACTGCCCAGGTTGAAAAAGATCTATATAGTTCTTTTTTGGTATTGCTTCTTAGTTCCCAACTTGGGTACAATTTCAGTTTCTTGATTCGGTGTTCTCAACTTTTGGGGGGCATACGGTAGATGTGAATCGTGAAGTCCAATTTTCTATGTTTCAGGGTCCGTATTTATGATACATTACATATCATCAGATATGAAATCTCCTAAAAAAAACGATTCTCAGCTAAAATACGACCAATTTTTCGATTCCTAAAACTCCAATCCAGTGGATTGGAATCGTCCAGCAAAACACATCCGGGCGCAGGATGTCCATTTTGTCCAGCAACTTTGGGTCAAATCCCTTGATTTGAAGATATTGATATCCCACCAGTTCAAATGGTTGCAGCCGTGTACGTTTTGTCAAAATAAATCAAAACATCATTTGATCATTGAAAGGCCTAGCAAATTTCCGGACGTCCAAACATTATCATTTTAGAGTGAGCCACCTATCTGCAGAAGCTTCTGCGCATCATTTGAGAAGAAAAACAAATTGTCGAGCTGGAAAAAAACATGATGGCACCACCAATTCCAACAAACCATACTCAAAGTCCCAAGTCACAATATTCTCCAAAGATCACACGAGCCTTTCCTGGTGACAGGCGTTTCACCATAAAATCCAAACGCATGGAGGGTACCGGTTGATGTTCTGCTGATAGAAGCCAGGCCAATAGCAATTGAGAAATCTCCGTTGCCTTCGCCTTCGCCATGGTCCAGGCGGCCGTGTCGCCCTCCCATCGACTCAAAATCTTCTCCTCGGAAAGCCTCAAAGTTTTCATCATGGCCGGGTCAACCTAAAACCCCCCTACGGGCCATGTACCTCCCCCCAGAAATTAGGGGTTTAACAAGGCCTCATTATAAGGGAAACCAATGGTTAATAAACCCGTATCCTTGGAAAAGTTGCAACAACACTTAAAGGAGAAGATTTGTTTCTTCGCTTTGTTTGGCCGTTCAAAAAAAAAAACAACAACAACAACAACAACAAAACTTCCCGAGCTCAGACTTCTTGAGTTAGTGGAAAGACTTCCCCCCCCTCCCAAAAAAAAAAAGGTGAAAGGGTGAAGGTCGGCCCCCCGTTGATGTTACACAAAAAACAAGGAAACCATGAATTCGCTGTACCCCAAAAAAATAAGATCCAGTTCTTCCCAGTTCTTCCAAATAAGGAGCTTGGAAAAGCTGGCGCGAGAGACACCAACGGCCTTGGTATCATCTGAAGGGCCCCAAGCATTGCATTGGATCATCTTCGGTTCTATGGGTGTCGAACCCTCCGCGGGCCACTCTGGAGGAGGAAGGAAGTAGAGTCGCATCTCAAAATCGAAATCTACCCATTCCTGGAGGTCGATCATCAAACAATGCACACACTGATGCACACACACACACACACACACCCAACTACCCCCCCCCCCAAAAAAAAACAAGGTATTAATTTAAAGCCAATGGCCAAGGCTGATCTCTACCCATGTTGAACAGTTGGTAGGAGATGAAATACCACATGTTTTTGGTGAAAGTTCAAATCTTCCATGTTGAAATTAATTGTAGATCATGTTGATCGGAACTTGGGCAGCTTTGCATCCCAAAAAACTGCTTTGAGACCACATCAGCTCTCCTGTCATTTCCAGATTGTATATGAAACTATTATTTTCAGCCTATGCATGGAGAAGAGAAAAAACAACGAACCACCTTTATTATATATATATGTTGTATACATATACATACAATATGTAGTCTACAAACAAACTCACACACAAAAAAAAACAGAAACCTGCCGAAGAAGACAGGTTTCAAAACAAAAAAAACGTAAACAACAAAATCCGTAGGTCCTGCACGACGCAATAGGTGGCCAAACATCCTTGCTGATTCATAAGTTCTTTGAGTCTTGCCTGAAGATGATTTTGGCTATTGAAGGTGACGACAAATCGATTCTCCCAAGACCAGCCCAGCTTCACTACTCCTTTCCTTAGGTCGAGTCCAAGATGGGTCCGGGCCGCGGATGGAGTCAACGAAAATCGCCAACAGGCTAGTCAACAACAAGAGATTACAGAAAAAAAACAGAATAGCTTAGCGAAGATCCCAGTCTCTGAATACCATTCTGATTTACCGCCGAGGGAGCAGGTGGATCTCCCTCGTCTACAGGATGCGGATTCATCCTTCGGATGTAATGTAAGGTTCTCAAGGCATTCTCAGCTGCTTTTGCAGCATCGATTTTTACACTACCCTTGCTTACAAGAGTGGCTGCTGGTAGAAAAGCACCAGGATGCAATGATAAGGTAGCCATCCAGGATTTCGAAGTGATCAATTCATATTGATCAGCTGGATGAGGAAAAAGAGAACGAATCCCTACGGCCTCTGTAGCTCTCATGGCTGCAAACATGGAATGACGTTGGATGTAGCAAGCATAGTCAGGATCACCAAAATCTTCCCATTCAGCTGGCCAAAGCATCCAAAAAGCTGCTCTCCGAACACCTTTGAGACCAGCACGGATGACATGGGCTTGTTGTGAAATGAGAAAAGCATCCTTGGAGTTGGAAACAAAAACGTGATGTAACTCGTACAAAGGCATGCCTTCCTCATCTTTCAAACCAGGATGGGCTTGGATGCCCTCTCTCACCACATGGCCCATATATTCATCACTGGGAGGTGAACCATACTTGCCCCAATCTCCATCATTGGCTTCCTGTTCATCCATCCATTTGGAATATTCTCCACCCCATCTCACAAATAGTATTGACAGTTTGCATGGTGCAGTCTTAGCAGTTGAGATCCATCTCACTTGCAAAGGTGCTTTCAAAGTGGCAGGTGTACCCTTTCGTGTTACGAAGGAGTACTCTGCTTTGGGCCAGACTTTTGGCCATGTCTCCTTTCGTTCCGGATCCACGTTTTTTCCATCAAATGGTTGATCTAAAGTGCCATGTAACCAAGCATGAGAGCCAGCAAAACGGAAACCCCCTTGATTGGGATTCTTTGGAGTTCCACAATTCACTAATGGCGCCTGGGGATCACTCGCATCAGATTCATAGAAAAATAGGACCTGACGACCTTTCTCCATGGCCGGACTGGGAGATCGCGGCCGTTTTTTACAACCACCGTTGCCCTCGAACATTGGCAGGAAGCTGCCAACGAAAAAAACATGGCCACGCGGTTTTTTTTTGGAAATTGTAAGATGTCCCAAACTGGGTCCAAGTTCACGTGTCTACCAAAAAATCCTCCTGTTCTGCAAGATCTTTAAAAGAGACTCAAAGATCGCGCCAGCTTTCGTAAAAATGCTGGAAAAACTATAGTTGGTGAGGATCATTTGCCCCAAATAGGGGTGACAGTGAAAATAACAAATATGTGAAAAAAACAGCCACCCAGGTCATCTTTACAATCAGAGATTTGTCTTGTATGATGAAAACCCTCCTGTCTGTCGACAAGATCTGAGATCCCCGGACCCACCCAACTCCTGATCCCAACAACAACACTTTCAACAACTCGGACCGAAAGAAATCTTAAAACTGGGAGATGGGGTTTTGTAAAAGGTCTTCTCCGGATTCACATGTTTGTAATTCTGAGGTTTTTAAATATGTTATCTATATAGCTGATTCCTAGGTGTATCAGTTTTTGGTGCCATCCTTGTGTCACTATGTTCATCTGCTCTACATTCCTGCCAGTTGGCGTAGGAATACCTTCACTAATTTCACAAAAGCTCACTGAAAATACACCCATAGTCCATATGGAATTACATTTGGTCTTCAATCAGTTACTGTAATCTTTCATTTGTCATGTTTGTTTACCATAGTTTTATATACACCTCCGAAAATTATACCACCTGGAAAGTAGATAGCGCAACTCCCAAAAGGTGGCTTATATAGTAAGGGGCCATGATAAACCAATGCATGGGACGTTGCGCCATCTACTTTCACTACGGCGTAATGTTAAGATTCATACACCCCCGAAACCTAACATGACAATGAAACATCCACCATTTGAAGATGTATTTCCTAATGAACATGGGGATTTTCCAATGTCATGTTAGTTTTCAGGGGAGTAATACAACATAGCTTCTGCATTCTATACTGAACATATTTGCCATCCCAAATTCATCACAGCACATCAGCTTGCAACGATCATTGATGATCGTTTTTTCAGTGACACCCCTGAAAACTAACGATACCCAAAATGATGCTTTGGAAAATGCATGTGCCTTTTGAATATGGCCATTTTTGGTATCTATATATGTTAAATTTCTGGGATGTAATAAATATCACCTACTTATCAAAAGTTTAAAGGTTACATGTGTGAATAAGTATGTCCTTAAGAAATATCCCCAAGAGTGACTGCGTGGACTCTGCACTTCGTTTTACCAGGGTGCTGTCACAATAGCCACCGCAATCTTTCCCCTGGAACGTCCTCCTTCGCATGCTCCCTGCCAGCCACAGCATAGCTGTACCTGAAGCTGCTACACTGTTACATTCCCTTGCAACATGGAAGCTGGAAACATACTGTTGCAACATGGAAGCTGAAAACAAATGGCTTCAAAGGGGCCGTCTCAAGTTCCATCTGGTTTTTATTGGCGCAGAAAATTCCCCCAGACGAAGCCAGCTGGCCAGCTGAAAATAGACAATGGCACAGAAGCAAATGGGTTGAGAAGGACGAGATTCTTTCCCTTTTAAATGGGTATTTTTGCAGCATTTTTTGAGCTGCCTATTTTGTTCCATTTTTCAAAAATACCTTTGTTCCACGATCTCCCAAAAACAAAAAGACGACACGGGCACGCAGCTGACTTGCTGGCGGGTGAGGTCTTCAACGCTTCCTGGTGAGTATGAAACTGCTGGACGACTGCCGGTAAACATGGCAATTAGAACATCAAAACAAAACAAGTTGAAGATGTATCTATTATCTCCTGTTGAAACCAGAGATTTTTCAGTGATAATGTTGCCCGAGGGTATATACTCTATACACAGCAGAACCATTGGGGTGGAACATCCCCTAAAGCACAATGAAATAGGAATTTGGAATCCCTGTCGCGGTTGCAGAAATAAACCTTCCAAAATTGAAAGATGACCATACCCAAAGCAATACTTGGACATGTGTACCCAGCAAGAGTTTTGAAATGTTTTGGCCACGGGTATCAGAACCGTATGTTTTCCATGCAAATTGTTTTGAGCGTCACAAGCGAAGAGTGAGGGATAACTGATCACCCTCCTATCCCTACCACGTATCAACTCTTTCATCCCAATCCATCCCAACTATATAAATTGCTCACACTTCCAAAATCCCCTTCTCAAAAAAGAACAAATATCTGCTGAAAAAGAAAAATAACTGGCCTTCAAAAAAAAACATCATTCCTCCATTCACAAAAACTCCCTTCCTGCCTGGATCATCTCATCAATGGCCTGGCAGATACACGATGATGACCGTACTGACAATTTTGAGAACGTGCGCATGATACAAGGGTCATGATATATGGGTGTTTCCAAAAATAGGGATACCCCAAAATGGATGGTTTATAATGGAAAACCCTGTTAAAATGGATGATTTGGGGGTAACACTATTTTCGGAAATATCCATATATTACCAAACCAAACAATGGACTCTTTCTTCGGGGAAAATCCCTCAAAGACTACCATACCCTTTGCTGCTTGTTTGATCCCCCCGACTAATGTAATGACCCCTGTGTCAAGGAGAGTGTTCAAATGTTGCAAGGTGAGGGATAATCATCCATCTTGCACAAGATGTGCTGATTCAAAATGTTTCTTGGTGGTGTACACAAGACCGAGACAAAAAAAAAGAAAATGATCCAAACAGCTTGTTAGCCAACAACAATAGGATGGGAAATCAGGATAGACATCCATGTTCAATCTCAAAACAAAAAATGTCATCACATTTTACATAACCCATGTGATATGTTTGATTCTTGGGTTAAATATTCATAACCCATTCCAAGCAAATGATAACATGGATTAAATGATTGTATAATCAAAAATGTTGATGTTTCATCCTTTCTTGGCCTTGACCACCTTGGATTCTCTGCCTGGTTATCTGCTTCATCAGCGCCAGGATTAAGGAAACCACGTTTCAACCTGGCCGCGGCCATGGGTGGATCTATACCTTCGAACCCTGAAACTACGCCGGCGATGGATGGCAAAGGAAGACTAGTTTTAGATCGGTTCCTTTTTGGGATGGCTTTTTTACCTATTTTCAGCCAAAATGTTTACATCATTTCAAAAACAAAAAAATCTCCCAAGATCAAAATTTGGTGGATGATTTTTTTCCAACAAAAATGACCAGATAAACTCCCGCCCAAACCCGGGGCCCTTCGGAACTTCGCACCCTCCAAAGGCAGGAGGTCTAATCTCAGATGCCACCTACGGCGGCGTGGCCAAGTTGGCAAAAATGGACGTGGAGATTTTGTTTCGGAACCCAAACCGAAGTGTTCATCCCAAATTTCCCTGATTTTTTTTGTTTAAACAAAGCTAGTTGGTGGTTTCAACTCATTTGAAAAATATTAGTCAATTTGGATCATTTCCCCAAATAGGGGTGAAAATATCAGATATTCGAAACCACCACCTAGAAAGGTTTATGAAAGATTTGGGAGCATGGTAGCTGCTATTGGGTGTTCAGGCTGGAAAACACCCAAAATTTGGAAACGAATTCTGGGAATCATTTTTACCATCAAGTTTTTGGAAGGGCATTTTTGGGATACCGGGATTCCATCAAATCTCAGCCGAAAGATTGCTGCTCAAAACTGGTTTTTTTTGGGACCAGTTAAGCAGAGCAAAGCTGTATAAGTCAAATTGGAGCATCTCACCATCTCCCCAAACTAAATGCTTATAATATTTGCTGGTACATAATTTCAACAATCAAATGGTCCATTTGATTGAAGCCATCGTCGTGTTCAAGAAAGCTCTGGTCCTATAAGCTTTACTACAATCAAAATCAGGCCAACTACTATATCCAAACTTTCTGGTCAAATCTTTGCAAGTTCCTCCTCCTCCTCAACTTTTTTTCAACCACCTCCCCATGGACCCCGCCCTCTTCTTTTGTTTTCCACTTGGAGCCGCCAACCCATCTGGGTGAAAATCCCAGCTGCCGAGTCATCTCACGTGTCAACAAACCCAGATCCCCTGTACCCTGCAACACCCCCGCACGAAGCGCGGGACGTTCGTCGTTTCGCGCCCCGTGAAAACGCCGGGTCACGAGGCTCCCCAAGGCACCCCGCACCGGGGAACACAGTTGACGCTGCAGCGCCTGACGATTTGGGGGATGGGTGCATTTCGGGGTGGCATCTGTTATCCACAAGCACCCAAAGAGAAAAGAAAGGCGGGGGGGGGGGAATGTTTTTCACATGAGATTCATGAGATGACTGCTTTTTGTTGGCAGGTACCTGATAAAATGAATTGAAGACCTTAAAGAAGTCCTTTCAAATGTTGAAACGGATGAAATTCAAGTCACATAAAAAAATTACTATGAGTTCTGATTATTTTTACCAACCTCCCATATCCCAAACCACCACTAAAATGACCTCAAACAAAAAGTTACGGATAGTCAAGGTACAAATTCCAAAGGATAGCATGTGGCAGGAAGCATTGGCACGAGAAGTAGCCTCGCTGTATTATCTCGACATTGCTTGGCATCAAATGATTGGAAGGATGGAATCTTTGACACTTCCTGACATCCAGGGAGGCGATAAAATACACAAGCGAAATTTGAGATAGAGACTTGAAATGATGGGTTGGAAGATGTATCTGATTTCAAATTTAGGAGGGGTAGATTCAATAAATAAATGGTTGGCTGGTGGTTGATATTGCTGGTTTACTATCTTAGGCATTCCTTATGAAAGGAATTCCTGGGCGGTGCATTCCCAAAATGTGAAAAGCACCAGCCAATCATCGGTGGATATATTCAATTAACTTAACATACCCCAACTATGGAAAAGGAAACTCATCTTCCCAACAAATGGGAGATGACATGCTAGTTCCCAGCCGCTTACATACACCATCTTGGAAAACAACACTCAAAAATTAAGTTGATGTGATTCACCTTCGAATTAAGCCCGAGACACCTTCGACCTTCAATATCTTCTCTTACCCCCTGGTAAACCAACATGGCTATGGAACATCTCCACTTTAGCAATATTTGTCAATAGGAATTTCTCAATACGCCCCCGAAATTGAAAATGTCCCCTGAAAAGGGACAATTGTAGAAGGAAAATCATCATCCAACCATGAATTTTGAGGATCTTTGAGGTATTTTGAGGTGATATGGTAGTTTACCAGAGGGTGAATATTCAAATGCTTCCATTTTTCATTGCCACGTTGGCTCAAAAGACATCTCAAAACCATCTCCTACTTCACGTTTCGATGTGAATTTCAACCAAGTGGTGATCTTTTTACATGACAGCAACAACAACAACAACAACAACAACAACAACAACAACAAAAAAAAGTCGCACTTGAAAACTCAGAACCCTCATAAACTCCACTTTTTTGGGGGGCCTGTTATCAGTGCGAAAGGCGCAAGTGCTATATATTACTCTCAGGGGTGTGTGAGATTTTTGGTCCATGTGTATGTGTGTGTGGTTATTGAAGCATAATTTCCATCCAACCCCCCCATGTCCTTTTTGATGTCATTCACCATCACCTCCATACCCTTTGTGACTGCCACACTTCTACCAACCAAACTGACAGCGGCAGCACACGGCGACCGCTGCAGAATCTGCAAGGCATAGGACCATTGATGTGTTTTCGCCAACGCTGACAGGACAGGAAGGATCAACATCTTTGGATCGTCCATCCACACCTTTTAGGGGGGCAATAAGAAACGGAGTTTTTGGAAGGTGAAAACCATATCTCAACATGAAGTGAAGGTGAATTCATGGGGAAATTCTGATATATCATGGCTTGTGACATAATGTCAATATCACTGGGTAGATTAGTAGTATATACGTGGATAGTAGAATTTCCCTATTTATCGTATTGGTCAGTGCTCAACTGTGACGTTTCCGATGGTTGCCAGTTTGTGCCACCAAAGTCCCTTACGATGTCAAACACTTTGTTGACTGGTGGCTGATAGGTGAGGTGAATCAGCCAGTCTATCCAAAATAATGCCACCATTAGATAGGGCTTGTTTTGGAGGCTTTTTCTTGACTAAAGAAGTGAATTCTCCACCAACTGACCAGCAATTAACCATTGGCTGACAATTCGTTCTGGAAAATGTATCCAACACAACACATGGATACAAAATGGATCAAAGATGATCAATTTCAATCCCCAAAGGAAGGCTAAGGTGACGGTTCTTTCACATTCATAATGTAAACTTACAGATGGCTCAGAGGGCTCACTCAAATTGTCGATGTCGATGATGTCAGACGGCATCAAAGGTGCACAGTGACACCCCCGTCTTGGGTCGATGGAAGTAATACTATTTTTCCGTTGACTGTGGCGATAGCCAAAAATCCTGAGGGAAGATAGTATCCTACAAATTTTCACTACAACGTTTCAATGTCAACCAATCCCAAGTTAGCTATTAATTATATACATTTATATACAGCCATCAAAATTTTTAGTCCCAATAAACCATTTCAAAGTCCCATCTGGGACTCTGATTCTGATTAAATCGCACCTCTGGCAGCATTTCCATTGCCTTCTCCCACTGTGTTGCAGACGCCATAGCCCCCACTGCTGCATTCTGCACGCTGGGCGCGCCTGGCACAGGGGTGACCCCCCAGAGCTGCAGCGCCATGGGCCATGCCGCCGCCACGCCGCAGGCGGTCAAGGCGGCTGAGACCGCCGTGGGCGACTCACCGGACAAGAGAGCCACCTGTAAGGCTTTTTGCCAGTGAACCTGATTCACCTCAATACGAAACGGTAAGTTGGTGGTTGAGTTTCAACCCATTTGAAACAGATGCCACCGTTACAATTGGAAGATTTGCTCCAGGGATAGGGGGTGAAAATTAAAAAATATTCGAAACCACCACCCGGAAACAGTGTTTTTGTTGGGGGATGGTAAATCTGAGAAGGGGGAGAACAACAAAAAAAAGCTAAAGACTTGAAAATTAAGAAAAAAGGGGATGGGTAAAGGGTAAGGGTGATTTTCTGATTGGAACAAGAGAGAGACACAAGCGTCAAGTAAGACGTCAAGAGAACACCATGAAACACATATATATCACCAAACAAGTCGCTAACGCTGATGTCAATGAACTAAAGCTGAGTGGATCTGGCGTCAATCGTCTTATTCCAAACTCCTCCAGCAACACTGCAGCAGAACGCCAGCGACCCCGTTTTGCACAGGTGCTCATGGTTGCATTCAAACATACCGTATCCAATCGAAGTTGAGAGCGCCAGGCCTGTTGAAGAAGTTCTAAAGCAATCGTCCAACGGGCCTCGATTTTGAAAAAAATCAAATCGAATTAACATGTGAGGTGCAATGGTTGTTTTTTAGTGTCATGTTCGGAAGGTGGAAAAGTAAAAGGAACATTGTCACTCTCATGGCTTTCTACCATAATAGGAAACATATTCTACATATATCTAATAATGCAAAGCAACAACACCAGGTCAATTTGAACTACAACTCTCCCGACCATTTCCATTTCAGAAAAGTCACAGTTCTTTGGCAGCTACCAATCACAGCTGCACAAACAACAGCATCCCGACCACCTGCAGCATATAAAGCCAAGGCCTGGCGCCATTGTGAAGCTTTCGCACAGGCGGAAATCGCCAAAGACCAACCATATGCTGATGCAACTGTTAAATGATCCGATAGGAGGTTTAAGACCTTCTGCCACTTGGAGGAATGAGATGCCACGGAGATTTGCTCCCGTAGGGCATTGAGCTTTTTCACTTGATGTTCTTTGCTGAGAAAACCTGGGAGTTTTTGTGGATGGCATCAACCCGTCACCCATTCCCCACCACCTTCCCCTCAAAAAAAAAGATACAACTGGATCACTTCTTGTATAATGGGTTCCACACAAATGTCAGAAGTTTTGGGTGACGTCATCTTTTCGTATCTGCGTTGCCCCCGGAAAAATGAGTTGATGTTCGAGTCATTCTCACGCCATCCTCACTCAAATATGTGCATATATCGATCTAATAATACATGCATTCACTGTAGGACCATCCTCTGCAAGCGTGCTACCTTTTATCAAACCAAAAAACCTCTTGAGATTTGCCAGTTCAATTACCACCATCTCATCAATTGTTCACAAAAAATGGTCCCCCCACAAACATATAGTTGAGAAACTAAGTGACTTAGACTTAGTTAAGGATGATGAATGGAAATGCACCAAGTTACCTCCCTCCCCGCCCAAAAAAACACAAACCAAAGGGGCTCATGTGGCACTTGGATCTCCATCAACCATGGCTCCCGCCGATAGCTGATAGCTGATAGCAGAAAACTGGGCATCTGGAGTATGCCCACACCCTTGAACTGGGGATGAACCTGAATGAAAGTGCATGTTTTGTCTATATTCCTTGAGTCTTGCGAAAGAAATGGTCATCATCATCATCATCATCATCATCATCATCATCAGCAGCAGCAGCAGCAGCAGCAACAACAACGACAACGACAACGACAACGACAACAACAACAACAACAACAACAACAACAACAACAACAACAACAACAACAACAACAACAACAACAACAACAACCGCTACAATGCTACAAGTAATATACAGTACATCAATCCCATGCTTTTCTTCACAGGATTATTACCTTTAGTTCCATTCATCCCATGACATTCACCTTCCCACAAGTATTCCAACCTACCTGAGGAGAATTTTCCGTTTCCTAATAGCGAATAGTTTTGGATTCAAGCCCCCCCACCAAGGATGCCAGTCACCAGGGATTATTACACTTCTGGGCTTTTAGAATCGCAGATCCCTCTCCTTTCCTGACCACTGGCATCCTGCGTGGGGTGTGTAGATCCAACGAATACCATTGATCTCACATGTTTTTGGGCTTCATGTTGACAGAATAATCTGGCCAATAATGTTTCACCAACCTAGATTTCCCCGAAATAAGGTGATCTCCCTCACCTACCTTTTTTTGAGGTGAGGTCGTGTGAGCTCGCTAGAATTTGACCAGAATACACCCCCTAAAAACTAACGTGTCCCCATCCAAAAAAGGACTATTTCAATAGGTAAATACATCTTCCAACCATTGATTTTCAGACATCATGCGTTCGTTTTCCGGGGAGTAAGCTATTGAAATTCCATCAAAGCCAGTTCCTCTCAACCGTCGCAACCTCAGCAATGGGGCTCGGCTCGGATGAACTGGGCACACCTGGCGGCGTTGGTGGTTTCAACCCATCCGAGAAGATGTTTGTCAAATAGGACCATCTTCTCAGGGCCCCGGGCTGAAAATAAAAAATCGTTGAAACCACCACCTGGATAAGTGGCAAAAAAAACCGAGATTTTATAATTATATACCAAAGATCTTAGTAGCATAAAAGGCCCGAAGGCAATGCAAAAAGTGATCTTTTAAAACTACCCCCCAAAACCACCACCAAACCACATAAAAGACATTGTCATCACCCCACCCCTCTTTCCATGTCATTTTGATCCTCCACAATCCCTTCAAACTGTCAACTCCTCCATCGTCCAACAGTTCCGCCTAGTAAAGTGGCAGGCACCCCCTGAGCCCAGCTTTCCACGGTGCGGGGTGGGACCATGTCAAGTTGATGGGGTCCAAGTTCCCCGAAATCCGTGGAAAGCATGACAATCATGAAGATCATCAGAAAAACAAGCCAGATCAATGGGAAAAAACACGGGAAGTTGAAAGTGAAGCTTTGGAAAGCTAAAGTGACCTCCAGCGTTTGGGAAAGCATGCTGGATCACAATGTAAATCACGTGAAAGCTGAAAGCGGTTGTTGTTGTTGTTGTTGTTGTTGTTGTTGTTGTTGTTGTTGTTGTTGTTGTTGTTGTTGTTGTTGTTGTTGTTGTTGTTGTTGTCATTGTCGTTGTCGTTGTCGTTGTCGTGGTCGTTGTCGTCGTGGTCGTTGTCGTGGTCGTTGTCGTGGTCGTTGTGGTTGTCGTTGTGGCTGTTGTTGTGGCTGTTGTTGTTGTTGTTGTTGTTGTTGTTGTCGTTGTCGTTGTCGTTGTCGTCGTTGGTGTTGTGGCATCATCTACCTTTCCTACCACAAAAAAATCACCATGGAGATCAGCCGCCCATCCCGATGCCTCTGCAGCTCTTGGTGGCGCAGGCCGAGGGGGAGCTACATGCTCCTGGCCCCAGTACCGTTGATGGTTCAGAAATCCAGCTACCCACTTGAACTTGGTGGGGTTTAAATTCGCGATTCTTGCGCCAGGTGGCTCTATTTTTTCCAACCGCCATTGGGGTCACTTGAAAAAGTGATTACATCTACAAAGAAGGCCATGATTGGGCTATCCTTGGAGGAAACCGCCCCGCCGTTACCAGCATGCCCTCCCATGTTCCATTGCAACTTGCCATTTACAATGCCCTTACAGAAATCATTCCCATGCACTGAATGATCACTTTGTACTGACATACATCCATTTAAGTTGACCGAAATTGATGGAAACAACATTTCCCCCTCAGTCAGGGTGAGTTTCTACCTATGATTCAACGCCATTCATCTGAACTGCACCTCCACCGCCACCGAAGATGGCGAGATGGGAGATGACGACGATGCCTGGCCCCCCCAAAAAAGAAAGCCGAGATAGTAGCCCGCCGAGTGGGGATTCCGTGCATTCCCCATGTAAAGTCTATGTATGTAAATATATATATATATAATATAAAGTCCAATTATAGAAGATATTTGGGATGTTTTCAAATAGAAGATTCGCATTTTGAGCATTTTTACACCAAACCATTCGAATAGAAGAATTCATGATTGATTTGCCTAATTCTTCTATAATTCCGTCTTGCACTATATATATATACTTGTAAACACTAACGGTTGGTGGTCAAACCCTAAAAACTACCCCTCTATTTGTAAACTCTACAAGTTGATGTTCAACCGCTAGCGGCTAGCGATGATGGTCACCCAACAGCATTTGGTCGGTTTTGCAACCGGAAGTGGTCGGTTGAAGTGGAGGAATCCTTGCGGATCTGTGGGTTCAGCTGGAAGATTCAGAGGTGATGATAAAGATAAATCCCTCAGAAGAAGAAAATGATGATCATGAAGGAAAACAGGAAACATGATGATGAACAATATGCTGAAAAACTCATGATGATGTAACATGATGATGAACAATATGCTGAAAAACTCAATGATGATGTAACATGATGATGTAACATGATGATGATGATGATGATGATGATGATGATGATGATGATGATGATGATGATGATGATGATGATGATGATGCTTCCATACATATCTACCCAATGATTTTGAAACTTCTGGGATCCTTCAATAGGCTTCACCCCTCCATTTCCCCCCCCAGTGGCCTGAGCAGGAGGCGATTGTGGTCGGTGTTGCCTCAGCTTTGCCCCCTGGTTTTTTTGTTCCAATTGCGGGCACGGATCACGAGATGGATGTTTTTCCCAAATTCTTGCGAAGCATCCGGGAAAAGCGAAACAAATGAAAAACATGTAAACAAAAAACATTTAAAACAACTCAACCACATGTTGCCGACCCCATTTGGGCCGGGCCCCGTCATTTTTCAGGAGGCGGTTTAACTTAGGGATCCCGAACAGTTGATGTCGCAGTTGTTGAACTTCTGCCCTGCTGGATTTTTGAGATCGAAAAAACAGCAAATAAGGATCTGATACCCTCCCTGAAACTGACAGTTAGCCCTTGAAAACAAAGATTCCTGAAAGGAAACTACATCTTCCAAATCAAAACTAGACATCAAAACTAAAAAATGAAAACCACCAAAGTGGTCGAACATGGAAAGATGTTGATATATTTTGCATTAGCCATTCTCCATGTTGAAAGGTTTTTCCATAATCATCCATAATCGTGAATCATAGCCTACATCAGCTTTTGGGATAATTATAATGTATCTACTGACTCGTTGGAGACCGTAGATGCCCAGGGCGATGAATTTTGATTCTTCAAGAAGCCGTCAAGGCCCAAATACTAGAATGAAACTATCAATATATTTGACCAACTGTACATACTGATGGGAAGAAATCCTGCACTAGTTGATATGGAACATCTCCCATTATTTACCAAGGTTTTTGTTGCATCCCAGGTGGATATTCTCGGATATCGATATCTGGCGCCTCAGGACTTCATTCTCCTTCTGTGCATCTTCTAACTGCTGGCGCACCTGGTAAGGGTGGCAGGGTGAATTCCAAGCTGAAATTTGAACGCATGCCAACAATTCCAATAATCAATCACTGCTAGGTGAATCAGTGGGTCGTGGTTGGAGTGTTATGGTCCTAATCAATTGCAAAAGACTAAACCTGCCATGGAAGACATCACTGGGCTCATATACTTTCGAAACAACAGGACTCCTCTCATGTCGCTGCGTCACTCAAGAACCGTCTGAGCACATCTATATTGAACCTGCACATCTCTGTGTTACCTTCTACCAGGATACTCCGTATGAGAGTTCCTTCGCCGTAAAACTTGTAGCAAGAATCTTATCCCAACATGCCAGGTTGGGAAACCTAGGATATGGAAATCTATGCTTGAGTGGTAACTTTGCCGCTTTGTTTTCGTAGATTTTACATGCTCACAATGCCGACCCACCATCTCCACCAAAAAATAACACACGGAGGACTTGCGTGCAACGCAGCCCATCTCAAAGTACGCCATCTTTTTTCTCATCTCCAGGTGCATAAGATCAGTAGCCACACCAGCCACAAGTGCTTGTACAGCGAAGCAGCACCTGCTGGGGTCTTTTTAATGCATCAAGAAGGCTCGGGCCTCGGGGTTGTGTTATGGGTTACAAAAAGTCACCAGCAAGCTTCAATAGCAAGTTGGTTCAAATCTCCCAAAGCATTCAACTATATCATTTATCATACCATATCTAACTTGGGAGACCTCTTCAACTTTGGAAAGATTTTGATTTCGCTGCAGTAGCAACAGCTGGCGGACATTGTGGAATTTAAAGATGTTTTTTCTCCTTGAAGATGCATGTTTCGGACATTGTGGTAACCCAGGTGCCAGTATGTGCCAGTCACCTTCCCGAGATTGAACCATGTTGTCTGTGTGGGTTGCCCCTTACATAAACCCTGTGATCTGCCTCCTTGGCGGTGACAAAAATGGCGGAACACCAGGCACCTCGAGCATCCTTTGCATCCTCTACTCTCCCACTCAATCGGCCAAAGTTCCAACAACTGCTGCAGCTTTCAGCCGTAACCTCCGACAGGTTTATAAAGCATCAAGAAATGGGAGCAACTTTTGGTTACCAAAGGATCCTTACCATACTTCTTATTGTAATCCCCATAGGACTGGGAAGTACTATCCCCTATATATACCCTAAACAACCAGGGTTTTGTGCATTCTCATATGTTCTAGCTTTCTGAGCATTTTTTCTGGAACAAAGGTGAAGAAAAATGATTGAAATCACCGAAAAAAATGCAAAATATTCTATATATAATGGAAGATGTATAAGTACTATATATCTATATATTTAATAAATACAATAGATATGTATACAGTAAATTTATATATGTACAGATGCAAGGATCCCAAAATAATGCCCTTTATTAGTCACTATTTAGTCACTTAGGGAGTTTCTTTGCTATGAATTCTAAAAAGACTATTGATCTTCACCTTTACTTCTTGCAAATCATCCAATCCAACTGACATCAAATGCTTCCGATTGTTCCAGCCATCTACTGTAAGTCTTGAGCAATCCAAACTCCAGCATCCAACAGCATGGATGAAAATTCAATAGCTTACACTGCGATCACCCCCCCAAGGGGGAAAAAAAAAACACCTCCTGGGTAACCAAGTAATACTGTTGATGGAAGAAATCCTGTACCAGTTGATATGGAGAATCCACCACTATTCACAGGGTGTTATACATCTCAAGCGGTTAAGTTTTCCACCAAGTAATAGTACCCAAAGATTAATCTATACACGAACTGTTGTAGTTTAGGTCCCATCTTTGTAGGAATTTATGAATTTTTCTCTCACCTGTCCTTCTCAACAACCTCCCCCGCCCCTAGAACAAACAAGGATTCACTGCTTCATCTGGGAGGTTGAGTTACCAAGGAACGTTGTAAGTCACCAAGCGTTCTTGGAAGATCCTCTTTGCTTCATCGTAAAGGATGCCTTGTAGGAATCGAATCCGTGAAGAGAAAAACTTGGAAAGGATTCCTACAAGTATCAGAAACAATTCTGCAAATATTCTGCCAAACACAGAGATAACTTATATACAATTGTGTATATATTACTATTATAGTATTAGTATGTTTGCAATCAATTTTTTCCATGTCTCCAAATGAAACACATTCATACAAATCAGCTTTTGAATTCATGGACATGGTATCTCCCAATGCCAAGGTGCCATCCAATTGATCCTGGAAACCCTCCTTGGAGGCACTCGCACTGGGGCAGTTGTAAGATAAAATGAAGGGGATCCTGTGATTTAATGGTTTATGAAATAACTACAAAGGTACCACCTGGAAAGTAGATGGTCGTAAACTCCCATGTATTGGTTTTTCTTGTTTCCTTACTAAGCCACTCTGAAAATCAACATGGAACCTGAAAATGAACTACTGGAAGGAGGAGATTCCTCTTTAAAACCCATCATTTTCAGGTTCCATGTTAATCTTCGGGGGTGTAGTTGGTTGAACCAACCCATTTGAAAAATATGCAACCGTCACATTGGATCATCTATCCAGGGTTCGGGGTGAAAATATAAATATTTGAAACCGACAACTAGTTTATGAAAAAAATCCCCTAATATACCTGGGGCGGCATATTTCCCGTCATATACCCGTGGCCCGGTTTTTTTTCATTGCTCACTTGGAGTCTTACAAATGTTGTGAACACAACCTTGACCAACATAACGCACAACGACAACCAGTCATCAGTCACTGAACTTCACCACTTCGCATCGTTTCTGAAACAAACGACCCACCTTTTTGGCCTTTTCCAAGGTGGGGCCGTACGATTCAGGTATAAATCGGGTGAAATAGGGCCCCTATAAATGGCCTGAAAATAAATGGGCAACCTCGGGTTTTTAAAACCCTACCAGTACTTATAGTAGGGGACCCATAACTCCATTTACAAGTGGATCGGGAAACCCACCTTTGAAGATGTTCACATATTTTGAAAATGCATGACTGATGAAATGCAGCGGAGAAAAAAAAAACAAGCTGGCTGCCGGTTGAGAGACTAACTCAGAGACATTGTAGGAGCTCGATTTGCCGCCATCTGTCCTCAGTTACAGCCACTTGTGAGCCATAAACTTTTTGGTTGTTTTTTTCCCAACCAAAAAAATTACAAATGGAACCTCAAAATATGGAAGACGTAATAGACGTAACACCGTAAATTCCAAACAAAGTTCCAAACCTGACACCTAACAGGGAAGCTCCCAAGTTCCTTACAAAACTTCAACCCTGCCGTGAGAAAATGACTACCTACTCAACCGCTCAGCCCCCGGTGTCCCTTAATCTCCATCCTTTTTGTCGAGGAACGGACGGGAATCTTCGAAATCAGAAAAGAGGCAGTTGCCTAAAATGCAAATTCCAAATGCCCCATGGATGGCAGATTTTTGCCCTTCCTCCCATAATCATGGAAGTTAAAAAATGGTATGTTTCCAAGAGTAGTTGCCTTTGACTTAGAGCATATAATTTTCCACTGAACCATGAGTATGGGAGAATGAGTAGCTACATGAATGGCTTACATTTATGATAATTTTGTGATACATGTAAAGATTCCAACTCATGGAGCATTTGGGAGGACCCATCGAACCGACCCATCTTGAGACCACAAAAATCGGCACAAAAAACCCTCCGGTTTGGGTGGATTTTTTTGGTGATTTCTTTCCCCGGTTGATGAGTGGGATAAAATCATCCCCCTTCCAACACATGGGATTTAAGAACAGGGTTTTCATTGGAAAACTGGCCACATATGTTTTTCTCCTTTTTGGTCGCAACCAATGTCATCGAGAAAAGAAGGTGATATAAATAGATAGATAAACAAATTACATAAAGATAGAGGTTTTTGTAATGCACCACTTCAAACAGGTTTGCGGCCCTTTCTTTTTGGCCGGAATTGCAGTTGGCCGCCTTCTCTCTATGCAAACTGCTCCACTACAGACACTGAAGAAACAAATCCATCCTGACTAGAGCCACTCATAAGTACCCCATCACCAACAACCACAAATTCTTGCCGTGATGGAATGCCATAACATCTCACATGTATAATTATAAATGGGTGTGTATAGACATATATAATCACATATAATCACATATAAAGTACCATTAAAAAATGGGGGTCTTGGTAGGTCTTGGTGGGGGCGCTGACTCACCATATATATACGTATATATGTACAGTATATATATATATATATATATGTGGGTAAAATATATAGCCTTCCGGGAGCGGTTCGCCGTTTTTAACTCCAAACATCTTGTCTGGCCTCCGAACATCTTGTGGAACAGACAAATTGACAAATCCTCGGGAGTTGATTTTGGTTGCATCCCAAAGGGGCCAAGGATGTCTTTCTTTTTTTGGGGATTCCAAGAACGTCGCCCGCGACTGACAAAAATACTTACAGTATTTGAATTAATATTGAATATATATATATATATAAATAGATATAGATATAAACTAATGCGTTATATGTACAGTACATTTGTTGCTGCTACCCGTGACACTTCATGTAAGGCCAAGGCTGGTTTTGCAGACAAGTTTCAAATAGAAAGTCTTAGACGGGCCCAGAAATTCTGTATACAATCGTTTGGTGTCATAATCTAGGTTATCATATGATTATCATAATACAGCATATCAGCATATCATGAACACTCATGATCCATCATCTACTCCCATTTGACTTGGCTAGAACCATGGAGAGTGAAACTTACAGATTTGCGAAGTCCAGCTCCGCTTGAGATGGCATCACTTACAAAGTCTTCGATTGGATGGGAGCGTCAATTTGTCTCTTCCAGTTAAATCAATATTGGATACTATTCACTATTCTATGTATACATGTGTGTATGTTTGACCCAGCAATGGTAGGGTCTGGAAGACCCTACCCTGCGCCCAGTTGTGCCCAAAAAAACTTCCGATACCCTTTGTGCTGCCACGTGTTACCATGATCCTAATCTGTATCATCCTTGTGTCAAACTTGCCATTCTAGCTGGTGGTTTCAATCCATTTTTTCCAAAACAAATCTTGGTCAAAGAGTGGATCATCTCCATATCACCTGGCATTTCCATATCACCTCTTCATTCACACTGTTGATGGCAACCAGAAATCCCAAGGCCAACCAGTTGGGATATATATATATATATAACCAAAAAAAAAAAACGTCGTAAATAATGGGATAAACTACTACCATATATCAACTGGTGATCTCTCCAGATTTCTTCCATCAACTGTAGGAATCCATATTCCTCCAAGGCTACCTCTCTGTTCGGCCCAAGGCGCCCATTCCTCCAAGATGCCAACAAACCTCGGGGAAAATGGGATTTTCATGCGCATGCCGGAAGTTGCCACCGAAAAATCCAGCCATTTTTTTGGTGTCATGGAAGTCGTAGGATCCCATGCTTTTTGGCAATATTGACCTACATGAAAAAACCCATAAAAATCAGCCATAAATGTGGGCAAATATAGCAGCTGTCATGGATCCGTCATGGGCGATGAAGTCAAAGATTTTCGGGAAACCTACACATTTTTCGAAAAATCAGCTAAATTGAAAACCCTTCACAGGAGGCAGTATTGGTATGGGGTCTACACCCCTGGAAAACTCAACAATGCAAAAATGAAAATTAGTTGCTTTAATCCAGAGAAAGTAAAAAAGAAAAAAAGGAAAAAAAAACAGTCCACCCGCCTCCATTTGTTTTTTGGTGGAATTCTCCAGCAATGAATTTGTGGGTTCTTTTTTTTGGGGGGGGGGGATTTTTTTCGCTGCAAATCCGATTTCCAAATCCATCCGACAAGTGGCGCAAAGCCCTCCCGCAGGCGCGTGGCGGCCAACTGGGCATCATCCTCCAGCAGGTTTTCCAACAGCCGGTCATGAAAAAGAAGCAAGAAATCTAGTTGGTGGTTTCAACCCATTTGAAAAATATTAGTCAAAATGGGAATCTTCCCCAAATAGGGGTGAAAATAAAAAATATTCGAAACCACCACCTAGAAATTCAAAGTGTCTGGGGGGTAATCAGGTCAAAACCTAAGAATACTCTCCGGGCAAGGGAACTTATAACACGTCCCACTTTGGGAAAAGGAGAAATCGTTCATCTTCAAAAGTGCCTTGCCAAGGGATATGTTAGTTCCAAGGGGATAAACAACTTTGCCCATAAAACCATAAATAAAAACCTCATCGACCTCAAATATCAAATCCCAATATATACATTAATATACATATAATTCCTTCTAAGGTACCATGTAAACAAGATTAAATAAGTGCGTCCTACATGGCTTGCAAGCTTCCAAACGACGCAGCCCCGCTTTTTTGCAGCGAATCTCAGCTACCTGTTCTTTGTAAGATAAAAGTTTATGTTGCCCCCGCGACAATGGAGATACTGGTGATGGAAGAAATCCTGCACCTGTTGGTAGGTAGTTTATCCCATTCTTTACAAGGTTTATACATCCCAAGTGGTGCAGGATCTCTTCCATCAACAGTATCATGAGACCATATTCGATTCATTTTCCACTGGTTGAAGGGTATGATTGCTAAGAAAAACCTGAAGCTTCTGGAGGATGAGAAGGTTTTGAAAAAACTTCTGCAAACCCAATTTGGGGGATGAACATTTCAGGTTCTTTGAGCACCGAGGGCCTAGGGTTTCTTTTTTAAAGGAAAGGTAAACATAGCGCCATGACATCGCCTTGTCCAATTCGCTGTGATTTCCAGCCTGTTGCCATTGACTTCTCATGATCCAACAATATCAAAAGAATTATCCTGTGAATAATGTTGAAACTGTTCCTATATACAATCAATGTTTTGATCTATATAGGTTTTGGTTTCAATCCATTTGAAGACATATTAGTCAAATTGGATCATTGCCCCAAGTAAGGGGTAAGAATAAAAAAGATATTTGACAAGTACTTTGAACAACCAATTACATAGAATCTCCCTATTCATGTATTGACATTGTGGACCCCTCCCTAATTTCAACCAATTTCTAATCCAGATCCTTCCCAAGACTAGTTTCCTTTACAATGAACAGGGCCCAACTTTCATCCATTTTCCACGACTCATGGGAGAAAAAAGGGTAATCCAGTTTCATCTCATCCACCCCCCCGCCCCAGAATCTCCCCCCCCCCAGACATCCCACCTCCGTCAGGTTTGTACAGGTCGGCATAGGATCCACCTTCTGACCAATCAACTGGCAGGTCATCAAACCTGGATTTTGAAGGGGGTTGGGGTTGGGGTTAAACCTGAACCCTAGGGGTTTGGGTTCAAGTGATTTGGCCCCCAAGAAAAATGTATGTGTGTCATTTTTCGATCGAAATGTTTCAGGTGATTCATCTTCCATGATTTTTACACCAAACAAAAAAATCTGCTAATGCCAAATGGTGAGCTTTTTGTTGGACGATGATGATGATGATGATGATGATGATGATGATGATGATGATGATGCTGATGATGATGATCATCATGATGATGATGATGATGATGATGGATAGTTAATGATAGTTACATAAGAGGCTTCTTTTCAAAGGTGAATAATAATTGTGACATCCATCTTGGATCAATTTTCATATCATGACTCATGAATCGAATTGACTGACTTTTCCTGCTTCAAAAATGGATCCAAATCGAGTTGGTGATTGAACCAACCCCTTTGAAAAAGCATCTGCTCGTCAAAATGGGGAATCATCTCCAATTGTCGGGGTGAAAATTCGAAAAATATTCCAGAAACCACCACTTTTAGTGTAGAATCATTTGTTCCCTCAACCCATCAATCACACCAACTACAGTAAGTGAAATGGATTGGGTTTAGGGATGGAAACATACCGATCGAAACAAACAGATCCCATACCTGGAATTTGCATGAACGCCTGGAAAAATATCCATCACCCCTTTGACTCGAAGATTTAAAAAAAAATCCCCCAGAACAACCTGGCCTTCAACTGCTTGCGCATAACTGGACCTTGCTGTCGCCAAAAACACGGTTGGCTTGTTGTTTTTTTGGTTCAGCATTTGTAAGGATTCGTATAGTTTGGTTTGGTTAAAGTTTAGTTGCTTCTTTCAGCATGATTTCTTTAGAGTTGATGATCGGTCACTTTTTGCGGTTTGCTTCCGAAGAAGATTTGATCGATTTGGTGGGAGGAGAGGCACAAGAAAGTCTACTTTATGACTGGGTCATCCTCATCACAAATGATTTAGATGATCCATTTTGACTCACACAAAACTCCACTGTGGCTCTGGTCGTTGGCCAGGGCGAAACCAGTAATATTCCAAACATAGCGTGTCCATCAGCAACTCATATGATCTAGATTTGCGTGATCCGTCTTTTAATTCTTAGACTTTGCTAGTTCTGCTAGATATAAACCAATAATTACACTTACACATAATTACTATATATATATAGTATCATAATCATCTCACTTTTCAATTCTCAAATTGAAGTTTGTTCAACATGCCCTGGGAGAAAAAAAAACCACCAAAAAACAACCTGTTTTCATTCCAATGTCATCACTCCGAAACCGTTTGAAGCCGTGGGATCTTTCGACAATTCCACAACTCACCGCCAATCTGCGGAAGGATTTTTTCCCCCTTACGCTCTGGTAAACTAACATTGCAATGGAATATCCCCAATTTCAATAGGAAATGCATCTTCAAAGGCTCCATTTTCCGTTGCTATGTTAGTTTGCCGGAGTGTTGAAGGTGGATTTCTTTCAAAAACGCTGGTAGCCCCTATTTCCCGCAAGGGCGGCGTTGACCCGTTAAACTCCCATAATGAGTGATTTTGAACATGCTATAAGTGCTCTGTTTGTGTTGAGATTCTTCGGGGAAAATTGTGAACCATTGTTTTACTTTACATAAGAATACCAAGAAACAGGCCCAGAACACCAAGTTCAAGAAAACGAATTAGAACCAAAATAACCCTTGTTTTGATTGGAAAAGGCCTTGTTTGGGGGGGGTTGACCTTCGAAAATCAAGGTCTTTGGGACTCTAGGTAAATATACCGTACTTCACTATTTTGCCATGAACTTATACCCCGAACATCGAAAACATAAACGACAGGGTGGCCAACCGCAGCATGAAAAGTCTTATTCAACAGTTTCAAATCACCTTTCGAAAGGTGATATATGCTCGCTAAAACTGAGAGTTTGCACCTGAAAATAGGGCGGGCCCCAAAAGGAAACTATGTAGTATTCTAACTATCCATTTTCAGGTGCGAACTGTTAGTTTCAGGAAGGCTAACGGGAGGCTATCTTAAAAAAACAGCAGCACCATTCCCCCCCCGAACAAGTGTGCCATGACACACATTCCCAAAGCGGTTGGCCCCATGATCCCATTTGCTATCATACCACGCAGAAAGAACACGCTGCTCCGGTTGCCGAAGCATTGTCACTAAATGGCCTCAGGCCATACGCTACGCAGCGTTGCCGCGTAAGGGGCTTCGATGCTGATGGCTGTTGGTGGTTGAACCAACCCCATTGGAAAAAAATATGCAACCGTCAACTTGGACGGTTGACCCCAGCCAAACGTAACGATCATAAAAGTATTGGGAAGGGGAGGTGGTGGCTCCCGGCCAAAAAAAAAAACGAACATCAAGTAATTCACATGTTTGCACCTTTTTACCCGAAGTATTTTTGAGTTGTACCCCACACCCCACACACCCCAAAAATAATCATGATAAAAAAACAAGTCTTAGTAATAAGTGCTTTGACACTTTGACATCGTGAGCCCGTTGGCCCGCCACGCCTTTGTAGACGTCGTAGCTTGTGCCGATCCCCTCGTGGGTATTGAACGGAGAGTTGCAGGAGAACTTGCTCACATTGCACACCTCCAACAGGACAAAAACAGCAACAACTTTCACACATCTCGTAGGTGAGTCAACAGCCCAAACGAAACAAGGGAAAATATGGGTGAATTTGATCATATCTCACCAACCGCCCCAAATTCCATGAAATTCCTGAAATATTGCTATGTTGGCACGGGAATTCTCTTCCTCTAAACAACCTCTGTTTTTTTTGTGTCATGTAACTGAAAACGATGCACTTCACCCAGATTTAGATGTCAAAATCATTGCCAAGGGTGTTGAAAAGATGATATATACTTAAATCATTTCGCCTGAAACTCATAGAAATCATGAGTTTCTCTAGTTTCCTCCCCCCCATCACAACACAACCCCCCCGCCAAAAAAAAAACACATTACTCCTCAAATCCCTCAAGTTGAATCCCCCCAAAAAATCGCCCACCTGCGGGCACTGCTCCAAAAAACCGATCTCAAAATATCTGGACCTCGGAGTTGGTCCCAGACGCGACGAGATCCGAGAGATCCCCAGGTTGGTGATCTCTCGAAGCCATGACTCGAATGATCATTGAAATTCCCTCATTTTTTTTCATGAAGTCTTTTTTTCTCCGCGGCAAAGAAAATTCCACAAGTTTGTTGAGCCCCCCCTTTTTTATTGAAAACGCAGAAAGGTAAGTTTCGCATCCAAAAAAAAAGCCTTGCAAAATGATAACATCAAGCTGCAAATAGTCCTCATCCACACGATACTCCCAGTCCACTCCAGGACAGAGCGTTGGTAGGTGGATGATAGCATTCCTTGGACACGTCACCCATTGGTAGGTCCTCCCCCCATTGGACAATGAACACATCACCGGAAAAAGTTCATGGGCCCCCCAAAACCTCCAAACAAATTGGAAGCAAAGTACTGCATCCAATCATGGGAATCTAAGGGGCCCACCCCCCCCAAGGCCATCCCCCCAAAAAATAAGGCCTTATTTAACGGATTATTAGGGGATCATGGTGGTACCCTGAGATTCCCATGATAAAATATGCCAAGATTTCAACTTGAACTTGTCAAGTTCATTTTGTTTCTTGAGATTCTTCATCTTTGCGAATTGGGGGCCGGAAGAAACATCATTCCAAAAACTCGACCTTTTTATCCGTGGATTTTTTAGAGTATCCAGAGTATCAAGCAAAGGTGCATATATACGATTCACCTTCAGGAGTAAAAGGACAACAACTTCCCAAGGAAAAAAAAAAACAACTTCCCATGGAATTTCTGTTTTCTTCCAGGATATTTTGGTTGGGCGCTTCTCAAAATTTGTGCTTCCTCATTTTCGGAATGGGAAAAATTTTGTTCCCATCAAAATCATCGGGCCTCGGCCTCGGGACCTCGGGGAACGGCCATTGCTCACCACCGAGGTGCAGGAAGGAAGTACCACATTTCGGGATATGCCTTGGGATCGAGGTATCGAGGTAAAGGCCCGAGGCCAAATCGGTTTGGGGGTTTTGGGGGGAACTAGGCATGGTGGAAAAAAGAACACACACCTCGCACTTTCAAAAGAAAACAAGATATGGAGAAAAATTGGGGTTTTAATATGTTTTAATGTTATATAAAATTTGTACAGATTTGTTGTGATTCATTAATTATGGCGATTTAGTATGCTTCATGACATCTTCATGACAGTTTATTTGCAGTATATGTTTGTATTCCTTTTTCATCCATTGTCCAACTGCATGCTTCCAAAAAAAAAGAACGAAGACTTCAGAACTTCGGAACTGCCGGTGTGTCTTTTGGTCCGCAGCGCTGCCAATGGCTTAGTCAAAGTCGAGGTTCTCCTCGCTTTCAGAGTCACCCTCTCCATAGACTGGACAGGGACACTGATAAAAGGCACCAGCCCCAATGTCCTTCACAGACTCACCCATGGTGATGCTTTCCAAAGAAGTGCACCCAGCAAAAGCAGCCTCCCCAATGTGCGTCACAGACTCACTCAAAGTGATGCTAGCCAGAGAGGTGCAGCTCTGAAAGGCACGGTCTCCAATGCGCGTTAAAGATTCACCCAAAGTGATGCTAGACAGTGAGGTGCAGTTTCTAAAAGCAGAGCCCCCAATTCCCGTCACAGACTCACCCAAAGTGATGTTCGCCAGAGCGGTGCACTCTGCGAAGAGTGCACTTCCAATATGCGTCACAGACTCGCCCAAAGTGATGCTCGCCAAAGAGGTGCAGCGTGCAAAGGCACCGTTCCCAATGTGCGCTACAGATTTACCCAAAGTGACGCTCGCCAAAGAGGTGCAGCGTGCAAAGGCACTGGTCCCAATGTGGGTCACAGACTCACCCAAAGCAATGCTCGACAGAGAAGTGCACCCTGCAAAGGCACTGTCCCCAATGTGCATCACAGACTCACCCAAAGTGATGCTTGCCAAACAGGCACAGTCTGAAAAAACACCAACCCCAACATGTGTCACAGAACCACCCAAAGTGATCCTTTCCAGAGAGGTGCACATT
The DNA here is from genome assembly GCA_000507305.1 of Breviolum minutum Mf 1.05b.01. NCBI lineage: Eukaryota > Dinophyceae > Suessiales > Symbiodiniaceae > Breviolum > Breviolum minutum. Next base: position 159,366 of record DF239468.1, on the reverse strand, counting down.
GAAAAGGCATAGTCCCCAATATGCGTCATAGACTCACTCCACGTGATGCTCGCCAAAGACATGCAGCGTGAAAAGGCACGGTTCCCAATGCGCGTCACCGACTGGGTGATGGTGACTGAAACTAGGTTCAGCAATTTGTTGAAGGCATAGTCGGGAATGCTTGTGCAATCGGATGGGATGTTCAAGTGAAAGAACCCCTGTGTATGGACTTCAGCTTTGGTTGCAGCTTCCACTTCGTTCCTTTTATAAATAACTCTTGCTACCCCGTCAGCTTCGAACAATCCCGCTTCGCCCAATGTCTTAGCATCATCCACCATGATTGAACTGTTGTGAAGCAGCTCCACTCCCAGGATTTTGCGCTCAATTGGATCTTCGATTTTAATCTTGCGCTTCTCAAGGAGCATGGCCTTTAACTCCTCAAGAGTAGTTTCCATGAAAACCTCAAGGGTGATGACATCACCTTGCAATGTGTTCAATTTAAGCTCACAGGACATGGCTGGGCACACAGAAATGCTGCAAATTTCAGTGCAAATTGTCCTATGAAAAAAACTGTTCGATACCAAAAAACATGCAGAAAAATCGCGAATATTTAAGAATTTTCTTGGCAATTTCCCCTGGCGAACCGTAAAATTCGTCTATGTCAGAGTTGGATCTTTTTTGAGCGCCGAAGTGTGAATTCATTGATTTTGTGGAGATTCCAACCAGCTTCCCAGACCTGGATATCATGATGTGATCTGCAGAGTTTTCCTGGCATTTTTCTCGATTTGTTTGTTGCAAATAGCTGATCTTGAGCTTGCAACACCGACATGGTGGTGGCACCCCACAAATTGCAAATTTGGAAAACACTTTCCAGGCACCGGCAGCAACAATGTTGTTGACATTTCTTGGGGATCAGAAAAAGAGGTTTCCAAGGTTTTTTGGGGTGGATTATAGGCGGCTCATCCAGTTAAACCCGTTGACTGCACTGCTACAAGGGAAACCACCCAGCAGGTCTTGAGTTCAAATTGATGTTTTCAAAACAATCCAGTAAACCGACATAGCAATAGAACATAAATCATTTGAAGATCTCTTTCCTTATTTATAAATGGTGATTTTCATTGACTATGTTAGTTTACTAAGGAGTGTATCCAAATCCCTGAAGAGCACCGGCGAAATGGCCAAGATATCATCCTAGCGGCAGAAACTTCAATGGCAACGCCTCAAACCCATAGGCTGTGAGGGAGCTGTTCGTCCACGTCGGCAGGTGCAACGAAAGATCCAGTTGCAGAAGTTCCAAGGCACCTAGCCATCGGTTCAGCAGTTTCAACCATGCGAGGGTTGTGGCAAAACCTGAAACCGAGGTTTTGCAAAAAACTTGAAACTCTGAGGTTTCACTCTTGTAAATCATCCGAAGAATCTGTGAAACGCCGAGAATCCCAAGGAGTTTTTTGTTCGGAATCCCAGAATGAAACAAAAACTCCGGGTTTTCGCGCCTGGAGGTTCTGTCACGCAAATGGAAGCTCTTGCAGCTAAGATAAAGCCTCAGAAGGGTTCGAGATCTTGGATGATTTTTGTTTTGAAAGGTAGGACAACCGTGAAAACATAGTGAAAATCCCATGAATTTTAGGGACCCAAAAATACCCTCAAAACCATTTTTGTTTGTATCTTTTCTTGACTACACCCATGACTAGACCTGTATTTTTGTTTGGAGTTTGGATAGAAATTTTCTTCAGCAAACGACTCCTGAAACAACCCGGTTGGTTCATTACTGGATCCCTATGGATCCATTGATGGATTTCTGAACTGTCAAGCAATGATCAAGCAAGCAAGTGAACATGAAAAAACGCAAATAATGATGTTCTCAAACTGGTAAGCGGGTTGGTTCAGTGAACCGACACTCAGACCTGTAACATCATGAAAAAAAAACACCCGACCCCTTTGCTCAAGATGTTCCCTGGACCAGGCGACTGAAAGCCACTACATGAAGCATCGCCAGAATGCCAGGCACTTCATGAACTTTCAAGCACCCAAGTTTGACGTTTGATGATAAAAGAAGGATACATGTTTGATGTTTCATGTGACTGCACATTTCCCTAAATGAACCAACAGTTCTCAACATGTATGGATCTGGTTCGGTGATGGTTTGCACCCTATGGCAGCAGCATACATCCAATATGGAGACGACGTTCCAACCATCCTTCGAATGAAGCAAACCGACCTTAACCGTGAAGAATTGATGTCATTGATGTCGAATTCAGAAGCCACTATGTCACTATATGATCACTATGATATTTCACCTTATACTTCCAACACCCACGGACTCCATGACACTTTGAAAGGTCAACATTGAATTACATACGAAGTACTTTCTGAAATCCAGATTCAGAAATCCAACAAAATATACCCCTCCTGGGAACGAACGATCATATCCCATACAATCGCCGGCACGTTTGAGGTCGATGATTTTCCGGCTTTCCTAAGGTGGAGCCCATGCATTCGTCCCCCTGGAGGGTACACAGATTTTCCGAGCCGTTTCGTGGTTGATCATTGCAGCAATTTGGACACCACCTTTTCGATCACCAGCAGGCTTTGGGCAACCAGAAGCAAGGCCGACGCAGATTTGATCGATGCTTCAGCTGAAGTTGTTTTTTATGTGACCAAGTTGTTTTCCTTTGTAAGTTTTGGAGAGAGAAAACAAATCCCTTGTGTTTTTACGTGACTTTCTGAAGAGAAACGGTAAACCTCCATGTTTCATATGTTTCTGTCTCTCAACCCTCAAGGGGGACAACCTCCGCCAAGGCGGCGGCGGAGAGCTGTAGGTCGGACAATGAACCGAACGAACCTGGGGCATTTTGGCAATTCAACGAATGGATTCCTCCGGGTGGGTGGAAGAAATCCGGGGATCACCTGTTGAGGTTGGTAGTTGGAAATCCCAGTATTTACAAGGTTTTAGCACCATTCCAGGTGGTTGTGTTTGGGATTTCTGAACCATCAACAGTATATAGTTGGTGATTTCAACCCATTTGAAAAAATATGCTCGTCAAAATGGATCATTTCCCCAAATAGGAATGAAAACAATTAAATATTTGAGTTGCCAACGCCTAGACATGGATTGGGTTTGGGGGTGGAAACGTACCATCCTGGAAACAAGACTTCATGCATATTCCCCTACCAGCCGTCACTTTTGAGTCGATGTTTTTCCCGACTTTCCCAAGGTGGGATGGGTTAGTTCTCTGGAGAGTAAATGGGATGGGAAAATAGCACACACATCATCAATCATCAGTCATCAACTGTCACCCATCATCGTAAATCATCACAAATCGTCATCATCATCATCATCATCATCATCATCATCATCATCATCATCATCATCATCATCATCATCATAAACATCATCATCACCAGCATCATCATCATCATCAACAAAGGATCCCCTAATTATCATTCTTCGCAATATGTTGAACTCTAAGGATCAAGAAAAAACCCACAGGAAAACTCTTACGGCTCAGGTGCTTGTGTTGTTACCTTGAGAGGTAGTGTTGATGGAAGAAATCCTGGACCACCTGGGATGTGTAAAACCCACTAAAATAATAGTAAAAACATAGGAAAAACTACCAACCTCAACTTGTGATCGCCAGATTTCTTCCACCAACAGTATGTTGTGAAACCTCATTTTCTAAGACCAGGTTGGGTCCAAGTTTCTGCGTTTCGTCACCATTTCACCCCACCCCAACCATCAGGTCGATCGTAGATTGATTCTCTCCGAGGTGCTTCCATGGTGATGAAGAAAGGCATCAATACATCCTGGGCATCACTTTGGGAGGCTTGGGCAGAAAAAAAAATGGTGGGTTGATGATTCTTCAGGGGGGTTGGGGAGGAAAAACACAACATCAAAAGTCCTCATCCCCAACTCCCCAAAGAAATCAAACAATTTTTCTGACAGCCAGGTGAATTAATCTACAGTACATTACACAACGGAAGTCTCTCACCCGAGTTTGAGGGATGTTTAATTCCTAAGTCTGAAGTGGTTTTTTGATGCTTTGCAGACTTTGAAGACATGTTGCTGGGAAAATGTCCCTTGCCATTTGGGGTGACCTTGGCGGTTTTGGTCACTTTAAGATTCGTGCCAGCTGAATCCGAATCATACCTATTACCTTTCATGTCCTACTCATTTCCCTAAGGATCCTAGCACTCCAAACAACTCCCCCACCAGCTTTGGGCCGCCAAATGTTGGCTTCGAGCATCTCTCATGTGCTGATTTCCCAGTTGTTCCCTTCAACGCCAGCATTTGGAAGATGCCATCAATGAAACAAATGATGCCCACGAGAAAAATCCAACCTTGGGGCGGGCCCCCAAAAAATCATGGGCAAATCCATGACATGCAACCCGCAAGAATCATTGAAATCAAAGATCAAACCTTTGACCAAAAGGTCAGAAGGAGTCTAAACCATGCTACTGAACCCCTTGTGATGGATATTGGATAGCATCTTCAAAAAAAAGCAGGCAGAGGACTTCTTGTTGTCATACTTCTTGTGCACAAACAGGTAGGAACTGTGGGAACAAATGAGGAAGTGAGTTTGAACAAAAAAAAAGGTTTGGTGAAACTTGGGTCATAAATCCTCCCTCCTTGGATGGTGGCAAAGTGCAAACTTGTTATATAACCGGGATTTAGAGGAAACGCTACAAATCACTGACCAACCCAAAAAATGGGATCAAGAAAATGGATCTGCTAAACCACCCAAAAACCAAGCGTAAAAATCTGAAGCTGCAAGATTTTCCTGCCCAAGAAACTGACCAGGAGCACTTGACGCTTTCGTAGAGTGCCAGAACGAAAACCTTTGGCTTTTTCCCAGGTGACGCTTCGAAAAAAGCCGATCGTCAGGTGGATTTGTTCGAAGATTTTGAAGGGAAACACTCCAAATCTCCATAAAAAATGGAGAAGTTTCCATCATCTCGCGCTCCAAACAAGAAGGACAGCTGAAGGGCTGGTTTTTGTTTAACGTACACCAGGACCAAAAACAGATCCTGGAAGAAAACTCGAAGAAGTACCTACCAAAAACGATGAAGGACCCCAAACACTTGGTACTTTGGATGAATAAAAACTCATCCCTACAGCCACTGAAAAAACAAAGGTTCAGTATGGTTCAGTATAGTTTAGATTTATGACTGCCACCCTGAGAGGCCCTACCTATACCATGTATCATACACTGCAAATGCGATATGCACAGCATAGCATAGCGTTTCACCATCATCCATGCTTTACAGATCATGGCCGAATAGGAACTAATGCTTGCACTTCTAATAGGTAGGTTTCTATAGCCTGCCCACCATTTTTCGGGCCTCAACAGATGTAAGCTGGATTTAGGTGTTGGGTTTTTTTTGGGGGTTGGCTCGCCGTTTCAAAAAAAAAATCGTCCCATCCAACAAGTCCCGAGGATCTGGGCAAGACTTCGCAATAGAGAAGTACCAAGGCAGGCAAAATGATACTGGTCCATACCTCTGCTAATCAGGGGTTTGACCAACAATCACACGTGAAATTTCAACCCTTGGCCATTCCAAAACTAGTTGGTGGTTTCAACCCATGTGAAAAATATGCTCGTCAAATTGGATCATTTCCCCAAGTAGGGGTGAAAATAAAAGAGATTTGAAACCACCACCCAAAAAATAAAGTGTGAAAAATAACAATTGAATCTTCTTCCCCCTGAATAGAGGTAGAGCATTTAAAAGAACAAGAATGGATTCTTTGGATTTGACTTTGCTGTGCTAGATTCGAAGGATGTTCGGATAAAAATCCTATTATTGAAAAAGAAGGAAACAGGTTGATTTCATACCGTTGCTATAAGGTCCACCGAAGGGACATTTCTTGCAAACCCTTGATTTAGTTGAGAATTATTGGTTGACTGAACTTTGCTCAAAGTTGTGCAAAGTATACGTTTTTCTGGCGTTTCTTAGCAGAGCAAAAAAAAACTGGCGGAAACTTATAGAAACCCTGAACAGCGGCACCAATCTGAAAAGTTCAACCAGACCGGAAGTGACCAAAAGCATTCTGCTCACTGCTCACGACGTCAAGGAATGGCAGCAGCATGCCGGCAAAAAAGAAGAAGAATTAGAAGAACAACAACAAAAAAACCCAGCAACCACACAAACAGACAACCAACCAACCAACCAACCAACACACACACACACACACACACACACACACACACACACACACACAACCAACCAACCAACCAACCGCACAGACCACATCCTTCCCATCCCAGGTACACCACAGGTAGAAGAGAGTGCAACGAATAAGTTGCCATAGGTGCTGAAGCCCAAGAGTCCAGGAAGGCAGGCAGAAGACAAGGTGAAAACCAGATTCAAAGTCATCCTTGTTGGGAAGGGTGGTGCGCATTGGGGCCCGTCAACTTGGAGCCGCATGTTTGGCCGAAAGTGAGGTAAGTGAGCAAGATATATTAGTCGTGCTCAAGTTTGTTTTTTATAAGCTGAAGTTGAATGGAAGAAATCTCAAGGAGTTTAAAAAAAAAACATACAAAAAACACGAGTTTAATTGAGGCAAGAGGGCCAACAAAAAAAATATATCCTCTCAACTGCAAGTTACTTTAATCAATGGGTTTCAAAACGGCAACTGGAAAAAAACGAGATGGACCTTGGAAAGGCCATCACCATTGCCGTGGACGAAAAACTGCGAATCGTCACGTGAGGAAAAAAAACAGCGTTCCGTTCGAATCACTGCGTTTTGTAAAACTCGAAAGAAGAGACTGCTTCTGTAGCAAGGCATCATCTACAAAAAAAATTGGTTATTCGATGTGAAATTGGGGGTGGAAAAGAAATTTCTCTACCAAAATTCGGCTAGCCATGGTTTTGCTTTGTGTGGACTCTTGGCCGGCCGAAAGTCACTCAGCATGGTGGCCAGTTGTGCCACAACAAAGAGAAAAAAAAAACTCTTTGGCATGAATGTCACATCAGTCAAGGAGAAGCAAAGGGACATTTCATACATAAATAGATAGATATTAATATATCATATATATATATATATTTATTGTTTAAAGAATAAATGTACCGCAAATCTTTCTGTCGAATACATGGGTGTTGAGATACCAATTTATGATTTCTGAGCTTCGCCTTGCCCAAGGGGGCCACACAACAACACCCTTTTTAGCCCCCTTGGTGAATAACAAGAACTCAGCGCTATTGCAGAGTCTCCCATTATGATAGGATCACCTTGAAACTTGGCTTCCTTCAAGAAACTGATGGGGGAAAAAAGGTGTGATCATGAATTGAAAAAAAAAACATTATAACCCCAAGGTGGAGCTAGTGGTTCCAAGACTCATATGAATCTGGTGGAGCTTGGTTGTTTACCCATAAAACTGATGGAAAAAATGTGATCCTTAGACCCCGGAGCTGGGTTGTTTTTACCCCCCTGTTTTTGGGCATTTATCCCTTTGCCAGGCATCTGTGACATCACACTGGCTGATCCTAAGGATCGGGAAACGCCTTCCACTTCCACCTCAGGATGTATGGCAACAAAAGGCCACCATGGCTGAATCAATTGGAATATACATATGACACCAGGGTAAAAGTAGATGACACCAGTTAACATGTCATTGGTTTTTTTGATATAAGCCCAGTATTAACCCACCTTTTCGGGACGGTTTTGTTCCATGTACTTTGACAATGGATTTCTTTTAAAATATTTTTGGGTCAGAATATACCAATCAGAATCCTGATCTGATTTTCTTTTAATATAGCTGTCATCTTTTTGACCCCTGATCTGTGTTTTTCTTATCTGTCTTTGGTGTTGGGGGGGAACAAACAGCCAATGAAACATCATGAAACCCAATCACCCTGGCTGCCAAGGCGCGTGTTGAAAGAAGTTCCAAACCTGCGATTTGCAAGGCATGATCATCAAGGGCATCGACAGATAGGCCAACAACGCCATACCTCCTTGCCTTGGCATTTTTGGGATCCACTGGATTTTTTTTTCCGATGAGAAAATCGCTGGGAAAGTTTCTTCGGTTTCAAATATTCGGGTTTCCTAAAACATGGAAGCCCGAATATGGTGAAATTTCTCGGACAATTCTCGGCCAACTGGCCAAGGGGTTTTCAGCTCTGAAACCGTTGTGAACATTGGGTGGATTCTTTAAAAAAACAACCCAACCCTTGGACATGCTGGTAAGGGTTTTCCGACTCTTGCTTCAACATTTTTCCACAAATTTACCATGGGTTGTCCCAGCTGAGATGAAACAAAAAAAATCAAAACCAGAAGCGTTTCGACCACGGAGTCCATGAACTATGGGAAATTATTGGGCGTGTATGGGCAAGATATGATGATACACGAAGTCCTTGACTATTTGGGAAAAAATTAAATGTGTCACTGAGATCAGTTCTTGCAGTTGATTCACCTGGTCCACCCCCCCCCAGACTGTAAAAAACCTATGAAACCACAAAAGGTTCTGCTTCTTTTCCAACCATGTTCATTGATTCTTCCTACAAAAAAATGGGACTTCCGCATATCGACGAGCTGCAAGATGCTGGTCAAGATATCCGGATACTTCTCATCGTAGCCTGGACTTCGGGAATGGCTCCATTCTCCAGCTGTTTTTCACGGGCCCTCTCCACATGTTTGGTGGATATATACGGTTTTCCCACTTGCCCCAACCCAAAAAAATATGCACCGAATTGATCTATCCAAATCCAGATCAATTTGGGATTTAAAATGGTATGAATGTTCAAACATCCCCCATAGAAGGATGTTTCCGTCGCCAACTGCCGGACCACCGTGGATTTGTAGGAACCACCACCAAAATGAAGGCATCTTGACGACTTATAGATGTGTAGACTGAGAACTCAATGTCTATGATTAAATGTTATAGATTAAATATCTATATATATATATATTACACACAATAAAAAATTATAATAAAATGTATCATATTATGAACATGATCATATGTAGCTAAACTTGATGATAACACATAATCAAAGAAAGTTTAGGTGAGAAACTTCCGAGTTACGGAGATTTAAAAATGCAAAAAACTCAGTACAGTAACAGTTCAGCAAAGCAACAGGCCAGGAAAGTAACAGTTCAGCAAAGTAACAGCTTAGTAAGAAAACAGCTCAGTAAAGTAACAGCTCAGCAAAGTAACAGTTCAGTAAAGTAACAGTTCAGCCAAGTAACAGCTCAGTAACGTCACAGCTCAGTAAAGTCACAGTAAGGTCACAGTTCAGTAAAGTAACAGCTCAGTAAAGTAACAGCTCAGTAACTCAGTAAAGTAACGAGTCGTTTGTCGTGGCAGGTGCAGCATTTGATGCTGTTGCAGTGTCACTTTTCGTGGCAGGCGCAGCATTTGATGATCTTGCAGTGTCATTTCTTGTGGCAGGCACAATATTTGCTGACGTTGGAGGGTGAATGGTGTTGCTCCGCGCGTTGTAATTGACAGGATCAGTCATGAGAGTCATTTTCTGTGGCGGGCGCAGTATTCGGTGACGTTGGAGTCTCACTTTTCGTGGCAGGGGAAGCATTTGGTGATGTTGCAGTGTGACTTTCCGTCGCAGGTGCAGCACTTGGTGACCTTAGACTGTCACTTTTCGTGGCAGGCGCAGTATTTGGTGAAATTTGGATAGATAGCCGGACGAAATGTTGTAATTTTCAAAACAGAGCAGTACCGGAATAGTACTTTGTAGTACAGAATAGTACTGGAACCGTACTTTGTAGTACCGAGTAGTACTGGAATAGTACTTTGTAGTACTGGAGTAGTACTTTATAGTACAGGAGTAGTACTGGAGTAGTACTTTGTAGTACCGAGTAGTACTGGAATAGTACTTTGTAGTACTGGAATAGTACTTTGTGGTACTGGAGTAGTACTTTGTGGTACTGGAGTTGTACTTTGTAGTACAGAAAAATACTTTGGATCACCACATCGTCACAGAACCACTTCGAACCGCACAACGTGACCTCACAACCCATGGCATCTTAAGCTCATAACATTCCATCTGATTGCAGGGCACAACAGATAACAGCTCATCACCATGACATCGCATTGCATCACGTGACATGACACAACACAAGAAATCACATCGCATCAAGTGACGTGACCACAATGACATGACATGACATGACATGCCACGTCGCAACTAACCACAGTAGCTCACCCCACGTCACCTCACAACCAACCACATTACTTCATCTCACCCCGCAAGCAACTTCATGACATCAAAACAGGTCACATTACCACCGTGGAACAGCAGAAAGCTCGTTCACGGCAAAGAAATGGTTTGGGCATCACGCTGGTCGGTCGTCTTGCGCACAGTCTATAGGCAAAACTTTTCTTAGCTATATAAATGCTATATAGTTCTTTTTTCTTCTGAAACTTCCGCCCCCGGCTTGCCCGGCTCTACTTGTAATATACATCTATGAAGCTCCAAGTCCCCCAACAACCCCCACAAGGGGGATCCCATGTTTCTTCCAAAGCCTAGAAACTGTGGAAAGTGTTCAGTTGCATGTTGTTGCCTGAGATATCCGACCAACCAAGCAATTCAGTTCAGTTCACCCGCCTTCTGAATCAAGCTGACTTCGCTTTTTCATCGATGCATCTTCCCAGGAAAATCTGCTTGCTTTACTTGACAAAATGGAAAGCAATATGATTGATTCAATCTCCTGCAGTAAAAATTAAGATAGCAATAGAATTTCACGGTATTTCTCATGGGAAGACTACATCCATCTCATTGGATGTTTCGGACCCAAAAATAACCAGGATTGGCTGCTGAATGATCATGGGGCTTATTTTGGAGGCATTTTCCCCGGTCTGCAACCAGTGGAAAATAAAAAATAACTTGCGACCCAAATCACCCGGAAAAAAACGGATATGACATGTTGAGTCGATATGACTAGATTCTAATAACCCACGTGGCATGCTGGAATTGAAATGAAAAAAACGTATCGCCACAACAGGCCGCATTCATTCAACTGTTCAACATCGTTCAACCGTTCCCCCCTGAATTCATCTTCCAAAGGTGAAGCTACCCATCGCTGCATAGCCGACCAGTGTCAAGATCGCCATGGTCGTCGCTTGAAGTGAGACCGCTACAATGGGACACCAAACCCTCGGCTTCCGATTTTTGTTTGAACCGGAGGGAGAAAAAAAAACATGGAATCCGAGGCGGCGTGGGTTTGGTGTGTTAAAAAAACCAAAGCGGTTGTCTTGGTGATGTTTGCAAAGCCAATTGCTTGCATTTAAGAGTTGATTCAATAAAAAAGATATAATAAAATGGCTCAGAATTGAGGAACTCAGGGAATGGAATCCGAACTGTTCAGCAGAATGGATCTTTGGAAGTTGGAAGTTTTTCCTTTCAAACATTAATTCCTTTGGATCTATTGAACGTATATATTCGTGAACCAAGGGCCCAAGGGCTACTGTAGTGGTGCTTCACTACTATTGCACAACTGTGTTGTTGTAACATTTATCAAAGGTGGGCTTCTTAATGAGCAAACAGGGCAGCTTGGTACAACTAAATTCCAGTTGGTCACCTTTCATGGTGAAACCCAAGATCGACAGCGTAACGAAAATGGAAATCTTCCCATAGGAAGATTCGTTGAAAATCGCCTCAAACAAGTTTCACCGTTGGTCTTTGCTCATCTTGGACGCCAAGTGCTTTTTCGGTTACATATTTTAACAAGGAAGTACATGGTCTATATTCTTAGGAGCCAAACCTGTCGCAACAGTGGCAGCATCAAAATTCTGAGGACTTGATAGGACTTGTACCATGTTTACTATACGTTGACTACACAATTTGCTATCTATACACTCCCTTTGACCAAAAAAAAATCATACCACAACAATTAACAATCACCAAAACAAGAAATTCTCTTCCAAAGTCTTCCAGTCGGACAGGTTTTTGGTGCCATTTTCTACGGCCACAAAAAAGTCTGCTCCCATCCGCCCGCAAAACGAGTCAAATTGCCGAGTCACGATGCTTTCTTCAACAAGGAAGGATGAAGATCGGCCACCAGTTGCGGCATGATGCCGGAATTGGCTAAGGAACCTCTGCAAAAAAACCACACCCACACCCCAATGAGGAATTTTTGGAGTGGACGATGTAAGCAAAATATGCAAAGGTTTTGAATTATATTAGGGTTCGGAACTGCTTTTTTTTAATAAAGACTTTCAAAGATGTGATTGTTCAAGGAAGACTTTTCCGATTTGCTTCGTACCGTTTGATACTAAAGCATGAATTCAATGGTCCAGGCGAGGACGTTTCGGGGATAATGATTTCTACCCCCCAAGCTTTCGGAAAAATCACCCTGTGAGACGTCAAATCCAAACTCCTCATCTATGCCAATCTATGCAGGTTGGTCCTTAAAAAAAAAGATGTTTGGATTCACAGGTAAAAAACCACGAAAACATGCAGACCCTGGAAAATGAACGGCTGGAACCCCAAAATGGTGGATATTCGAAGATGATTTTCCATTATCAATTGGGTGGTTCTTAGCTTCAAAATCCGAGTTTTCGGGGGGGGTGTAAAATTTTGGGGGGCCTTTAAAAAAAAATATGAAAAAAAAACACATTCTCCCCCTCCAAGGCACCTGCCAACAAACTCAAGACACTCAGCATGCCAGCTGGTCTCCATACCGTGTAACTTGGTGTTTCGGTCCTGGAGTTGGAAATTTTACAGAAGTTGGAGGCCTGTTGAAGTTGAGAATCCATGGATGGATCGGCGACATAGATATACCCTCCAGGGAATGGATACATATCCCACCTTAGGAAAAGGAAAATCATCTTCAAAATGCCATGTTTTGCGGGATATGTTAGTTCCCTGGAGGATATATCCTACATTTAGTCCTGTTTTTAATGGCCAATGTAGGTTTCAAAAAGTCCATACATTGATCCGGTGGGAATTTGTACAATGATGTTAATGATAGGAATGTATAATTCATGAGTAAAATATCATCTACTGTTTGCTTCTTTCCTCCTTCTGTTTTTTAGACTTGGGATAAAATTAAACATCCTTTGAAATATGGCTAGATTGGAGGCTGTTGAATTTGAACCTTGGCTGAATGTCAATCCTCTCCAAGCTCTCCACCCCCCAACACTAAGGATGGAGGGGCCCCTCCTCGTGCTCCAAACAGAGATACCCTTCACAAAAGCCACACAGAGCAATGTGATTTTGGTCAATGCATTCAAGTAATTCAGCCCCAAGGATAACCATCCGAAAAGCCGTGGAGGATAACATGCCACAAAAATAAAGACCTCAGGATTTTTGCCAACCATCCGCAAAGATGGCAAAATCGTGGCATCACTTTCATGAAACAGGGGTTAAACAGGGTGCTTCATCCACTGTTTGTTTGACATGGATTGCCACAAGATTATCTCCCAGTCATTTTTACCATGTATCAAAAAAAGAAGTTTTCACTTCCGCTTCAGCTTGGCTATGTTGTTGATGCTGTTTTTCGGACCAGCACGTTGTCAACTGAAAGGAGGCATTGAACCGCTGTCTTGATCAACTCCTAACCTTCATGGTGGACGTTTTTCTGTGAATCTTTCTGAAGATGCCAATCTATGGGTGTCAATTCTCCCCCCCCAAAAAAAAAACAAAAAAAAACTGGCCCAATCTAAATGGGAAGATTCCCCCCCAACTCCTGCCACTCACCTTCTTGCGGGCTCATAATTTCTTTGGTTGGCCCAAACGACTTGGTGAAATCTCACCGAGTTGCAAAAACGACCAGGCTCGTGTTGAGTTCACGTTGGCACATCCAGAAACTTCCATTGCTTTCACACATCCAAGGGCACAGCTGATCCAGAAGAAAGGAAGCCTTTCGGCAAAAAAACGGAGCTGGAATGATACTGTTGATGGTTCAGAAATCCGGCGATCACCAGTTGAGGTTGGTAGTTTATCCCATTATTTATAGGGTTTCATACATCCCAGGTGGTTGTTTGGGATTTTGTCCATCAACAGTACCACCCCAAGATCCACAAAAAGCATTGGTGAATTGAAAAAGTCTTTTCTAAGGGGTTGAAGGTCCTAGCTTTAGCCAAACTCCAAACTCACCCCAAATAAAAAGAAAAACAACAACCTTATGAAAGGGGCTTTATACTGGAAATCTTTACCAAACCGGCACCGGTCGGCCATGACAAAGACCAAGGTTCCAATAATTGGCAGCCGAAGCAAGCACAGCCCCAGAGATAAAGCCTAAGCCGCTTCAGAAAATGTGGAAGTTACACAGACGTCCAGCCTGGCAGCAATGCTGTAAGGATACTTGACACATCTGGGTTCCCATTGCTGGTGACATTCAAAATTTAGGCTCATAATAGTCTTGATAATGAGTATTCGAAGCATGCTGAATCATGCCAATTCAATCACTGGGGAGGAAACAAACCAAACATACCAATCATCCTCTCCTCGAAAACCACGACGTTTGGAAGCTTGCGAATTTCAGTCATCGAAAAGTTGATACGAGTGCGTCATTGAGAGGATCATGCAATTGACAATAGATACACCCCCAAAGTTAAACATAGAACCGGAAAATGATAGTTGTTAAAAGGGATCTCCTTTTCCAGGGGGCCATTTTCAGGTTCCAGGTTAAACTTCAGTGGTGTACCCATCCTCCAACCATCATTCAGTGGAAGATAGATCCTTTTAAGACTATGATTTCCTTTTGATAAGTTTGGGTCAACGTCAACTGAAGCATTTACAAATAGCACGGAAGGTTAATGACATCCTCAAAGAATTGCAGTCCACTATCACCATCATCATCACCCACCTGGAAAAAAATAAAATCTGGGAAGTACCACTTGAGCCACGGAGACCAAAAAAATACACAAACCAAACCGTAACAAACCTCATCCTCATCCTCATGGCCCATTCTCCGAAAATAATTCTTGGGTAAAAAAAAGCTCAAGCTTCCAACTTTGTGTACAAGGCTACCCTGGCTACCCTGGCTACCCCATCAAACCCTTTGCTGAAGTTTCGGCCTTCCTTTGCTACCCGTCGTTTCCTTTTTTTTTTTGGGGGGGGGGGGGTTGCCAAGTCGCAAGACGAAACACACTGACATTTGTCGCAAAGATTTCGGCAAACGCTCACCTTGGTTAAAATGTTTTGGATATCTTTGGAGCCGAGTTTCTGCCATCGTCAAAAATGTTACCCATTATATACATGGAATACCAAGGGGTACCCTTTAGAGCAGTACAAGTCAAACATATGGCGGCCTAAGATGTGAGGGGGCACTTGTGTCCCTTTGTCATCTCATTCTGTCAAACATTATTCAACATACTTCTGGGATCTCGCTTCCCGGACCTTCATGCACAAATGACAAACTCATGGAGACCAGAATTTCCATCTTCGGGCGGACGTGTCTTTCTGGAAAGAGCTTGGCTCAGGGGGTTCATGGGACACGAGTCTTACTCCCCCGAAAACTAATATGGAACTGGAAAATAGACCTCTGGAAAAGGAGATTCCTTTTGGAAACCATCCTTTTCAGGTTCCATGTTAGTTTTCGAGGGTGTACCTTGAAGTAAAGCGAGGAACGAAACAGACCTGGACACCTTTCCCCTTATACTTGATAGGTATTTGGGATACTGCTATTGGAACTAAAGTTTCAAATCATAACAGCAGTGAAATCCCGAAAACAATATATACAGTGTATATATACATACATGCGTGTATATATATATATATCAGTGCAGATACTTGAATTCGGTTTTTCTTCATGTAACTGCTCGATCTCACCTGGCCCTACCTTCCCACCACGACGGGCAAGGAACATATCTCCTCAAAGGTACTTGCCCCTTGCTGTGTGCTGGCTATCATTAAGGTCCTTGCCAAGCGACGCCAAGCTGGTGAAAACTCACTCATCACCAATGGCATGTGTTTGATATCTACATCTGGTATAAACCTAGTTTATATGAGATAATCAGCTAATATGCCGACTGTAACTAAGAATATTCTATATATACCTTGCAAATGGGCACCTATATGAGGTGCCATATTACTGGACATACATCCTACCAGTGTCACCCCATGGCATCACATGGCGGAAAAACACGGATGCAGATCAAGTTGTCCCCTCTGCAAGCTAAGCATCTGTTGCATCAGGATGGCAGTTCCTGCCTGGAACATCGCACCAATGAGTTGGTCAAAAAGGGAGGTATTCTGGGTGTTGTGTTTTCTGGGGTTCCCTAAGATTTTAGACTGGTTGGTGGTTGAACCAACCCATTTGAAACATATTAGTCAAAATTGATCATTTCCCTATAAGTAGGGGTGAAAACCAAAGATATTTGAAACCACCACCTAGCATTTCCTAAGATTTTAGGTCCTTGACTTTTGATCTGTTACTTGGATCTTGTGAAGTTTCCCCTTTCCATGTCAATGGACTAACAGTACAATGATTTGGTGGTACTGAACCCTTGTCATTCCGGAAGCTAGAAAAAAGGGAAATGGTTTTACCGAATATATTCTTGTAGAATTGAGTCTGGACCGCCAAAAAAAAAATCCATGTTATATTCAACAATACACATTTCTTCACCTAATATTTCAATACAAAAAAAAATCCGACTGGTACACTTCCTCCTATAATCATGGAAGTTAAAAATGGGTCCCTCGAATAGTAGTTACCTTTCAGATATAGGTATTTTCCACTTCCATGATTATGGGAGAGAGAGTAGTCCTCCATTTTTTTGTTCCCCAAACCCCCCCCAAAATAAAACCATGGAAAACGCTCATCATCTAATCATCTCCAACTCCGAGGTGCCATCAAGAGCAGCAGCAGCGGAAAACCGAAGATCCCACAGAGGCGTGGATAGTAAGCCACCATCGCCATACTCGCTGAGAGGCCCGAGTTGAAGGAAACCATCCTTGGGACACGTAAAAAAGACTCTTTGTGAAATTGCAAGGGAAGCGTTTGAGAGAGAAATTTCGGGAATTTCGTGGGGATTCCGGTAAAAGAGATGTGTACAATATATAGAGATGTATGTATCAGCAAGTGTGTGTTATCTGCAAATACCAAAAAAACAAAAATATTTGTATGTATAGGTATATTTTTGTGTATATACATACTGCAACATTCATCGCAAAAGGATGGTTTTTTGTTATCTGTGCCATATGAAAAAATTGCAGTACCGTACAATATCATTCTCCATGTCAGGCATTGAGGCCACCTTCTTGCCTGGAAACACAACTCGAAACCACAGTCGCCTTGCGTTTTCCATACTGCCGGTACTGAGGGTGTGGTGTTTTTTCTGCCTGGTGTTTTTTGAAAAAAGTGCAACTCCGAAGGGAATTGGGTGAGTGATGGTTTTTTTAATGTAAGTTTCTTCTTTAAAAAAAACATGTATGTTTGACAAAACTACCATCGTGAAACGGGGGCTTTCTCCGTGGGGGTATCGCCTCCAATTGCATCCCCTGTTGGGGCTAAGGTTTGAGGTTCCAGGAGTTTGCCGAGATTTTTTGGATGTTTCACAACTCCTGGAAAATGTATGGAAAAGTGGTAGTTAAATATGGTTCACTATTTCTTGACTTGGCAGAACTTCCCTCACGAAACCTTCCTCATTTCCAGTTGAAGCTGTTTTCTGAAAACCTGCGCCAGTGACATCCAATTGTTGAAGTTCTTTTCCAATTAGGAATTACATCTTGACAACCATCAGCCGGATAAAAGATCTTCTAGCTATCTTGAAGTGGTATATATGTGAATCTCCTAAAACTCCGGGGCTTCATGTCAAATTGATGCCTGCCCCGGTAACTATAATCGCAAGAAACCATAGGGGGTTACACCTGGAGAAACAACATGGAGCAGGAGGGTCAACAACAGGTTTCAAAGCCCCTTATCTGCACCAATTCACCAAAAATAGTATAAAATAGTAATAATTCAAACAAGTATCATCGCTTGGATCATCGTCAGCCCTTGCACTTCATCCATCACTGAATCGTCATGGCTGATCACCATTGCGACGAAAAACCATTGGCAGTCCAAACCTAGAAAAAAATGGTACAGTAAGCCTCAAGTTGTGCCTGGGTTGCATCCTCAAAACCCACCAAAAAAAACAACATATTGACAGTTTGTCATTCTATCATGGCGAGACCGGTTCGATAGGGTAGGGGTGGGGGANAGCTGAGAGAAAGATGCGGGAACTTGTTGGGGGAAATGGAGGTGTTTTTCTTTCATGGTCAATTAATTCTGGTACTTTCCTCTGCTCACTGTCCAAGTTTGTATACGTATTCAAACAGAATCGATGTTTTGAAGAAAATGTTGCAAATTTTACGACATATACCGATAAAAAGGTTTGATGAATACAGTAAATGATAAATAAATACCCGGCATGAAACAAATAAAGGATTCTCATGATCATTCGGGAGAACCGTGAGTCAATAGTTGAGTAAGGTTGGAGTGATCATTGATAGAGTTGACAAGCAGCTGGAGCCGGCTGCGGCAGAACTATACTCATCTAAATCTAGAACATCTGAGCCACGAAAACGTATTACTTTCCATTATACTTAGGGATCCTTATAATGGATCATTATAATCCCTATATAATTGGGTAGTATAATCCCCTGTATAACCTAACCAACCAGTGTTTTTGCATCGCTCATCTGGGATGACATCATCAAAATGTTCAAAATATCATGTTCCAAAATGTCAAATCACCTTGCTTTTGCTCATGTTGTATCTGTCAAACCTCAGTTTTTGTTTCAAAACTGTTTTATGGCACTCCGAAAACCAAAACCCACCATGTTTTGGAGCAAAAATCACCAAGATGAGCACCTCCACAGCAGAAGGACTCAAGCAACAACCCATCAGCTGCCGTCACGCCTGCCAGTTCTTCTGAGGACGTTTTTTGAGCCGTTTGGAGCTGTTTGCTGCTTATGTTGGAATTAAGGTGCACCCCCCGAAATCTAATATAGATACCAAAAAGTGCCACTTTTTATAGGGAGTTACCTTGTTCCAACTCATCATTTTGGGTAGCCATCTTAGTTTTGGGGGTGTATATTTCTATCACTGTGCTGTTACCAAGATAACCTGGAGATAACCAGCCAACCTTTAAAAGAGTAATGTCAATATCTCACCTAGAACTGTGAGGGTTGAGAAACAACCAAACCTTAACAAAACTGCCTTAAAAGCAACAAAAACTCACCAGGGCACCCCTGAAATAATCCATGCCTATTAACCTCCCACTTTTTCCTTTAATACCTCAGCATCCTGCTTAAAACCCTTGATTGAACAACCTTAAATTTCGTGGCATCCAACTCCGGAAAAAAGAAAAACAATCCCCCCTGTTTTTTTGGGCCACCTTCAAATCCCGCGCGGCATCCAAAAGTTCGTCAGTTCGGCGGATCCAAGTTGGTAAGTTCTTTGATACATGGATTGGTAACAAATTGGGGCATGTGACATCATCATGGTAACTGGTTGGTGGGTTCAACTCCACTGAAAAATATTAGTCAAAATGGGAATCTTCCCCAAATAGGGGGTGAAAAATGAAAAAATTTTGAAACCACCACCCAGGTAAGTGGTGTGGATCATTGGTTTTAATGAAATACGAGGAATGTGACGTCACCATTGGTACAAAAGATATAAATCGGATTGGATAATTGTTATTCCAAGTTATCATTGGTAACTCATTTGAAACTCGGTAAGAATTGCAAATGATTGGCAAAAACTATTGAATCTCGGCAAATTACTTCCTAATTCCTTAACCTGAATGATCAGGTCATGTTGGGGGATTCCCTTGCTAAAGAAACCATTTTGGTTACCCCACAATTTGCCTAGATGTGACATCATGATGGGCAAAAATCGTAGGAAAATCCATGTACATGTGAAAACTAATGGTAACAAGGACCCAAATCTTAAAAAAATGACAAAATCAATCATCTATGCGTAATCTCTGATGTTATGTACCAATTCAACCTATGCATATGTATCTAAAAATAAATATACCTTTATAATTGTATATATAGTATATATGTACAGCACATATATATATATATATAGCCTTTCAAAATATAGACAACTCTGCACGTCTTTTTGTTTGGATCTACTGCCTTTAAAAGGCTTGCTTTGCTCTTGGCTCGTTGTCCCCTGAAAGCTGGAGCCAAAGGTTAAGGTGATGAAGATATGTTGAACATCTACCCTCCAGGGAACTAACATATCCCACCTTGGGAGAAGGAAAATAATCTTCAAAATGCCATTTTTGGAGGATATGTTAGTTCCCTGAAGAGTACCCATTTGATGTTTTTTGTTGCCCTATATACTCTGAAAGAAGGTGGTTGCAAAATGATGTTGTTGTCTTTTTTTAATCCTTTCTGTGTTTGTTTCAGAAAGTCTTATGTAGATACATAAATATGGGGGGGATGCGTTCACCAAAATCAGCAATGGAAAATATGAAGAAAGTGGTGAACCCTATACACCCAAAGCTCAAACATCACTTGCTGGGAGGGACATAGAGGGTATGTCTCAAAATTCCAAGGGTCCTTAGCGGTGCCATTGTGAATAGGTCATTGGAGACCCCACTGAACAAGAATCCCGGGAAAAAAAAAACGACCAGATCAACAGTCAGGCTTTCTTAAGCACATGTTGAATCTTGGATTTTTATGGGAGGGAAGCTGGTGCTTGTCCTTCCTGGGAAGGGGGTTTGTGAGACCAATTCGCCATCAGCCTTCGCCCCTTTTTTGCACCCGATCGTGCGATCTTTAGAGCCTTGACTTTGGCAGCGTCTCGCAGTTTTCTTTGGCGGGCACGCTGCAAGTTCCCGGTGTTTCACGGGTTTTCAAGCCACCCAACAAACTGGTGAATTGATAACATGACCAGACAGCACAAGCACCCAGGATTCCGGCTGACCATGGGGATGACATCACATTTTTTTAGGGATCGGGAATACCTATACATACCCTTCAGTTGCCACTCTTACTGGGTGGGGATCCAATATAGAAACATGACCTGCGAGAACAACCTATATAAATGTTGATTTCCAAAAAAATTGTTCACCTCAATTGTTGGGGTTTCCCATTTTGCCACCTGGCATTGTTTTCAACATCTCGTTCGCGGCGGTTTTTCTGCACGGCACGCCTGTTAGATGCTGAAAATTTCTAACATGGAGGATGTCCATCAAGTCTTAACCTGCTCGTATTCCACTTCCGAGACATTGGTCTTTTCCTTAGCCAACAACAAGTTGCTACTGATGCGTCAAACTCTAAACAGGGCTCCTTTGTAAATGCCAAACCGTCTGTTTCAGCATTGGATGATTGATATTGTAAATCCCCTGCATCTCAAAAACCAAAATCCTTGGAATCATCGGCATCGAAAACATGTCTCAAGACTGCCCACTATTCATGCACCTTTTTGGATGCCTGTGGATCAAGAAATCCATCTCCATTCCAACACATCCTTGGGTCCAATACCACCCTTCATTCATGGCTGGTCAACCTAACCCCCCTCAACACCTCCCCCTCCCCAGAAGTAAGGGCTTAATATGAGGCCTTATTTAAGGGAAACCAATGGTTTTTTTACGCCATAAGTCATCCAATCTACCCACCATAAACAACCAACCAACAACCTGAAACCGAGGCACGTTCACATCCAACCCCTTCATTTCATCGCCCGCCACTTTCATCACGCCCCACTTGTTCACCTCTAAACCTGGATGAGGTTTCGGTTCCGCTAAAACTCATCGAGGGACTTTTGGGAGGTCCCGAAAACGACGACTTTCCCGAAAAAAAAAACAGAAAAAAAAAAAGTCATCTCTTTTCGGAAGATGAGTTTTTTGGTTGGGGAGGTTTTTTCCAAAATTTTCAGGCTTCGTTCAACGGACCCCAGGCTCCACCATTTGAAATTGGGGCGGATGACGTCATGACGTCACCTGACCATGCAGGAAACTCCAGCAAAAAGCATGTTTCAAGTTTCAACCCCCAAGATATTGTCCCTAACCCAAAAAAGCCCTCAAAGGCATGTTCCATCTTACATCAAACATCTTTTGGATGAATTTCGTAGATCTCCACCTCTAACGTCTGAGCCCAAGGGACGCATGAAGCCTTTGAACATCACCTCGGTGACGGATAGTGGGTCAACAGGCCCCACCAAAAGACATGTTCCATGGAGAAATGGTGTTTTATTAACCTTTCTGCTTTTTCACTGGGATCTGAAAATTTGATTTCAGGAAGGTGGTGAAATATTTTCCAAATGTTACTGTGATCTGCGAAGAGCGGATTTTTGTTCAGTCTGGGATTGAATGTGGGTGCAATGGTATAATAATGCAACTGAAGCTTAACAGAATTCGATGTAGATGAAAAACCCTGTTCCACGGCCTCTATATAAGAGTCTCACAAACTAATTCTACGAAACCAAAGGGTGGTGATTGGGGCCTAAAGCTGTTACACAAATTCATCATAAAATAATCCCACATGATTCAAGCAACATCCAAAGTGATGCAAATGGCTTGTGCCCCCCAAAAAAATTAAGTTCCAACCCCTCAGAATCTTTTGGGGCAGGAAAAAAAAACAAGCCAACATCATTGAAAATTCGGATTTTCGTCCAAGGAGATTGGAATCCGAATGCCATTCCTCGCTTGGTTTCGGCGATGTGTCCGAGGTTTCTCATGCCATTCGCAA
Source organism: Breviolum minutum Mf 1.05b.01 (assembly GCA_000507305.1). Lineage (NCBI taxonomy): Eukaryota > Dinophyceae > Suessiales > Symbiodiniaceae > Breviolum > Breviolum minutum. Next base: position 136,794 of record DF239468.1, on the reverse strand, counting down.
GGCATCCCAGGAAGTCGAGCTTTCCAAAGTCCATTTTTCCCTTATTTTTAAAGCAAGTTGCAATGAGAGCATTCTGGATTCGAAGAATGGCGCCCGGCTGGCATGTGTCCACCTTGAAGGCAAAGCACCATGAAGATCATGAAGGGAGAATCATTCAAGAAGAACTGGACAAAAAAATGGTCCCAATTTTGGGTGAGGTCTCCTCCGGCATCGTTTGTAATTAATGAATTTCGCGGAATCATGATCATGATGATTCCATGAGCAAAAACAAAACCAAAAAAAAAGTAGCCTCCAAAATCGGTCCGTGGCACCTAATTCTAACAAGACCTTTAAAGCCCCGGGGCCTGCGGTCCCCGTGCCCTCAAAATCACCGTGGCCGTCTCATCACCCACAACCACCTGCGAAGGTTGCACTATTTTCACGAGGATTTTTCAGTCATGCCGAAGGGATTTCCGAAAATGAGCGGGAGAAGGGGAAAAAACATATGCAGTATATATGATCATGTGACATGTGCATATATGTATGCACTTAACTTATATGCCTTAAATAAACTATATGAGCAATGTAGGATCAAATGTGACTCATTCTCGCAAATCATCCAACTCTTTTATTATGCACCGACATGCACCGCCTCTTTGAGCGTCCCATCTTCCACCTCATGGTGAAAACAGATAGGGGTGATTCGCAGGGTTGAACAAATGCACTCTGTCGAATTTTAAGAGATCATTTCATAAGGGTTTCAGAAACCTGCATCCCAAAGAAAAACTATAGATTCAAAAAAACATATCATACACAACCATACAACCTCCATGAATAGGAATAGATCCAACATGAAGAATTTGATGCATGAAGCATCTTCGCTTCATGCAGTCGTCTTTTTTGTTGAGGCTTGTACAATGCGCCTTCATAAGGCCTTTTGGTGGTAGATGTGATGATCTCTGACCACTTTATCTTCATGTAAAAGTTCATGGCTCCAAAATTCAAAACTGAAGATGTATTCAGGAACCCTGCGGTTATTTCTTTAGCATATCAAGGTACTTACATAAGCCCGTTTTTAAAGGCGGATTTTAAGGCGAAGCTTTTTTGAAATTTCCAGGTCCAGATTCCAAAAAAATGCATACGGTCGATGCTTCAAAATCCTAACCACCTGACATGTATGAAACTCCCCCTCGTGAATATACAATGGGATTTGTTTACATTATATTTACCACATCAACTGATACATGTTCCATTACATTATGTCATTCCCTCCATCAACAGTTGATATGCTAATCCAACTTCCATCAACTGTATGGCAAAATATCATCTTCCCTGTTGCATATTCCATCATAATTCGTGATCATTACACTCTGGTAAACTAACACAGCAATGGAAAATGGACCCTGAATGAAGATGTATTTCCTATTGATAATGGCGATATTCCATTGCTATGTTAGTTTACCAGGTTTACCAGAGGGTAATGGGTATGCCATTCCCAAGTTGTTGTTTTCGCTGAGCTCTTGGGCCACGTCTTTGACTAAGACCACCTTCACGAAGAGGTTTACACCTCGGAGGTAGAAGACCATGGCAAGGACGGTTCCAAGGTACACTTGAACAGGAAACTCCCCGGGGAGCCAATGTAAAAAACATGGAGGTATGGTAAAATGATGGAAAATCTTCTGAAAAAGGGTGATTTGTCAGAATGATTTGTGGGTCGGTTCCCGGTAAAAAGCCCAAAACAAAAAAGAGAATCCTGAAGCACCTAATTTTGGGGTGACATGCTGGTATTACATCGTATTACTCTCGTATTTCAGGAGGGTGATGCCTTCTAACATCCTTTCTTTGGGAAGGGTTCTTCTTTTTTCGGACACTATCTTGGCTACATTTTACCGGTGTTTCTACCAGCCCCTGCAAACTGACAAACATCCCCCACAAAAAGGCATTCCCAAAGGTGGTTCCAGAAGTCACTCTCTCCCCCAAAACTCATGGTTCAGTGGTTTCAATGAACAGTATTTGAAAGGTAAGTACTATTCAAACCCGTTGGACACATCCCATTTTTCACTGAACCATGATCTTCCATCATTATGGGAGGAAGGTCAGTTCCCTCCCAAGGCTGGTGGGCACACCAAATCATCAGCCTTCAATCAAAAACCCTCGGGTAAAACGCGCCTCGCGAATCTGGTCGTAATCCTTTCACCTGAAAAATGCGAGAAATGTTTGGTGATGCATCTGGGTGAATGGAAGAAACATGTGGAAAAAACGGGAAAACCACTGACAACAAAAAACAACACATGCGCGAGTCAAATCCATGAGGCGTTTGTGAAAAAAACGACATAAAGTGTACACAGTCGGGGGATCAGCTCTATGTTTTATGATATGTCATATGTTGCTTTTTGAGTTCCAGGGACGGAGTTGATATAAACTGTGTGACTGCAAAAAAATGATGATGGTCAGAAATGTTCATTCCATCAACTCCATTATATAGACCTGATTCACCCCGGGAAAGTCGGCGCCTTCATCCATTTGGGCTTTCGTGGTTTTGGTGTTTTTCCTGTGGATGTCTGAAGACGTTTGGTATGAGGTCGTATTTTTCTACCCACCCAAACAACAGAGTGACGCATATGTCAAACGAATTGGAAAAAAGAAAATCTATAATCTTGACAGTCTCTTCCAAACCTTTCGATTGGAGGGGTTTGGATATTAGTTCCAAGGAATATTGTAGTGATAATTTCAATTTCGTTATATGTAAGTGTATGCTTCGAAAGTACACGTCGATAATCTAATGATAATGTAATAATATTATATATATGCCAGTAAAGAGATATATATATATATCTACGTGTTTCCCACTTCTTTCTCAGAAAAACAACACCCCCCAAATCTTTGACCACAAATTCCCATTTTCACTATCATTTCAAAAGAAAGAAAAATCCAAGTCGTGTTGCTCTCAACTCACCATCCCCCCTAGGCCTGGATAGCCACTGGCCTCTTTGGCTTCCTTATGCTGCCTTGGTAATGCACGGAGGGTGAGGCCAAGGCCAGGCCAAGCAGTGGCCTAAAGGGCCAGGGTGTTTTTAACCAAAAGAACATGGTTTGCTGGTTTGGATTTGTTTTTTTTCCCCAGCAAAATCTCTACAATATCATTTTTTTCCATATTCAAAAATTATGACCAACTCCATATATTCGTATTTTAAAGTCATCATCAGGCGTTTTTGGGACCCAGAAATGTTTGTGTTCTTTTTGGGGATGAACGATGAACAACCAAAAAAACGTGCCAACCAACCACGCCAACCTGCCCGGTTGGTAACTGAAACCGCATCAGGGTCTCCCCGGCCCCGCGACTGAAAGCTCTTTGGTCTCCACCTGGAGGCACGTTTTCACCGCTGATACTGGACCAACAACCCCAATGACACTGCCGGATGTATTGGTTGAATCAATATTTAATGGAATATATATATATATATAATAATGTAAATATATATAGAGACAGCTGAGTGAATTAACTTATGAAATATTTAAACCATGATGCTCGAATATACTGTGAAGAAAACAAAATTTATTGCTTGATATCTATTCATATTTGATCATATTTGAGTAAATGAGTGCTGTTTTTGATTGTTTCTGTTTGCCGAGATGCAATTTCAAGAGATTCGTCGGGCATTTTGGGGTGTGTCACATCATTCAAAGTTCACACAGATCTACCCATTAGGTGAATGTTGTCTGAACGTGTCCTTTTCTGAGATACAATTCAACTACAAAAGCCAGCTTCCAGTAGAGAAACTGGAAGCGACCTAAAGGTACAACTTTCACTGAGTTTTTTTGAGAATTTCTGGGGCTCCCAGTGTTTCTGCTGGCCGGTCAACCAACCCCCCCCCGGGCCACGTACCTCCGCAGAAATAAGGCATTATTAAACCCTTATTAACCATTGGTTTCACGGTTTCCCTTAATAAGGCTGTATTAAACCCTTATTTCTGAGGGAGGTACGTTAGAGGGGGGTTTGGTTGATTAGCCATATAAGTGTTGTTTCCCACCGAATTTCTGTAAGGAAACCAAAAAAAAAAACGTTACCAACCTCCTCGAGCTCTCATTCTTTCCCCAGCTTCTCCAGTGTGTCCTCCTTCCCGCCTCATCACCTACCACTTCACGGGAAGCCTTCACACCTCATCCGACCCAACACGCAGCCAGCGATGTCAGTCTGATGTAGCAGAGTTTTCCCCCCCCCTTCCAACGCCTGTCGCTGACTCCGGCAACTGCGGTCGTGTTTGAGGAATTTGGGTCATGGACTGACCACTCGCTTCATCACCTCGGGAGGTGTTTGAAAGATTTTTTCAGGTTACCAGCTGGAGGTTTTCATCTGGAAAACATAGATTTAATAGATGTATGTGCTTTTAAATTGTTAAATTTCACTGCACTGACGCTTTTACACGGCTCTTTCGCGAATTGAGTGAGTGAGACCTGCATGCCAAAATAGGCAGCCGGCACGCACAACAAATGATACCTATACACCGGCACGCACAACAAATGATACCTATACATTTCAAGTTCATCAGATTTCAGTGAACGAAATAAAGTCATCGAGCTGATTCATCCAGAAGGCCTTGAATCATATGGTCAGTCTTCCTCCGGGTCAGTCAGAGTCTTCAGATTCAGCTTTCTTGTCTACATCATCCTCCTCTTGTGCGGCGGAATCATCCCGGTCTTCTTCGGATTTTGCTGTTTGGCTGGTCTCATCCTCCAAGTCATCTGCCCGCGAGCTGTCTGCAGTCTCCTCCTCATCCTCAGGTGCCCTTCCGATGGTTTCACCTCCCTGCGCCACTTTCAAGCTTCTCGCAACATCTCGCCAGCCTTGCATCCAGCCATCTTCTGGATAATAGAATTCTTCACAACCTTCCAACTCGCTCGCACCATCAATGCTCTCGTCCAAAGAACCGTCAACCGCATGAACACCTGCACGATTTAAGGCCAAGATGGCCCGTGCGGCCACTTCGATTTCATCATTCGCCTCTGTGGGCTCCCCTCGCTGAAGCGTAAAGTGCTTTGCACCGGTGAGCAGCGCAAGATTTTCTACGAAGGTGGTGGGCATCTTAGTCTGCGAAAGGATCTCCACCAGTGAACTGGACTCCCCCAACCAAAGCTCTGCACCAGTTGGTGCCGTGCCAGGTAGAGCCAAAAAAACGTCACATCGAGTCATCTCCATTGCACTAGGGGCAACCTGCACACGCACTTCACGGCCAGTAAGCTGGCAGAGTTCCAAACGCTGTAAATTTCCCATATTGCCTTCAGCAAAACAAACCTGTGCAGTGTCATGGCTCATTTTTTGGCTTTCCATAGGGTTGGCTTGCATAAACTGCTCTACAAAGTGCAGCACCAGGCGGCCTTCTTTGACATTGCAGCGAAAATGCTGGGACCAAGCGAAGTCCCATGGAGCGCCACTGAGTACTGCCACACTGCGAAAACACTCCTGGTTTTTCTTCGAAAGGAGCTCGGCCAAAGAAGCGTCATCTTTCGTTGGCTGCCACAGATGTACTTCGTGTGGCCGCTTTCGAAGAACTTTTCGGGTGACATATGCGCCAAATTCTTTGGCCATTTCACTCCACATGGATGCATTGATTTCAGGCGGCTCCTTTACACCTGCCAGCACCAACAAGGTTTTGGTGCTCTCTCTCGCCTTGTCAGATGAAGAGCAGGCTTCCCTCCACATCGCAACATCTGGAAGAAAGGGTTGCAAGACCTGGCTCGCGTCCTCGTCAAGAGTCTGAACCCCCACATGTCTGGGAGGATCTTCCCAAAGATCAAAAACGGCAAGGCCAACCTGATAGACTGGATGGTCTACGTGCATGTAGCTCAGTGGCGCCTCTTCTGTGCTGACAAGTGCCTTGCTGCGTTGCAGGGTGTGAACCAGGTTGGTCAAATGCTGACATCCAGATGTTGGTTGTGATTCAAGCTGTTGAAGAGCAGCACCTCCAGCCAAATTCAAACCCTTCCCAGAGACTGCGCGCAGACCAGAGCGAAAAGTTGCCTTGTCATCTACCTCGACATCAATCACACTGGCCGGAAATCCACGATCCAAAGACTTCGCGAGAGCCAAGCACGCCAACCAGCATAAAATTCTGACAACAGCTACTCCCATTTGTGCCATCATCGCCACATCTCTGCGACGCGGTAAACGAGAAACCGAAATGTATGTATGTATATATATATATATATGCATTTAAATAATAGGTGTGCTCATATATACGGATATACTGCAAAAAAATGCGCATGTAACTGCATGCATGGTTGTGATTGAAATGATTGCAAATTGGTGCGGTTTGGGTGGCATATTATGACCTCAGCTTGTCCAACGAAGGCGAACAAAACCTCCTTGCAATGCTTGTTGGATTTCATAAAGCTTGATGTCTCGGCCCTGCTGCACCAAGGCGGAACAGCTTAGCCACCGGAAACAGCTCGGGCGAACGATCATACAAAATGGAAAGAACATGAAGTGACACCTATCCGAAGAATCATTTTGCGAAGAATCCTTCGCCGAACCGTATATATTCTTATTTCATTGTGCGGAGTATTGATTCCCTTCCTAATGTGACAATTGAATGCTGAATATCTGAAGATATCAGCATTTACTTCGGCTTTTGGTCGCCTGTGAAACTCGTTGGTTCAAACCAGTGCCCTTTCTTCTATCTACAACATGGCTATCAAAAGCCTTTTTTGGGGGCATCTTGATGTAATATCTATATCAAATTTATGTATAAACATGACCACATCCAGTTTGCTAGATAGTTTATCCCATTATTTATAGGCTTTTATATATATATATATATATATACACTACCTAAAACTAACATTTTTTCTCGAAAATAGTCCGGATCCCAAAAGGAAACGAATATTACAACTACATCCATTTTTCAGGTGTAAACTCGCTGTTAGTTTCAGGGAGGGTACCAGGCCAAGTGGTTGGCCTCGGGGATTTATGGTTGCCATCAGGCTCAATCCTCAGGCCGCCAGGCTTTTCAAAGGTGCGGCACAGAGCAACTCGTAACCTCGATTTTCGTCGTCAAGGTGGGAGAAAAATTCCCCCAAAAGGAATTTCGGTGAGTTTACTCAAGGCGACCCAGATTTCTTTTTTTTCAGATTTGTGGACTGTGTATACATATGCATCGATATATCATGTTTTATGATTCATGACATTTAAAAAGAAAAAACTACAGTATATACATACTAGTTGGTGGTTTCAATCCATCTGAATAAATGTTAGTCGAATTGGATCATTTTCCCAAATAGGGATGCACATGAAAAATGTTTAAAACCACCACCCAGCGTACATAATGCGTATACATGACTCCAAAACGGATGTTTGTTCCGCCATTTCATCGGCAGTCCGTACTAATTCTAAATGTTGCTCATACCTCGGTTTTCGGGGGAGAGTTTCCCTACAGCTATACCAGTAAACTAAGGTAAAACGATCTGCTACACCCCAACTCCTCGGCTGAATCTGCAACAAACAATGTCAAACGCCGCTTGTTTTTACAAACGAGCGCTGTTTCTGCTACAGCTCGGGAAGGCATCGGGTTGCCATGATGCCAGGATGCCATGACTTGTGTTCCCTCAAACCCCACTGGCGGAACCATCCAAGGATTACACCATCCATGAGAAAACTGGAAGTAACTGGATTTCAAATCTTTTCTCTCTCCTGTAATTGCGCACTCATGTTGACAGGCCGTGTCCTTGCAAGATGCGAGTTGTAAAGTTTACTCTCCCAAAATGCGATTGCCCATGTCTTTTCCACTCATCTTCCAGCTGGAACAAGGCAACAATCAAAGCAGGCCTTAAACTTTCACTCCGCAAGAAAACCGCGGGCATCTTTCCAAACCACCTCGTGTTTGTTACTCCCCACAAGGAGCAGGGAACCCCCAGAAACTGATGGGAAATGCGGTGTCCCAAGCTGTGCTTCACCGACTCGCCCATGGCAATGCTCCTAGAGAGGTACAGCCTGCAAAGGCATAGAACCCAATATGTTTCACAGACTTACCCAAAGTGACGCTTGCCAGAGAGGTGCAGTTTCGAAAGGCATAATTCCTAACGTGCGTCACAGAGTCACCCAAAGTGATGCTTGGCAAAGAGGTGCAGCCTTCAAAGGCATAATCCTCTATGTGCGTCACAGACTCACCCAAAGTGATGCTCGCCAAAGAGGCGCAGCCTGCAAAGGCACCCTTCCCAATGCGTGTCACCGACTGGGTGATGGTGAGTGAAACTAGGTTCAGCAATGTGTTGAAGGCATGGTCGGAAATGCTTGTGCAAGCGGAGGGGATGTTCAAGTGAAAGAACCCCCGTGTATGGACTTCAGCTTTAGTTGCAGCTTCCACGCTGTTTCTTTTGTAGATGACTGTTGCTACCACTTCGGGTTTGAACAATCCTACCGCGCCCAGGGTCTTAGCATCATCCGTCATGATTGCACTATTGTGAAGCAGCTCCACTCCCAGGATTTTGCGCTCAAGTGGATCTTCGATTTTGTACTTTTCAAGGAGCATGGTCTTCAACTCCCCAAGAGTAGTTTCCATCAGAACCTCAAGGGTGATGACATCCCCATGTAAGGTGTTCAATACGACTTCACATGACATGGCTGAGCACACCAAACGGCGTAAAAACTCTCGTTCTGCCGGTGGTTCGCAACCAAAAAAACGGCCCAATGGAGAACATTGGGGAATTTTGAAGACAATTTCCTACCTGAGGAACCTTAAATTGGGCGTTGTGACCGTTGATTCGTTGATTTCAAAATCTTCAAGTCTGGACATTGACATATTATATGATGAAATGTGATCCAAAAAAGAAACTTTCTTGAGCTTTGGAACGGCACCGGAATGAGGTTTTTTCGGTGCAGTTCGGCAGTTTTCTGATGTTTTTTTGTTTTCCCCCCATCTATGCTAATCAAATCCCCTTCCCAATGGTGCTGATACTCGCAGCATCCGTTTTTTGTGTCCCCCGAACTCAAGTCCGGAGAAGGGCACTGCCACTCTCCTGGTTGTGGTGGTTCCATCGGTGAAGTTTCTAAAGAAAAATCGCGCCCCAACAAAATGCTTCCCAGGTTCACCATCAACGGTGGCGTACGGGTGTTTCCTTAAATGGTGGTACCCCCAAATCATCCACTACTATAAACCATCCATTTTGGGGTACCACTATTTTAGGAAACCCCCATACCCTCTTGAACGGACTTACCGTTAAGTTGGGAGTGTTGGTGGTTTCTGTTGGAGGTGCTTCGGATACGGTGTTGGATGTGTCACAGGCTACCACGATGATCACCAACCTTCAAAATGTCCTGTCAAAAAGACCGGGAATTCTGCATCCAAGCTTCCTTTTAAGCAGGTGTCGTCACCGGCTGTGTATAAACTATAAGAATTCACCCAAACAAACACGTTTTCAATGGTGATACCCTGACTCTTGATTACACAAAACTATTCTTCAAGGACAACTTGGAGAAATCAACACTGATGATGTGCTACGTTTAATTCAGATTCGTCTCAATTGTGATTCTCAATGATACTTAGATGACTTCAAGTCAACCTTTAAAAAAAAGTTGCACTGTTTTTGTTCACCTTTCGTGCACGATGATGGCGAGAAAAAATTCAGCTCCTGGGGAATCTTCCAAATGTACTTCTAACTCCCGACACTCCTTGAGATCCAAAATCCGCCTTGAAGACAGGCGCGGAGCAAAAAAAGGGAAGTTCCCCTCAAAAGCTTTAGGAGGTTTTACCGGGTTTAACGGAGAAAAAAAAATGGGGAGTGGACTTCCGAACTCTCCAAAGGTTTCGGGTGAACAAATTAAAATCCAGAGAAATCTTGGTTGGGCCTGGCATGTTGGAATTTAATCTCAGTTTCGGGGCAAATAAATACGATCATCCTCCGGAAAAACTATAGCAAAGGTTTCCCAAAAATCATCTCAAAAGGTGATTGTGCCCACTGCAAAAGGATATTTTTCCAAAAAGTTCCCTGGAAGGTTACATCAAAAAGTGATGTAAATGTGGGATACGTTTCAAAAGGAAAGGCTTGTGATTCCAGTCTTCCAACCCCCTATTGTCCATGTTTTTTGCTATAAAAATGGTGGATCATAGGAAAAATGCTGGTACCTTCAGGATGGTTCCCTAGCTGTTCAACCCCCCGAGGAACCCTTTTGAAAGGGAAAATACCCAATGAATATTTCCTATGAGTGGATTATTGTACATCCCCCATTGTCCTAACCTCTCCAATATCACCCTCCCGAGTTTCCCTGACCAATTGGCACCATCCGAACGACCCGTGAAATCGTAGATGGCATTCCAGAAGTTTTTCCCTGCGCCCAGGGGTGAAACAAGATGAAAACAACAAGTTCGGATGTATTGATTTCAAATCATACAGATGAAACAACCTATTCATCACAATTCACAATGGATGTTTCATTTTCCAGGTGATATTCATATTGATATCAATTCGTCGAATACTTTCACTGGATTCCAATCAGGGTTAGTTAAGATATGCAGGCGTATTCCAACATTAAATCTTGCACGAAAAGTCGCACAAAGCACAGAAAAACAACTTGGGCCAAGGGATTAATACTCAAATGTATTCAAATGTTATTTTTCCCCCCCTTATTTGTCTGACGTAGGTAGCTTGGGGGGTAGCTAGGATTTTCATATACTTTCATGATTGGCCAACCGAGAAACTCCGCTGTTTTTTTTCCAATGTCTTGGCACTCAGAGACACCCCGAGCTTTCGCAGGGTGAAGCTACTTTCTTGGAGTCGTGAAACGGAGCCCGCGCATCGTGGAACGGGCTGAAGCTGGTGAAGTTTTGGTTTTGGAGGCCTTCTCTGACACGCAGGTATCAACTGCTAGTCCATAGGAACCAAATTTTCCCATGTCCCTCCTATTTCTTGAAAAAAACTACACCGTTAACTGATTTTTCTAAGAAATTTGCGTAAGCCCACCTCAACCAATAAAAAAAGCAGCTCCAGGGTTGGAAATAAAGGGATGGGAAATATATACCTGCCATTACCTGCCCAACCAAAAACCATCACCCTTTCCTGTCATGAAAACCGGGCCATGGCTCGGGCTCAATGTTTGAAAGCCGCCATGGGACCCCATGTCCCGGACCGTTTCCACCTCGCAACCTGGTTGCCATCAGCAGATCGGTTAGGAAAAGTGGAAACGTTGGATCTATATGGGGGTTTCCGAAAAAAAAATAGTGGGGTTTTCCCCCCAAATCATCCATTTTAATAGGGGTTTCTATTATAAACCATCCATTTTGAGGTACCACTATTTTTGGAAACCCCCAAAAATAGTACAAATACACTCCCGAAAACTAACATAGCAATGGAAAATGGACCCTTTGAAGATGTATTCCCTACTTGAACATATATGGGATATTCCACTGCTATGTTAGTTCACGAGAGGGTACCGTTTTCTGGTTTGGATTGGGGGAACAAATCATGTATCTTGTTTACTGCTGTTATTACAGGACATTTTTGAAACATGACAGTATAAAGATGTGAAACAGACACTACTTCTCAAACACAACTATGTGTGCCTTGAGGGTCCAGCACGCGATGGTGAGGTGCACCTGCCAGTTACGTCCAGAAATCCGACCCCGCAGCCCACGGTCCCAAATCCCACCGGTCCCAACCGGGTCACGCGAGACGTAACAAGTGCTCCTCATCATGGGCGGTCAGAGGTGCCTTCCACCAGTCACATGGGCAAAGAGAAGACACCATCCTCAACTAATGGTAAATGGGTAGGTTTGGGTGCCGGTGGTTACGGGATGGATATTTGGGATCCCAAATATCCAAAGCCACCGGGCCCCAAAGCAACAATTTACCAATTGGTTGACAATCTGGATAAGTAGAAAAATTAGAAACCTTCAAGACTTTAGCATATCTATATATACATATATCTAATGCAACCATCAGCAATATTAAAGCTTTGAAACAAGGGAGAATGAACCTTTCCCTCAAAAAGAAACAATGGCATCAGGGATGTCTAAGATTATAAATATATATATATATGCGGTATATATACCCTCCCTTGAAACTAACAGCAAGTTAAGCACCTGAAAAGGGATGCTTGGTATACGATCCTTTCCTCCTTTCCTTCTGAAATACCCCTAGTTTTCAAGGGCCTTGTGCCACGTTAGTTTCAGGGAGGGTACCCCCAAAAATTCCCGGGGTCGGTCGCCTCTTTCCTCAACGCCTTTCGCGGAGTTGACACTTCCTGTGCTGTCCTGGTGGGGCGATTTTTGGTATGTCAAAATCGATCCAATGGATTTTTGTGGAAAATTTTGGGTAGTATTTTTTACTGACCTCAAGGTATAATGAGAACAAAAAATCAATATATTCATAATATTCTATCAATCTTTAGATCCTTAAATGACAGTTCTCATAAGTTGATACCTAAGTTCTCCATTTAGAATCCGACTTTTTTTTGAGAAATTGTGGTGATCAAACATCACCTCCAAGAGACCAGGTTTGTGAACACATCTTGTCCCCTCCAGCTTTTTTTACTTGCCCAATTCTGAGGTGATAAATCACCAAATACGCCTTTATATACACCAAGTGTTTAATAATTAATGCGGGTATTTTGCCATTTTGTGAGGAGATAAATCACCAAAATCCCTTTCAAAACAACCAGGCCAAGAGGTTCCACTAAACACTTTTCAAAATCTCCAACTTCGTTTTTCAATGATTTTTTCCACTCCAAAAAATCTGACACAAAGATCACAACTTATGTGCCTGAAAAATGATGGCAGGTAAATCTCCATGCAACACACATGAAGAGGTTACTAGTTGGTGGTTGAACCACCCCTTTGAAAAATATGCTGGCTCGTCAAATTGGAAATCTTCCCCAAAATAGGGGTGAAAATTAAAAAAAAAAACGTTGAAACCACCTACAGTAGGTGAAAACCTCCGTGTCCCCTTGTCCCAAACCCCAACGGCGGTACGCTTCACCTAAGACTGGAGCTCATCGTAGGCTTGTCATAGCCTTCCCGACCAAACCAGGGATTTCAAAAAGATGATGATCTCCCAACACCCTGCTCGAGGCGGGAAAATAATTCTGGAATAGTTGGAATACGATCCTTTCCTATTAGGATACGGCCTATTTTCAGGGCCTTGTGCCACGTTAGTTTCCGGCAGGGTAGGGAGGTTTTTATTTTTGGTACACTTGAAAAATGGTGACTTAATGAAAGGTGATGGTGAGTTGTTTCCAAGTTTTTGTTAAAGAAAACGTACAGTCATCTAAAATCTCCAAGCTTCGTAGATATAACCCAAAACCTCTTGAAGCTAAAATAATACCTAAGCAGAGGTCCAATGATTCGTTCAACACAAAAAGGACAAAAAAAAATCTGCGAAAGAAGATTTTTATCACAACATGATGAATCTGTGAGGCAAGATGAAGATTCCTTCAACAACACCGAGCCCCCCAAAAAAAAGGCCACCCCAAAAAATGCCCACAACGACGCCCCCCCGAACCCTTGCGCAAGCGCCGTGCCGCACGGAGGGCGCTGCCGGTGATGAGATCGGCCGCCTCGAAAAAGGGGGCATTGGATGAGGTGTGGAAAAAATTTGCCCAAGATACACCCCAATGAAAACTAACATGTCCTGTAAAAAGGGACTATTTTAGTAGGGAATACATCTTCCAACCATTGATTTTCAGGGGACATGTTAGTTTTCAGGGGGGTATGTGTTTTAACCAACGGGTTTTTGTGTATGTTTCGACTCCGTTTGGCATCATGAACCCTCCTTTTTGTGTGCCCAAAAATTTTCATGAGTGCTGTTGGCAGCCCACGTTTCGTGACTGATCATCTTGAGATTGTTATGGCTTGATGTAGCAACTGTTAGGACCAAGGTACGAACTAATAGAACTCTCAAGATATCATAGCAACTAAGGTAAAATATCCAAAGAAACTTTAGAGGCAAATCCAGGTATAAATCATTGGAATCTATATAATTTTCAAGCCCCAATTTCCAATGGCGTCAATTGGTCATTGTTCGAATTTGTCCAACCAAGAAACTGGAGCCAGCGTGGGCGCTACACACCTGAAGGGGCTGCCAGTGTCAATTTGATTGTTTCATAACACCTTTGCAAGATCCAAATATCATCGAAGAATCCCCATCATTTTGTCACCTTTTGCGGTGTCAATGGTATTATCTGAAAGGTATGTACCTTGCGTGGCAAGGACGCAAGGGTCATATCCGATAGTATGTAGTTGAACCCAAGTTGATCTGAGATGTTTCAGCTTTCGCAAGTTGTCTGGAAAACTGCTCTAAAACTTCTACAGTTGTCTGGAAATTTGAACGTCCACATCATTGTTGTTAGTTGTGAACATCCTGGTCATGGCGCTCGTGGCAATTAAGTTGCTTTCGTGATGACAAACGCTTTGTCATTGAGTCATTGATACACAATATAAAATAGAAGTATATAACTTATATAACCCGAATCAAAAGTGCATACTATATTTTCATAAGGTATCTGCTGGGCATATCTCCATCCAACCAATAGCCGATAGTGAGAATAATTCCAGAACTCCTACTGAAAATATATAAATAGATCATTTTTCTGACTTTGGTGAGACCTTGTGTATATGTACATGTGATTTGTGTACATGTATCTGCATATGCATTAAAAAATATACAGTATATGCATATATGTGTGTGTACAAATATAGCTCAAATATAAAAAGGATAAAATAACCACTAAAAATTCCAGAGATACCCTCCTTGGAGCCATCCATCATGACCTTGTCCCACCATGACGGCACCTGGTCGCCGAGACCGTCTTAGCCATCAAGGCATCCACTGTCCTCGCCATGCCTTGCAGCTGTTGCAGCAATGGCAATTCTTCCACCTTTCCAGCGGTCGCCGGGTCCGGTCGATGCTTCAGAAATCCGGTGATCCCTCACTGGTGGTGGAGGTGAAGGTAGTTGAAAAATCCCATTCTTTCCGATGGGTTTTTAGCACCATCCAAACGGTGGTTGATTTTTACGGATTTCTGAACCATCAACAGTATCATCGGATTGCATCAAAAATAAGGTTTCAAGGTTTGTTGTGAGGAATACCACAGTAAAAGCCCCTGAAAAATTGATGGTTGGAAGACGCTGTTTGAGGCATTCCCACCTCTTCCCATCTTGCCTTCTCTTCCCGTCTTTGAACCTCATGACAAATTCCGTGATCCCCGATGCCGTAAAATCATTGAGAACAAATCATGAAAAATGTGTGTATGTAAATATGTTGTGTACATATACATATGTAAACCAAAAAATGCTAAATACATATACGCTATATACAAATAAATATAACTCTCTATATATATATGTACATATATATATATACACGGTTATTCAATTTTCCGACACTAAAACAGAAAAACTTGGGCCACAAACAGGAGCCAAAGCTTGATGACAATCAGAGGCACCTGGCCACAACTCAACGCCAATGGATTGAACATGATTGAACAGCTTCTGGGACCCTTGTTGACGCGTTGAAGTTGTTGTTGCTGAGATTACAGTAATAATGATGATGATGATGATGATGATGATGGTGGTGATGATGATGATGATGATGATGATGTTGTTGTTGTTGTTGATGATGTTGACGATGATGTTGATAATGATGGTAATGTTGATAGTGATGATGTTGGATATGATGGTCTTGTTGATGATGAAGGTGCTAATAATGTTGATGATGATCATTGCTCCGATACTTGCACTTTACCCACCTTGCAGGTCCCAAACATCCCACTTTTTGGAAATCCACGCTGGCAACTTCTTGGAAACCCCTCCCAAAATGGCCTGCTGCTACTTGTTGTCGCAGCTCTTGTGCCTGGAAAAGCCCCCACATGCGGAGGCAATGTAGTACTCAACAAAAAATCTAGGATAGCAATGGAAATCGCCCTGTTCCAATAGGAAGTAGGTCTTGAAATGGTCCATTTTCCAACTTCCATGGTATCTCTCTGCCCCCAAAGAACATGGTTTTTGTGCACCTCCACCAAGCTGGCCGCCATTTGAGCGGTTTCCTCACCCACAGAAGACCTGAGAGCCCGGATATAGCGATATGTGTGTATATATGTTGTATGTCGACATGTTTGGTCATCCCCTTCCCAAAAAATGTCAATGCTTGTATTTTGGCTATTTGAGGGGTTATCCAATGCCATGTTATATGTGTTTGGGGACGATTGTATGATATGTTTAGTACTTGTTTGGTTATATGTGCGGCTGCATATCTATAACAATGTAGATGTAAATCTATCTACTATAATTCTACTATAAGTCCATGTACAAGCCCCAAATAAAATCAAATGGAAGTTGAACATGTGTCGGAATCTCCTCTTCCAAATGTCTGTCTTCACGTTCCATTGCTGGTTAGGGGGGAATGTATCTCAATCATTTTCAACCTTCTCATATAAGCATGAAACAAATGTAAGCATGAGACAAATGCAGATCTTCCTCAAAATGTCCAAAAATAAATTAAACACTCTTCAAATTTAAGCACCGCTGCAGCATGCTTGCAATCACAGAATCCAGAACAACATTGAGAACCCGGAAAGATGTCCGGTTCAAATCACCAACCCCCTTTAGAAAATCACTAAACTTAGAAGGTGCCCTGACAGTCTCCAACGAAAATGGTGTTTTTTTGTACATTTCGTTGAAGCTTCCTCCTATGCCTTCCCTCCCACCTAACCCCCTGGCCAGCCGCCTAACAAATGGGACGGTCGTATCATCTCTGGGCGACATGTCAATGAGACCTGAAGGAGTCCACCAAACCGACGATTTTCAGGGAAGCTGTGAAAAATATGGGGGTCAAATCATGCCAAATCTTATAGCATCTATCATCTTGGTACCATTTTCCACATCTTGCTTCAAACATCTTGTGAACAAACAAGCATCTTGCTTCCCACATCTTTAACATCTTTGTGCGCAGGTTGCTTGGTTCCGACTTTAGACGAATAGCTTTTTCACGAGACTGGGATTGTTCAACATATTTTTCACATCTCACCAGCTTGGATCCGGAAGTTTCGACTGATGTTTCCTCTTTACACCCAATGTGCAAAAACAATTGCTCACTGTGCTGAAAAAATGGCTTTTCAACTGCCCTAATTGGTTCCTGACTATAAGGAACAACTCACCCTCCTGACAATAAACACCTCTTGGCAACCCAAACCAATCGAAATGTCCCGCTCATCCGCCGCGCTCCGGGCAGAGAAGGATACATCGGGTGCCTCACTCTCCTGGAGTTTCAATCAGATGTGATTTCAACGACTCGGGGGCTCAAAGTGTTGCTCATTAGCTCCTACAATGGCCATGGTTGATTGAAAAAGATTTTGCATGTCAAGTCAACTTGACTTTTTAAATATATAATCAACCCCCATGTTGTTTGTTTGGGGGTTGGGGGTGTGTCAGAATTTAGTGACAAGGTCTTCATCTTTGAGGTACTCCAATTGAACATAAATTGGGGTCATAGTCATATACAGGCATCATTTACATCCGGGTTGTCATTTAAATCACCGGAAAAATTAAGCTTCACTCCCATCTAAAAAGACCCCAACCTCCCAACCTCCCAACCTTTTAAAGAAGAGGCTGGTTGTATTTTGGCAGAAGCAACATCTGCTTGCAATTACCAAAAAGGTCACCACAAAGAAAAACTGGTTCAGACCAGTTTTAAATCCTAGCATTCGAACCATCAGTCTTGGAGGTCAAGAGGTTTTTATTCCCAAGCCGTATCTGCCGTATCTGATATCCAAAGTTGGAGACCTGAAAGGCGTCTCACAAAAAAGCAAGTTGTTTGTTCGATCCCCCGGAAAAAATCGGGCCAACCTACCCTTTGGGTCAAACAATCTCAAAATGTATATTCAGTGTGGGTTCTCATGTCCAACCCCCCCAACTTGTTGCAAGTTGGCCAATTTGGTACATGATTTAAACGTACGTATAATTTTGTGCTAGTTCATGAATTTTTGATATAACCCAACATCAAAATTCCATCCTCGTTCACTTCGACTATCTTCCACATACCGCTCCTCATAGGGAGCGGTTCCACTGCATGGTGTGGCAGAGCTGCGTGTCGTTGCATTGTCAGCTTTGTCCTCGTCGTTTTTGAGCGCAACTTTGGCCTTGAAACCATTGGGATGCCCTGAAATCGTGGTGGGGAAACTGGAGGAGATCGGAATCATGTTTTTTTCTAGATGATGATGATGATGATGATGATGATGATGATGATGATGATGATGATGATGATCATGATGATGATGATGATGATGATGATGATGATGATGATGATGATGATGATGATTAATCATGATGATGATTAATCATGATGATGACGAATATATTCATCCATGTCTAACTGACCTCTTCAACTGTTGATTGGGGTGGCCATTCAAACTCTGGACCCTCGCAAACCACTGTGAATGGGGAGGAGACCATGTTGGTTTTCGAGGAGGGGTATCTTGAAGTAGTTTGTTTATGATACATAAGACATAAGTGAAATAATTATAGCGACTAAGGGATGAAAAACATGATGAAATCTTGGTATAGAAAGTGCGATCCTGTAACACCTCTTAACCGAACCAACAACAGCACAGCAAAGCAAGGTTGCCCAGTTACGCTCTCAATGATTGCTTGATGCTGCCGTTGAGCATCCTGGAAAATCCGTGGTCGTTTTTTACCCAGGAGACAAAACCCATCCAAAATAGTTGCCTTTTTGGGATATGCATTCCTCAAAATGCCATCAAAACATCCTGATTTAACATCTGAAGTGATATCAAGCGATGATTCCAATAGTTGTAGCATCCGAAAGTTTTTTGGTAGAAGCTTCAAATGGATGGGTTTTTTCGGTCCGTCTTTACCGGGAAAATGCATTGTTTTGAGCCATAGCCACATCCCCACACTAATTGGTAGGATATGAGACAGACGGGTTTCCTGATTTCAAGATGGCCCTTCAGCCCCCAATCAGTTGGCGACCCCCCCACCCAGGTGTTTTCCAGTGGAAAATGAAGGTTTCATGTTCGATATCCCGGACCCTAGTAAAATGTAACGTCATCTTATTGGTGACAGTTTCTAATCCTGGGTGTGGGGGGTGTGGAAGATCCAACAGGGAGGGGTGGTTTTATTGGTAGATATGTAAGATATGTATATACCCTCCCTAAAACAAACATAGCACCTTGAAACACTGTGGTGGGAAGATGATCCTTTCCTGTTGGAAAGGCCCTATTCTAACTAAGATGTCAAGATGTCAAGATGTCAATCCACCATGACTTATCGATGTATCCTATTTCAAACAGAAAATGGGGATGTTCCAACCAGTCATGTTTGTTTCCAGGGGGATTTAAATATACTTTCCCCAATGTCACTTCCAGATGTCCCCCAAAACCCGATTTCCTCAACTTAATTTCGGGACCTCCAAGAGCCATCGCCGTTTGCGCGCGGCAAAGCGCTGGAGCATCGCCAAGCGGAGCCTGGTGACAGAAATCGCATCCCCCCGGGACGGCTCCGGAAAACCCCGAAAATCAACCTTTTTTTTTCCCCTTGAAAAGGGAAAGGCTTCATCTTCCAAGCATCCATTTTTTTTTCGCACGATTTATTATATATATATATATATATAGTTCTCAGAGGTAAATCTCGAGTAAATATCTTGCCACAACCCTTGAGTTGGAATTGAGGATTGTGTAACGATTTTGTTTTTTCATTCGAGTCGGTGGTGTAAATCCTGTAAATCCTGGCAGTTGTTGCTTTTTGTTGATGATGCTGGTGCCAGATGATGCATCTGATTCAATTTCTTGTCAATTGTTTCGAATTATATCCTCACCCAGGTGTTGAGTAAAATCAATCCGCTAATCCCAAAACCCGACCTGGCTACCCAACAGCGAAAACCGCGTTGAATCGTCAAAATCATGCGAAGCTGATACCTTAGGGGACAAAAAACATGAAGCTGCAGGAAATGACCCTTTGGGTTTTCTAATCTTCAGTTTAAAAAACCAGGTGGTGGTTTCAACCCACTTGAAAAATATCAATTAGTCAAAATGGGGCTTCCCCACATAGGGATGAAAATTAAAAATATTTGAAACCACCACCCAGTTTCGGTTTATCTTCGGCTTTACTGTATCCGTACCATATCTTCGGTTTATCTTCAGTTTTATAAACGAAATTGTGACGGCCAGATTTCACCCTGGTGTGATGATGAGCATTCTAGTCGTACAACTGGATGCCAAAAAAATACATGCATGACAACTACTTTGAAGACTTACCCTACCCTCCAGGAAACTAACATATCCCCAAAAAATGGCATTTTGAAGATGATTTTCCTTTTCCCAAGGTGGGATATGTTAATCCCCTGGAGGGTAACATTAATAATTACAAAAAAATTACTGTGCATTCCTTAAAACAGAAGATTCGCATGTTTTGATTACTTTAAATAGAAGCCTCGAAACAGGTTTTGGGAGAGCGAACAATGAGTCCAAGTTTTGTTTTGAACATGGAGGGCTGACGGCGCCAAGGGGCTTGAAAGACCTTTGGCATCGGATTCCGCGATATCCTCGACATCCACTGGATTTTTTTGTAAACGAAAAGAAGCCATGGCGGAAAAAAAAAAACCCTGAAACTAATAGACATTGCACCTGCCAGAAGGCAGGTAAACCCCAAAAGGAAACGAAAAGTCTTCCAACCATCTATTTTCAGGGGCGAACTGTTAGTTTCAGGGAGGGTGTATTGTCGGAATGATGGAAATAGATATGGCTAGACATTTGGCCCAAACTTCATCCAAGGGCCGATTTTTTGTCCATAGTGGCATTCACCTTTCCCCCTAGATGGAAAATGTTCCTAAGATTATGGATGCTAAAATGAAGAAATGAAGTTGAAATGTACCTATAAGATGGAATATGAATAGTATATTCTTAAGTCTGATGACTTAGGTTTTTCCAAATGAAGCACCAGGAATCTTCGTTGTATCAGGATGGACGCTCGCCGCCAGCGACGCTGCTTGCACAGCAACCTCCTACGCAAGGCTGACCTCGGACTGCTACTGTCAACTTGGATGGGCTTCCCTTCAAAATGTTGACATTCCATATCAAAAACCACATGCCATTGAAATCCACGTTCCATAGGTTGTGGAAACATGTCTATTCACTGGCTCCATGCTATTGGCTGAAATATGTACAAATCAATCAATTTACATCATTTGTATCTCACACTTCACTTGCAGCTACCAAATATATAAATAGAATTAAATAGATCATTTTTCACCCCTCAGTTTGGAGGTCCACTTTGGATTCTTTGTTCGAGAAATGCCCTTTATTGAGGATGAGTTAGTCTTTTTTTGCCACCCGACCCAAACGCCCAAAAAAAAACTCCCCCAACATCGTCAGGATTTTGGCCGTTGGATGACCCCAAAGATCCCAACTACTATACCCTCCCCTGAAACTAACAGCTCTCTCCTAAAAACGGATGGTTGGAATACTAACTACTTTTCCTATTGGGAGAGGCGTATTTTCAGGGGCTATGCGGCTATGATATCTTAGTTTCAGGGAGGGTAAAATCCACCAACCAAACTAAGCCACTGCAACAGTCGCAAGGCCTTCCTTCGTTGCTGGCAACGTTGTCGTGCCCTGTAACCACGCCAGCATCTTTGGAGCCGTAAACGTGCCATTTTGAAGAGGACTTGGACCTGGTGAACTCCCAGGAGGTTTTGGGGCAGTTTCCCATGTTTTTAGGGCAAATTTCTTGGAAGTCTTTGGAGAAAAAAAGATGGTTTTTGAAAAAAAACAC
The DNA here is from genome assembly GCA_000507305.1 of Breviolum minutum Mf 1.05b.01. Lineage (NCBI taxonomy): Eukaryota > Dinophyceae > Suessiales > Symbiodiniaceae > Breviolum > Breviolum minutum. The sequence goes on along the minus strand of DF239468.1, from coordinate 115,045 downwards.
CAGTTTTAACAAATAGCATGCTAGCTGGTGGAAACAATGATGGATTTTATATTTTTATATCATATCCAGGTGGCTGGACCAGGCAGGACTTCTAGGTTGAACCATCCACAGAAATACCAAACCTGGATTGGGAGTTGGAATAGTTTCACCTATCTATCTACCTATCTACCTGCCTACCTACCTAGCTATCTATCTATCCATCTATCCATCAACCCCATATCTTTCAGCATGCTCCAACATCACCAATCTGCAGGCCTGGGCTTTCCAAGTCCCAAGACTCTCCCGGAGCAGCCATCTCTCCTGAAACAGGTTGATGAACTGGAACCCAAGTCGTTTGAATTGAAAAAAAATAGGATACTAGTTGGTGGTTGAACCAACCCATCCGAAAAATTATTCGTCAAATTGGCTCATCTCCCCCGGCAGAGGTGAAAATAAAAAGTTAAAATTATATCACCTCTATCCGAAACCGATATCGAAACAAAAAAACAAAAAGTGTGATGAAAAGTTGTCAAGCGGCACCTGCTGAAAAGAATCGAAAATCACCCATCCAGCCTTCATGAACAATTTGCAAATAATAGTGCGTTTATACAGATAGATATGCCTGGAACCCCAAACAACCAGTTTAAAGTGGATGTTTGGTGAAACAACCATTTTCCATGTAAAGATTTGGAATCATCCAATCGAAACAGCCAATAAAGAATTGTTGTTTAGGGTACCAGGTATCTCTATATATATATATCTAATTAATCTACTTACCAGTTAATCTGAAATTTTGCCCACCAAGGCGCCTTTGGGCAACAAAACGGAAAACCTCACCTCCTTTTTCGGGACCTCTCCTTGACACGTCGTCTGGCCAAAACTCCACGCCAGCATTTCTGCAACTTTGTGGCCTCATCCGAGACCTGGAACCGTGGGTTGGTTTTATCCATTGAAATTTGACCACCCCCAACCCCAACCCCAAAAAAAACCTTGGAGACCTGACCTGACCCAAACTTGAAAGAAAATTGTGTTGTGAAGGTTGATTGACTGTTGATTGATGTTAATGTTGCTGCCTGTTGTTTTTTGTTTCTGGTGTGGCTATTTTTGGGGGGTGGAGGTGGTAAACACGGAGGATCCAAGTGATATGGCCTTGCAAAGGTGTAGCCACCCACGCCATCGCACAGCCGCCAGCAGCAGGGACAAACGTCGGGCGGGAAGGGCCACATGATGCGAGAGCACCGCATAGCCTTACGGTGAATGCATGGGATTTTGTTGACCTCAATTTCTATGGCGCCACATCCCTAAACAACAACAAAAACATGAAAAATGATCACCCGGAAAACTGGCAAAGGATAAAATCTTCTATACAAAGGTGCACGTGTGTTAGTTATTTTTTTGGATGGGGGGATTTTTCCACAGCACACCACCTTCACTTAATGCAGAGCTTGATCTGTTTGTCCCTCACCCCAAAGGAGCCAACCCCTTGAGTACACCCAAGTGGCGTCGTAGAGCCTTCCAGCACCGCACTTGTGCTTGGATCTTCGTAGCGCAGGTGCTACGATGGACAAAGATACCATGCCACCTCGGGACGCCGCAAAAATCGGTATAGAAACCCCTCAAGTCCCTCCCACAGTCTCTTTGCCTATGATTTGAAAATTCAGGGGTTGCAAAAATGGAATGCCCTACAAAAAATCGGTGCCAAAATCAGCCCTCAGAAACATTCCCAAGATCTCCATCCCATCCCAAATCCCATCACCAATGCAACCAGGTAGCCATCGCAAGATGCGTTGCTTGGCCACGAGGCGCTTGCGCAGCTTGGCGCTGCGCCACCAGCGCTGCAGCTGCAAACAGCGTCTCCAGCGACGTTGCTGCTGCGCCCGGCGGCGGCCTTGATGACCGCGCCACAACCTGGCAGAAGTGACGTTCAGGGTGCTTGGCTTTACGCCTTCACCCCCACACACCTCCCCAAAATGTTTTTTCCCCCTGAAAATGGGGAACCGTTTTTTATGACCATTTAATTCAAAAAAAGGAAATTTCTTCATGAAATCTTCAATCATGTTTCGGGGGATATGTATAAGTTTTCCGGGGGTGGAGTGGCCTTGTTTTTTTTTGGGTTTGGGAAATAACAACCAAGCTGAGTCATCGGAGAAGATGCTTCCTAAAAGGGGAACGCAAAATAAACACCACTAAGGGTTGTTTTCACAAGGCCTGTTGAATGTAATTAAAATCATCCAGATTCGGGGGTTCTCCTCCAAATCCCTAACAAAAACAAAACTCCATTCAGGAAAATTTCGGAGGATCATGACATTTTTTGCTGTGAAATCTTTAACTTCCAACTTCCGCGATTTTTTTTCTAACCAAAAAAGAATCACCCACCAACCTCCAAGGTCATCCCACCAACCTCCAAGGTCATCCCCAACTGAATGCCCCCAAGCCCAAGCCCAAGCCCTAAAAGTTCCACCTCTGCAAGCACAGCGCATGAAAAGATCTTCGTTTTTGCTGCAGCTCACAACGGCTCAGGAAGGATCGGCAAACTACTCCAATCCTTGGGATCGGATCAACCAGCTATGGAAGAGGAACATCATCAGGACCCAGGTACCTTTAAAGGGGATATGTTAGTTCCCTGGAGGGTATATAGTATATACCTTGGCCTTCCATACCTTGGAAAAATCTAAGGTTCACGACTAAAACCGAGTTCTATCCTAGAAAACCGAGTTTTGTAAAAAAAAAAAACGGGTTTTCCTAAAAACACGGGTTTCGTCCATCACCCCCTTTGCATCCAAGTTTCAAATGACGGCCTTTGGTTTACTGCTTGGGAAATAGATCCATTTTTGTGGGATCAAAGATGGATATTTCTTCATTTGGAAATTTTCCAGCTAAGTGTTGAATGTTTTAGTTGAATTGAAGGGCCAAACAGCGGCCCTTAAGTTTGACCTCTGTGATTCACCCCGGAAAAAAAGCTTCGATCATAGGGTGAAGCCTTTTCGAACTGCAAAACATGGAAGGAGAAAATGATAGAAAGTGCATCGACGTTTGGGTAACAACTCAACATCAATATAATCCAAAAAATCCAAAACATCCGACATATCCACATAAAATGGAAGGTTTCAGGCAATCACGTGGCAAAGCCTCCTGGGTTCCCCCCATTGCGGACGAGGGCACAGGGCAGATGCAGGCCCGCGTCGTTGCTCAAAGAGGCCAAATTTCAGCAAGTGAAACCAGGCTCGTTGCCGGCAGCGATGAAAGACCTAAGCGATGGAAGGCGATCAAAAGAGCACAGTCTACGCCATATCAAAGGAATAAAGCATGTCACAAACAGATCAATCAAAAAATATGTCCCCGAAAGAAGGATATCAACAGCATCTTGCATGTTTGTTCGCAGGACTTAGAGTTTCTTGTCTTACAAACTTCAAATCTTGACGCATAAAGGTTCCATCGAATCTCTGGAAGGATGGAACATTTGCCACCGAACCCACACGGTGACTACAGTATCAGTAACCACATTGATATATACACACTCACCCATCCTCTAGTTTTTTGTATGTTTTTCTATGTTTGTAAGATGCCACTGCTTTTCCCCTTTAAATCAACAACGGCCACGGCACTACACCAGCCAATCTCCATCTTTCCTTGCGCATCTGTTCCCTCCAAAAGTAGCCACGCCAATGCCGTGCGATGGAGATTTGCGCCTCATTCCTTCTCCAGATGTGATCCAGTCGTCGACTGTAGCGCCGTGACACAGATTTGCCCAAGACCATCAAGTTCCTAAGGAAATTGGAGTGATGTGCTCACAATGTGGTGATGGTCATGGAGTTGATGGTGGACAATCGCAAAAAATCTTCCCCAACCTTCCATGGTGAAACCGCCCCATGTTTCAGCAAACCAACATCTCCTGTAAACTGGTGCTTTTGAGAACGGCCAATTCGAGCTGTTCCATCGTCCAAAAAGGAGGAGGAAAAAAAAACAAGCTGAGCTGTTCCATGTGGCATGTTCGACTTAGTGACACTCAACATGTGTTTTTGGAAACATGTTGAAGAGAAACTGCATAAACATTATGCATGTGCCATGCCATGTTGATCATTGAAAATCCACCCAACATTTCTTCAGTTGTTTTTTTGGCATTGTGTTTGGCCAAAGGCTCAAAGCCTTTTGACCCCATGTGTCCGCCAAATCCATGGTGGCCGTGATCTCTTTGGTCCTTCCTTCCATGCTCTCGCCGCACCTCACCACGGGGGCAGCTTTCGACAAGGCTCGTGTCACCACTTCCTCTTAAAGGAGTTGAAGCAAAAAGGTCTTAAAATCATACTCTCAAAGCAAAACCCTATCATATCTTATCATATTCCCACTTCGTTGAAATTTTGGAAACAAAATCCTGGGCCCAAAAAAATGCAAAAAAAAAGACAAAACCTTCCAAACCTTCCAAGTTTAGAAGGGTTTGCGAGATTAATTTGCTTGTTTCTCTAGGGTTTTTTCTAGGATATTCACCAGGATTTTCCTAGGGATTTATAGGGTTTTTTTTTGGATCTTCACCCCCGCGCTTCCACCCGCTTCAGCCAAGGCGCGGAAACTCGGCCGAGGGCGAGGCGGCCTCTTCCAGATGCACCGCTTCGTCGCAGATGAGTTGCCAATCAGGTTCCCGGCCATCGGCTTGCAGGCTTCCTTGGGGAATCGCACACACATCGGTCGGCTCCCTCCCGGGCTCCATTTTTTTGGGGGGCATCCCAAAAAAACAAAAAACAAAAAAAACAAGTTGGTTAAATTTAGGTACCCTTTCTGGTAAAACTAACATAACTGGCTGGAATATCACCAATAGGAAATACATCTTCAATCCTGGTCCATTTTCCATTGCCATGTTAGTTTACCAGGGTGTGGGATGTTGGTACATATAATTTACCTCGTCGTCAATTTCAACGTAGGAAATCCATCTTCAAATGTTGGATTTTCCATTGTCATGTTAGTTTTTTTTGGGGGGGTACACCTTGGAAAATTAAGATTTTGAAGCCAAAGTCTTAGAGGTGGATGGAAGATGATGGAAGATGATATTCCTTTTTCCAATTGGGTGATTTTTAAGTTCAAAATGTTACCCTTCCTCCCATGATCATGGAAGTGAAAAATGGGTCCCTGCAACAGTAGACCTTTCAAAAACAGCCCTTTTCCACCTCCATGATTCTGGGAGAAAGAGTATGTAATTTTTGGGGGCCTAAATTAACTCTCCAAACGGGGTATGATATGTTGTTAATTCTCAGCAGGGTACACCCCCTAAAATTAACATGACAGTGGAAAATCCACCATTTGAAGATGTATATTAAAAATTGGGATTTTCCGATGTAATGTTAGTTTCCGGGGCGTAAACAACATTCACCCTGCGGGGTGATACTATACATGAGCCAGAGCACCTGAATACAGGACGATATTCACATGCCTGGAATCTGAAAACATAGATACCCAAATTATCCCAAATTTGTCATTACATGTGAAAAGAGTTAGCAATTTGGTATCCATGTTCCATTTCTATGGCTAGGGAGAAATCGTTGGATACGTGTAACATGAAACCCCTTCCCATTGAACATACCGGAAATTGCCAAGCATTTCGGTTTGTTGACCAGAAGTTGTTTCAAAGCTGACCAGTTGAGGCATCATGACATCATCCAAGAAACCATGCAGCAACAACTCCACCAATCTGGCAGCCATACCTTCGGGCAACATGAAGGCCTCTGGGAAAAACAGTAAAACCCACGAGGATTCAATACCTTAGGTTGGATTCTTCTAGGTGGATGAAGGAATCTATAAGCACGAAAAATCTGAGTTTATCTTCGGCCCCTGATTTTCATCTACAAGTTTGACAGTTGAAAAAAACATCCAAAAAAAAAACTGCACTGATCGTTTGTACCGTTGGGGGTGGGTGACGTCCATCCCCCCCTGCCCTCTCAAGGTACGATCCAACATCTCTGACATCCATGGGGTTCGAGACTCGCACGCAGGACTTAGATTCACTTCTAACAACCTGCAGCGCATGCTGTGGCAATTTGGATCACAAGGCGAGTGGTCAGTAATTTTTCACAGCAATCAACAAACCCACACCTTGGGTCATAATTTTTTGACTCACGGCCTCTCATCCGTCTAATCCTCTCAATGAAGGCGCTAAAACCTCTTCACCATTTACCATTCCGCAAGCTTCACCTGAAGCAAATAACATTGCCATTGCCTTAAGGCCCGAAGTCAACTGACACAAGGCGAGGTCGACACGAAGATCTGAATTTGCCCTACTTGGATTGACAACTCACCATGCCAAATTAGCAAGTCCCTGAGCATGCTCTTCCACAAAAGAAATTGGCACGTTCCTGGGCACCAAAACCTTCGATATCTCGTACACGACGCCAGGCAACGCCATCTAAGATCGGTGGCCGGGAAATCAACAAGCATCCCAAGGACCATAGAGTATTGGCCAGCTGTTGAACTTTCAGGTCTGGCAGCTGTTCATTCATTTCCTCTAAAAGCCTTTGTTGCACATCTGCTCCTGGACCTGGACCCAAACGTGCCAACCTATGCCGTGCTGTGACACGAGTCACCTTGTCAATTTCATGGAAGTTCGATCTACAAATCGACAGAAGACCAGGAAGGTCTGCTGTCGATAAATATCGGCTGAGTTGAACTGCAACTGCACTGGGTGGAGGGCCTTCCTTTCCAAACACTGTTGCACGGGCACCACGGGCACGTCCACCTGTCCCATAGAAGGACTGAGCTTCCTGCGGAACCTATCGATCACTTGGATCACTTGGATCCAATCCTTGACGAGATCGGACTCGTGAATGGGATCCACTATAAAATCTTTGCATCGCAAACCAGGCGCCAACCAAGAAACTTGCGTCCCTTGAGCCAAGTATGGCTATTTTCGATAAGAGAAACTCATGGGAAATTCCTACTTGCCATGTATAGCTATAGGTAATGTGAAATCCTTTAGGTGTTTTTTTTCTCCGCAGGTGGTTCCAACGTCTGGATGGGAAGTTTTTAAGGAGGTTTTAGGTCCCAAGTTGATGATGAGTGGAAAATGCACCATCTGAAACAGGTCCTCAACATTGGACCCTCGCATCTCTCTGCTTCCCCACATTTTTTGCCAGAAAATTGGGGATTTCAGTAATTACTCACTAATCTATCTAATCTTCCATTCTGTTCATAACACCTCCCCAACCACCAATGAAAAACCACAATAAACAAGCAAAACAAAACACACCACGTGATGTTTCTCCCATGGATAGTTGAATCCAACTTTCCAAGCAACCACGGCTTCAAATCTTCTCCAATCAGAAAGTCAAAGCCATAAACTTCAAAGCTTTCGGACCTCACGAAAACCAAGTGGTTTCACCATCCGAAAATGTATGGAATTTCGATGTCCCCATAAAGGCTTTCTCATCTCATCCTTGCATTCACACGACTTCTCCTACAGTTGGTGCCTCTGGACGATGTTGGGCTCGACAGCTTGCAGGGTTTGGATAATGCAGGTCTTCAACTGTGGTATGAGTTCTTCTTCCCAATAACCACCTTGGCAGCCAGGTCCATCTTTTGTTCGTCCAAAATTGTCACACACAACACATTTGGCAACGTACTGTAGAACTGTTTTGAGGAGTAGTACACACATCCCCTATGCCCAGGCAAATCTGATTTTAATTCTTGGCGATGAAAGGAAGTGTTGTACAAATATATAGCTGGCCGTCGTAGTTTCTCGTATCCACAATTTTTGTACCAAATAACTGGCTCATTGCAACAATCTTGGAGATACAAATGACATATCATACACAAGCTCACATGAGCCCCACAAACGTCGAATCTCCAAGTCGAAGCAAAACCACTTGGGATGATGATGACCTTATGGTGTCACGTATCGGCTGGTCCTCCCAGACCGAACCGCCAGCAGAAGGACCTCCCACCATACTTCTATTCATAGGGGCTTATTAACTACCCTCCGGTAAACAAACATAGCAATGGAAAATCCCCATCTTGAATAGGAAATACATCTTCAAATGGCGGATTTTCCATTGCTATGTTAGATTACCGGAGTGTACCAGCTACTACCTGGATAAGTCCTTTGAAGAACGATCCTTACTTCTTCTGGGCAGCTTTGATTCTGATTGGTTCCAATTGAAAGTGGGCCATCATGAATAATGACCCTATCCCTATTTATGAAGGAAACCATCATCTCGGATAATGATAACTCCCTTTACAAAAAAAATCGGAGAGCCATTCTTGGGGAACTGTGAAGGAGTAACAGGGAAAATGACCTGTTGTACCTGAAAACATGTTTGCTTCAAACAAAATATGTGAATCTTGGCAAGCAACTATGCAATTTGACTACTCATATTACACCACTTTTTGTTGGCCATTCAAAAAAATGTTGATCTTCCATATGGCTCCCTTCAAAACCATGCTAAATGGGGAGAGCACCTCGGAAAAAAAAAAGAAAAAAAATCATCCCCAGCAGATGGGCCCCTACCAGTTAAAAATGGAGTTATGGGGCCCCTACAAGTAGGGTCGCAACCCCAGTTACAAATTTATAAGGCCATCTATAGGGGTGATAACGCCCATTTATAACTGGTGAAGTGGCCCATCTTACACCATCAAACCACACGACATGCCGATTCTGCCATGCCACGATGGCCCGTCATCATCTCCAGCACCTCTTGAAACTCTTCCAGGCTCGCCACTGCACCGTCCGAGACGTGCCTTCCGCGCTTGTTCACTGACCTCATCCCCAGCTTCTCATATGGGTATTTCCAAAAATAGGGGTACCCCCCAAATCATCCATTTTAATAGGGTTTTCCATTATAAATCATCCATTTGGGGTACCCCTATTTTCGGAAACACCCATATAGCTCCCCAAAGATCACTGTCTAGTTTTTGATGATATTTGCAGCTCCCTCTTCATACCAACTGATGGCTGGAAATCCTAGTGATCCGAAACTCAAGCTATAAACCACGAAAGATGTGGTAAACATCTTAACCCTTAGAAACTACCCCACCCAAAGTTTTTCATTCCAACCCTAACTCCCTTCACTCATTGCAGGAACGTTTTTCCCCCCAACAAAAACAAAGCCACCTCCAACCGTTAACCCAACTCCTCTCCCGCCGATTCACCTCGCCCAGTTTCACCCAAGGTACCAATTGGAAATATGCCGCTGGCGATTATCCAAGTCGCCCAAGTCATAGGGTTCATTACACAATCGCCTTAGGCTGCCACTCCCCCCAGCCCAAAAGGTGCCCCTCATCTGTCAAACTGCAACAAATTTCGGTCAAACTCCGGTGTTGTTTTTTCAATGTTTGATTCATGGTGAAATGGTGTGTAAAAAAACAATTGAGGGGAGTTGAAATTATGAAGGCCTTAGTTGTTTGTGGGTAGGATGATTGATGTTTGGTGATATTTTGGCGTGGGTATGCTTAAGGGGTATGAAATATGAAGGGGGTTCCACCTCAAGTACATTAAAACATATATGATATATTATAAAATATATATACATGTGCATATCCGGATGTATCCTTTTCCCATCAGCGGAAAGTGATGAATAAGGGACAACAACCAAAAAAGGCAGATCATGGGTTGAACCAAAAAATGCCTCATGGGACAACTGTCGGGGCATCATCTTGGAGTCGCTCCAAAACTTTCCAAAAAAAAAACTGATCGAAAAAATAATGTCTCAAGTTTTCTCAACCATCAAAAGGATACACTCACCATCCTAAAGATGTCAGTTTCCTTTTGAGGACAACTCCCGATAGAAGAAAACTATTTGAATCGATGAACGGACACCCTTGGTTGAACCAGCAGTTTGCCTATGACAACATGGATCCGATTTGTTTAGGCCCTTTGCAAAAACCCGGGGTCTCTGCCGCCAAGTGTCAAATAGCAGGAGGAGAACATGTATACCTTCAAGGTGGTGATAGCAACATGGGAAAATCCCACTGAACTGAACGGCTTCTCTGCACCAACAAAAATCAAGATAAATACATGATCACATCATTAGTGCCATCTTGGTACAGCAAATAACATCAAATTTCAGATGTTAAATCCACTGAAAAATGTACATTGGGAACATCCCTCACCTCACCAATACATGACTCAAAACGAAGCAACAAGCATCAAACCATCGCCTTCAAAGGACGAAAAGAACGCACCAAGACCCATTGTCGCAGATCAAACTTTCGCCCACTGAAGAGCAGCAAAGGCCTTTCGATGTACCTCATCGAAGGAAACTGCGAGATGACACGGAGTGTCAGAATCATGTCATTCTCAAGTTCTCATTCGCCACCCTAACATTCTCTCTCCAGTGTTAAAGGGGCAAATTACCCAACCTATTTTTTGAGTAATAGAAATGAAGGACGGAGGGAGTCCGGGAAAGGAAAAAAAAATCATCCAGGTCACTTCTGGACGATGCGATTGGAGGTGGTCTTGCAATGATGCAAGACTTCTGGTAACGAATCCATACCTCGGTTCGGTGGTTGGGGCCCGGGCCGTTGGGTGGGTGTTGAAAGGTTGGTGGGGGATTGCCTTAAACGGACTCACGGGAATGGGTGGGCTTAGTTGAAGGTCGTAGTTTTAGTTGCTAATGATGAGTTAGGGTGATGCACCACAATTTATGGTAAAAATCCATTAGGAATGCATGTGTGGAAGTGGGTTAGGTGACTTTTTAATTTCTGATGTCCAGCCACTTTTGTCATTTAAGCAATGTTCAATGTGGCTACATGAGGGTCTCAGGGACCCGGAGCAGCCGGCCATCCTTCCACGCACCCCAGGTAGCCTACCTACTTACCCACCTTGTGTTACGATATCCCGGGTTTTGTTTTGTATCAACTGTGGGCTGTTTCTTGTTTTTTTGCACAAAAAAATGACACTGATATCACCAACAACCGCAACACTACCCCCGGAAAACCCCACCCGATGGTCATCTGCTGGCCCAGCGACAAATAACTCCAGAACCTTTGGAACTACTTCCAGGTTTCACCACCTGAAACCAGTCGCTGATGGAACCCCCCAAAAAATGGATGTGGTCATGACCACGTTGGAGTAGAACTGATGGATGAACATTTGATATTATTTGATAGATCTGTATATCTTGGATGGTGATATACTAGGTGGCTTCAATCCAAATGAGAAAAATACAGTAGGTTGCAAGGTTACAGTTACTGTAGAATTGTTCATCTCCCTTAAAATGGAGGTAGAAACAAATGTTTGAAACCACCGTCTGGTAGTATAATTAGTGTCCAATTGAACCACCCCAAACCGGGGTAGGATTTTGGTCCGTCAAGAGTAGCACCCTCAAGAATGTGAGTTTGGAAGACAAATCGTTCTTCCTTTTGAGATTCGACTTCCTTACAAATGGGGAAGTTATACAGGAAAAAGATCCTTTCCAACACCACCAATGCCTTCCTTCACCATTGTTCAAGCCCCTCACTGAGCCCATTCTTACAAAAGGTCCTGAAACATGAAATCCATCGTACCGTTGAACCGTCAATCCAAGAATCCCAATCCCCACGTCCCATCCAACATCAATCAATTTGGGTTAAAGCCAAAGGGACCCACACATTCATTGGCCCCTGCGAAGACAGTTGCAACCATCGCGTCTGGGCATGGGATGGCGGGATGGCGCATCGCAATGGAGCCTATCCTCTGCCTAATCCTATCTCCAAACACGAAATTGCTGGAACATGTTGTTTTTGAAATGTTTGCACCCATTCTTCCTACTGAACTATTGTATTATATATATCAAATTTGCTTATCAAATATTTCTTGTTATTTTCGTTGTCTCCAAAAAAATCCTCCCTCCCCATCAATAGCGACCTACCCTTGTCAAAAAATTAATCAATGTCCAACACCTCTAGCAGCTGAAGCATCTCTTGAACGTGTTCGCGCAAGCCATCGGGAGCATCACCCCAATAGTGTTGGTAAAACCTGGCCATTTTTTTCGACCCAGTTGATCGACACCACTAGGAAAACAACATTTAAATTGTTGTGCCTGCATCTATTACTGCAAGGATTCCTTCCCCCCGAAACTCCCCCCCAAAAAAAAACAAGTTGGAACTCTACACACCTGAAGATTAACGGCTGGAACATGTCCTCATGGAGGTTTGGTTCAGATCATGTTCCTTTCTAAATACGTGATTTGTAGGATCCAGCCGTTAATCTTCCAGGGTCTATTTGTTCGGGGTTTCGAGTTTTCCTTGTGGGTCTTTGGGGGGTGGTTCCCGGAGATTTTCTCCAAGCAACTCTGGCCATTTCTGATGATGCTCCGTGCGGCTCCCAGCGGTGCCAGCTTCACGGTTCCCAGGTGTTTGCACCACGACGCCAGAGGCTGAGTAGCAACCACCTTGAGGGGTTGGAAATCTTGAGGGACGTGGTTCAAAAAAACTAACTCCTGGGTTTTTTATATCTAAAGATGCCTATATAATCATATATACAGCAAGAAGATAATACATGATCATTAATAGATGTCGTGTTGAATAGAATTAGTAAGGTATACCCCAACAATAATGACATGGTAAATCTTCGATTTTTGGCCATATAGGAATCTCCAAAAATCGCGTCTGCACATCAAGTAGGAACCCCCTTGGAATCGGTGGCATTGGGCCATAGAAACATCAACCAACCTAGGTCCGTAGATTTGAACCCATTGGTTCTTTGGAGGGATAAAATGCGAGGCCAAAACGATCTGGGTTGTTTTTGGGTGAAGCCGAAGATTCTGGAACTGCATACCCTCCGGTAAACTAACATAGCAATGGAAAATCCACCTTTTCCAATAGGACATACATCTACAAATTGGTGGATTTTCCATTGCTATGTGTTAGTTTACCTGAGTGTAACATGGTTCAGTTCGAAAAATCTCTTTGAATCTCTGGGATTCGTTAGGATTGTTACAGTTTTTTTCACCAAGCCCCTGGAAGCTCGATTGATTCATCGCCCCTTTTGGAAAGCGAGTAGAAAAAACTGGACGTGGACAGCTTGAAAACAAAGTCTGTATATTATCTTTCCATGAGAAAAAGACGCAAATTTCTTTGACCCCAATCTGATTGTCGTGAAATTTCCAATCTTCACAGGAGTGCACTTCCACCTTTCACCATAACAAAGCCACAAAACGGCACTCAAAAGATTTCTTGAAAGACCATCTTCTTTCCTTCAAATCCATAGAGCTTCAAACGAAAGAACTGAAGTTGCCATAAGTTGCCCAAACCCAAATCCTACCCACCGGGGCCGTTCCAACCACCGAAACAAGGCATTCCTTTCGGCCAACAACTTGGCTCTTTCGAGGGGCGTTGCTTGCGCTTGCGGTCGCCCACATCTCCACAGAGCTGCGCATCAGAAAGTTCAGAATAGCAGACCAAAGCATCCCATTCCTTTCGTGTCGGCTTTTTAGCGAAGGGATGTTTGTTGTCTGACACCAATCATCGATGTGAGCTAGGGATGCAACTACCTGAAAATGCCATCAACAAATGTGGGGGTCTCGTATGGGCTACTCATATGATGCAGATTCCGATGCAAACCGCCGTTGTAAACCCACTCGCCACCTGGCTAAAAAGGTGGTGACGCTGTCCATATCGCTGCTCGTCCTAGGCGTTTTTTTGGGAAAGGACCGTATTCTCTCTGCGGGTCTCTTGGTCTCTCGCTGCTTGAGAGAATGCATTGAAAAGCTAAGACGATGTAATCCTTCTTGAGAGGAAACAAGGATATAGAAATAAATGCACTATGCTGAAGGATATTGGATGATGTTGCACGAGGAAAATTCTTCTCCAACCCCTGTTCTTGCTGCAAGTCATCTATTCCCAAACAAAACTTACATATAAATCTATCAAATGTTCGCCTTCTTCCAAGAGCTTCACGTTGTTTGGTCAAAGATGATCCGGTTTGCTTTTGAAAAAAGGGAGACATCCCCGTACTTGCTTGGCATGAAGATTGAAGAAGGGCTACACCTTGCAGCGTATCGTCTACGGATGCGGGGAACATGAATCAGAGAGCCCGCCCGCAAGGAGCAAAGAATGACAGGCATCGGCCATCGTGGGATACCAACAAATGTCCTCAAACGTACTCACGTACCCTTCCTCCAACCTCCAACAATCATGGAAGTGGAGAATGAATGAGTCTTTTCATGATTGACTTCCTCCATTTTTGACTTCCATGATTATGTCAGAAAGTGCAAATCCCCGCCCACATCGCCCCATAGTTTATAGTTTAAAGGGTTCCATGCGAGTCAATATCCTTTCTAGGGAAAAAATAATCCAGCAAAACCTCCTGGGATGTTGGAAAAATACCGGTGAATTCATGTTTTATGCGATTTTCAACCTGCCTTTCCAGAGATATGGGATATGCAGAAAAATAAATTGCAACTTGTAATTGTACTACAAAAAATATATAAAACATCTATGCCGAAATGGTTCAACAACTGTCACCATATGTTCTCAGCCAATAGCATCATTTTGCCTATTTTCGTTCCCCCCTCACCGAAAAAGAAGGTCACAACCCCTCACCCTAACGTTGGATAGCTCAGCTTCCTCAAAATAGCTGCTATCCAGATCTTCCAACCAATGCAACATGACCTTCATCGCAATCCTGTCAGATCGACGTTTGAATTTGCTGATCGAAGGTGGTAAGTGAATTTCCGATGCCCGGGCCTCTTTTTACCTGCACAAAAATCGTTTTTCATGTATGTCGATGGATATAGCACTATATCATGGTATAATAATATCATACCATTATAGGTATCGTCTCTACCTCCGAAACCAGCACCTATCATCATTATACAAACATCATCTTAAATATCTTCCATCTCATTCATCTGGCCCAACCTAGATTTTCCTGCAAAATTCAGGGAATTCCCTTCCAAAAAGCTACCCGAAATTGGGGGGGCCCAGGAATAGGTCGGGATTCATCATCATTTTTCCCACTTACCTTCCCTGAAACCAACAGCACAGTTCGCCCCTGAAAATCCATGCTTGGAAGATGATCCGGCTTCCTTTTGGGGGCCCTTTGCCTGTGCCTATTTTTCAGGTGCGAATTATTGGCTGTTAGTTTCAGGAAGTGGTACCATCCCAAATTGCTCTCCCACGTCAACAGGTGGGTTGGCCAAGCCCAAAATGGCCAACCCAGTGATCAGGTCATCAGAATCTTGCGGTATGAGTGGTGTTTTTTGTTACTCGGGGTCTTTATCAAACGTTATGAACTAAAAATTCCTACTAACCACTTTGGATCTATAAAACTCGGATATATGATATACATTGGAAGAAAGCATGTCAACTAATTACCTCAACTGTTTTGCTGAATTTGCTTCTGCCAGAGTTCAGGGATCCATGGATCAATCTGAGTAGCTAGGGGGGATCTCGCATGTAATTGTACATCCCCAGGTAAATCAAAGTATATAATAACTGTGCGCAACAACTGTTCATACTAGAGTATTCTTTCTAATGAACAATTTGTGAGATTGGACCAAGACCTAAGCTTTATGAGGATCATCCCATCCCTTTGCACCTCAAGACGCTGACATTGCACACGTAGCAGCTGCTATCCACCGCGTTGACGTCCATGTTCATCTGTTCCATCATCCTGGTGTTTCTCGAGTGGCTATGACACCCACCCAAAGCATTCAAAACGACTTCGAGGCTCTTACTCAAACTAAGTTCTTAGGTGTTTGTTCTTGTTCATCTTTCGCCTGCTTGGATAATCTTACTTCATAAGTGGGTCATATATAGAACTCCAGCGTTTTGGTAGGGATTTATGTATACAGTAAAGGGGTTGTATTACTGTTACACCAACCCCTAACCACTTGATTTGTCTCTCCATCCAACCCACTGACCAAACCGCCTGCGTTTGTCTTCTGCCCGTGCGGCCAAGCGTAAGTGTTGACGAAGCACGCCCAAGGCCGCACAACGACGGAAGTCCAGCACGAAGTCCTGAGGCAGTGAGGCAACAATCCAACAACATACACCCCCGAAAACTAACATGGATACCCAAAAATAGCCATATTTGAAAGGAGATCCAGTCAAAAACCAACCTTTTTGGTATCTATGTTAGTTCCCGTTTAAGGGTAAAGGTCATTGATCCATCAATGATGATTAAATCTAATCATGGAATCATACGTCATGGGAAATATCATGGAAATATCATGGTATAAATTGAATATATCCGGGTTAATACCTCATAAGGAATAAAATCCATCAACATCTTACACATCATTGCACCATTGTCTTTTTTTGGTACTCATCTTCCTCCATGTATCTTCCTCCATCCAGGGAATCCATCTCCTGCACTTCACTGGCGGAGCTCATGTCATAGGAGCGTGGAAAAAAACGATCCACATCAGCTTGGCCTTCACAACCAAACCTGGCGAATCACTAGTTCGAAGTAAAAAAAGTTCCCCCCCTCCACCCCAAAGAATTTGTACAAAAAAAACTTGAAAATGGGGACCACGTGTTTTTCTTTAAAGAAAAAATGAATTTTTAATCTTCCAAACCATCAATTTGCAGGGTAGTTATGTTCGTTTTCAGGCCATCTTCAGTAAAGTTTGCTGCCTCTGCCCATCTGTAAGGGATGATTTTGTTTGGCTGTGATTTCGATTTCGGGGGAAGGTCTGTTGAGCTATCTTGCTTGCTTCAAACCCCCCCCAAAAAAAAAAATGTTTCGTGCTCAAAAACCCCAAGGTGAGGTGTCGGATTTGGCGACTTTTTATCGTTACCAACCAGCACCTCATCCAAAGGTACCTACAACCTCAAGCCCGATCCCCCCGATCCCCCCAAATCCCCGAACTTCAGCTCGGCCTGCGCAGATTATTGGTGAGTCCAACTTTGGTGGTTAACTCACGATTCTTCTGAAAATGATTGAAGAGCATTCCCTCCTGAAGGTAGCCTCAAGGTGGCCGCTGGGGTCGGAACTTCCTGTCAACTTGTCAAATGTCAAAACAAAGACACCTGAGTCAACTGTGGTCACAACTGTTTCTCAAGTACAGAACATACAAATATAGTAGCACATCATATTTTTGTAGCACGAGATGAAGCTCTAGATCCATATGCACTGGCAAAGTCTCAAGGAAAAATCATGAAAAAGCTGGACTCTCTCTTGATTAAAATTACATACTACAGTGTCTTGGAACCATCAGCAACACCATCAAGGCTGTTTACCATTCCACCAGCCCACCAGCCACGCTAGTTTTTTGTTTTATCCTCTCAGCTGAAACCTTTGGCACGCCAGTCTAGTGCCAAATCATCATCGTCGTCGTCATCATCTACTGCTGTGTCATCCTCATCTGCCTTTTCTTCCTCCTTTGGCAAATTCAACTTTCTATTGGCCGTCTGCTGCCGGAGTTTCTCAAGGCGAGATTGAAGTTGGACCTGAAAGTCTTGTTCTTCTGCTGCTGCCACCTCATATTTCTCCTCATCAATCTCATGTCGTTTCTCCTCTGCTTTTTCTTGTTCTGCCTGCATCTCCCTCTCGAATCTTTTCAAACCTTCTTCCAGTTCCCTTTCTGCCTTCTTGGATGGTGCTTCTTCACCCCTCATCTTGGCATCCATATCTGGATCATCAAAAAAGCCTTCCGGCAAACCTTTCGGCTCCTCCTCATCAAGGCTGACCTCCGTCATTGGGGTCGACTGTGGGCCTTCAGGTTCCGCAGGTGCCATTGGTACTGTTGGTGCTGGTGGTGAATCTTCAGCTTCATTCACTTCAGGAGCCAAAGTTTCTGATGCTTCGACTTCCACCTTTTCAGAAATCTCGGGAATTTCGGGAGGAATCTCGGGAACCGGAACCGGAACCTGTTTGGGATCTATCTTTTCCAATTTGTCCCCATTTTCCACAGCCTTCTTCGGCACCTTGGGTGGTGGCATCTCTACCTCTTGTGCAAGGCGCTTGTTCGCACCTGGCTTCACCTTGGGCTCAGGGTGCCGACGCTTCGAAGGAACGTCCTGACCTCGTCGTTCCTTTTCCTTTTTCGTCAATTCACGAAGCTTCTTCTGATCCATGGTCGTTCTCGACCAGGGTCGTCCGCTTTTTTACACACCTTTTTTTATCCGTGTGTAAATGAGAAGGGATGTGGACAGATATGGCCCAGCAACAAACTGTTGAATTTCTATGACAAAATGGATGCACTGTGGTTGGATAGTTAACTTGTAAATGTGTGATGTATGGTGGTGAAAAAATGGTAAATTGGTAAATAAGGCCGTGCACTTTGTTGGCACACATGGTGCTTGATAAGCTCCCTAAGGCATCCTTCATGCTATGGACTCTTTTGCCTCTCATTTTTGAGCCAAAGCTTCACCAACATGGCAAGGTTGCCACAAAACAAAGTGTGATTTCCATACATTCATACATCAAGTATGCTTCAATATCCCTTCCATCAACGAAAAACTCAGGATTTTTGCTGCACTTCATTTGCTTCTAAACGCGCAGCACAAGGGACGATAATCCTCCTCACAATCGGTGACCGTCCATTTGAGGTGGAAAATCTTGGAAGTCGCCATTTGGTTCCTTGGGTTGGGCCAACTTGTTACAATCCATGCATCCAACCATCCACCAACGGATTCCCCTTGGAAATAGCCAAGTTTCATGCTGAGGGGCCATATAAAAATATATATTAGGCTTCAGAATCACAACAAAGACCCCATGACATCAAAACAAATATATCCAAGAAAATACGGGTTTCATAAGAACTTCAAGAACAATCACGGGTTTCATCACTGTCGGTTGAAAAACCATAAAAGAGAAAAACATGAACGGCATTGAACGATGCCGCCCGTTGTCATTTTCCGTCGTGCTTGGTTTGTCATTAGCGAGATGCTCTACCCAGGGCGGTTCCATGGCCAAGAGTGCTTTGCGGATGTGCTCGTCCGGTCCATCAAAGCAAAAGATGCGCTCCTCTTGAAAAAGCTCTCCAGGTAACTAACATATCCCACCTTGGGAAAAGGAAAATCATCTTCAAAAGTGATTTTTGAGGGGATACGTTAGTTCCCAGGAGGGTATTTTTTCTTGGGTGAGAGGGGGAAAAACACATCACCTATCATCACCTAAAGAATTTTTGGGTGAGCCAAAGTCAAACACAGAGATTTACTTAAGACGACATTGCCAGTTGTGAAGAAGAAAAGACTTTGGGTGACCAAACGCCCTGTACATTCGGAGAGGTAAGATGTGCTCTAAGGAACAAAATAGAAAACGCAAGGAAACAAGATCATGATTCGAAGGCATTATCAATGATTAATTATTTAACATAGCCCCTGAAAAAATGATGGTTGGAAGATGATCCTTTCCTTTTGGGATGGGACCTATTTTTCAGGGGGCGAACAACTGTTAAACTTCCAGTTCGAGTAGATTTCCTGAAATGGTGGATTTCCCTTCCTCGGCCAAATCGCTCCTGCCCTGCAGGCTCCACATGATGAGCTCGTCGCAGATATGCAGCGATGCGATCTTCCTTACGACAACTCCTGCGACACAGGTGGCCTAATAAACGAGGGATGATACTGATTTATATAGTTGATCGTTGGGAATCACATGGGCTAAGTCTTCATCCAAAAACCCATGATTTTTGTTCTTGGGGCATTAATAGGGATCTTTTTTTGGTGAAAGAACGGGGCCACTTCAGGATTGACACTTGCAAATGTTCAATGCTATTTTGATATAATTTTGTGACATCACCTCTAATGACATCTGACGAATCTGTAGCACTTCGGTTTGAAGTCGACATCGACGTTGGAGCTTTGAGTACGGCACTGCGGATCCCTAGCTGTTGAAAGTGATGCGACCGCCTCAAAGGTCCATGTCCCTACTTGCCTTACCTCGCCCTTCTTCATCAAAACCCCCGGTGCCTTTGCAGCACCATTTCCAAGCATTTGAGCCTCGGTGTTAAACGAGTTATGTTAGCACCGCATTTTCGTAGAAAGTGGATAATCATTGAAAAGTGACACATCTTCTATCTCAACAACATGATTAATCACATAATAATCACGTTGTCATGTAGGTTATGATTATATATTTATCGTGATGTCTCTCTTTTTTGGGGGGGGAATAATTTTCTGAGGTAACAGGTAGTCTTCCAAAATGTTGTTTTCAAAAATCTTGCACCAGTTGATCTGGTACTTTATCCCGTTATTTACGACGGGTTTTATATACATCCCAGGTGGTTTTCTCGCCGGATTTCTTCCATCAAAAGTATGACCCGACTATATTCAATGACTGCAAGTTGGGGCCCCGTATACCGGTTATAAGTAGGGTTATAACCCCAGTTAGCCATTTATCGGGGTTTACCCTCCAGTAAACTAACATGGCAATGGAAATTCACCTTTTCCAATAGGGAATACATCTTCAAATGGTGGATTTTCCATTGCTATGTTAGTTCACTAGAGGGTAACCTCATCAACTACGGCCATTGTTGGTATGTTCAATTCCCACCCGGAAACTTGTCATCAAATCAGACCTACTTCAGCCTGAGCGGCTCCTCCTTCCGCAACACATTGGCTTTGGAGGTGCGTGGCCGTGCTGGACTCTGCGTAGGGCTATCCTGGGAGAAAATCAAACATCAGAAGTTTAACAACGGCAACAACAACAACAACAACAACAACAACAACAACAACAACAACAACAACGACAACAACAACAACAACAAAAAGAGCTTATCTGACCCCATTCCAGCAGCAAACATGCATGAAAGGGTGAATCCCTTGCATAGGGGCAAGAGCTGATAGAGTTTTACAACCATGGCTTCTTGGGATGCTAAGAACCAAAGTCGCCATAGTTGATGTCAGCTTTTACCCCAAGCATCCCTAGCTGCTGGGAACTTCCCAATGGCCCATCCAACCCCTCCTCTCGACGAGCATTTCGATGACTGGAAGGACGATCGCCCTGGAAAAGTCAACAAAGTCGGGGAATCCGAATGAAACCGCTTCCCTCATCTCATATGAAGGTCACTTAAATCCCCAGTTGTCTTTTTTTGAAGGGGCATAGATAAATCAAGGTCAAAAAAAAAACGCAAAAGTTTCATGGGGATCTTTTTTTCCCTGAAAAATTGCTTGAGGTCACTGTTTTTTTTTGTACGTGGCTCATGCCGTTGAAAAACGTCCAATCCGCCTTGAGGATTGGAGAATGCAGAATTTGACCTCACCAAAGACGTCCATTTTGAAAAGGGGCTCCAACAACGGCAACGTAGGGAAACATGAAACATGGAAAAAACATCCTGAAAAAATCGTCAGAATACCATCACTCTGATATAAAATCCCTTCTACAATAAGTTTGAGAAAAGAAAAAAACTTCAGACTCCAACTTCCTGATGAATCACACGCTGTTTTTTTGTTTTCCCCATCCTCCCTTTTTTCAATTAAAAAAATCGGGGAGAAAAAAAAGTGGAACAATAGTCATGAGTCATGAGGTACATGTCACCCTCACATACCTTCCAGGGTGCTTTTCAAGGTCCGCTCCGGTGTGCCAGGGACGGAGGTCAGCAATGTAGCCGGAGCGCCTAGGGTTTGACGTCGACGATTTTGACGACTGACCGGGTGAAACGAACAGCGAGTTTGACCCTGAAAAAATCATGGAACTGGAAGACGATCCTCTTTCCCATAGAAATTATAACCCCAGTTTCCCATTTATAAGGCAATTTATAGGGCCCTATCACTCCATTTATAATCATGCTAGGGGCACACCTGGAAGGGATTCCCTACCCTTTTGAGAGATGACCCCCTTGTCTTGGAGAGGCACTAAGTGCTGGGAGTTTCGGGGGTTTGAAGCCAAAGAACTTCTGAATTTGTTTGACCCCGGATATTGATGGATATATTTGAGGGACGAGAGGTTGTAAATAAGTGACGTTTCGATCATTTAGTAACGTAACTTCAGCAGTAGTAATCAATTCATCCACCTTTTATAGAAGCTTTGTGCCAAGTGCAATGTTTGCATTCATGGAATCACATACGAAAGCATATGAATGGAAGGGATGTGATCGGTATTTCACAGGCATATGAGTCATAATTTGTACATGCGTATCTAAAGGAGTGCATCGTTCCATCGGCATGATGCTTCCATATCCCAATAAAATCCAAGACTTTTGAGTTTTCGTTGCATGCAGCCTCCGTCCAAAATTGCTTCTAACAGCACTTACATGTTTCAGCTTGTTGCTATTCCGGCCCCCGACTCGGAAAACGTCTGATTACCAACTTTCCATGACCTGGATGATCGAATCATCAGAGTAGTAACTCTCCTCAAAAACACAAGGCTAAAAACTCACAAATTTTTGCATCAAAGACGCCATGCATCGGCAGAAACGGCCCTACGGCCAGGAAGGAAGCGTGGCGGAAATCCAAAAAACCATGGCGTTACATGCAAAGCAGTGCCTGTTTGAGATGGGAAAATTACGAATTTTCAGGGCATGTTCGGAAAAATAGTGATATTGGCATGGGAAATTCAGGGCTTTGTTACATGCAATCCTTTTAAGATGGGAATGTTTCCAGGGAGTTCTTCGGCTTCAGTTTTTCGAAACCATCTCGAAACGTGCGTGTTTTGTTCAGATTGATGGAAGTCTCCACCTTTTTTTGAATGGCATAACTATCCAAAGAATATTCATCTATACCACCTGGAAAGGATCCATTGGCTAGCTCCCATTCGTCTTGGTTGATTACCCATAAGCCGAACCCACCGGGAGTTGATGTTTTCAGGAGACTTGGCGAAGTTGATCAAAATCCACATCGAACTGTATATCAGACGTATATCTGTATGTGTCTTACTTCTCTAGTTGTTTACCTATTCATTTATTCATTCATTTACCTATCTATATGTTCCTTGATATTTTAATAAGTTTCTATACTTGTGATGTGAATTCAGGCGGTGAAAATGAATTCCTGAGCCGAAAAACAAACAAGTGCAAACGCCACCACACCATCTCCCCGCAAAATCACATGATGAAAATTGATGTCAAATCGTGACACCGCGCGGCATATTTCAAGCCTATTTCAAAACCAGGGCTGAAGCAGCCCTAACTTCCACTCCCCCATTGGTAACCCCAAAACTCAGGAGCTAATAGGAGCTTCTTGTGCCATACATCCAAGTTATGAAGCGGCCCTCCAAAAAACCGGATGGATGATGGCCTATGGGCGGTATTTTTCAACGGCTCATGGTTAGTTTGTTTTAGGGAGGGCTTGTTGTGGGACCCCCAAAACCTTCGCAAGGTTTCTCCCCTTTTTTCTCCTTCCATCATGGAACTTTTTTGTTGGTTTGGAGTAAGTACCGCGGACGTTTACTTTGGCCACAAGGCGTCTGCTAGTGGCCAAAAGAAACCACGGAAACGCGGGAAACGTAACGCAGCGTTTCAAGCCACTGGGTGAAGACTCCGCCCAAACGGTGGAAATGGTGTTCCCCGGAATTTCTCAACGTTGCCACCCTCGATGGGTGCCTTTCTTTTCTCGTTAAAAGTCCGAGAAAAAAAAGAAATTGATCAGCAACCAGAGTAGATATGGAAGGCATACTGTATACTTCTTTGTTGATGAAGGATTTCTGCCAATTTAAATGATTTAACAAAAAAATGTGTTCGTCACTTTTGCATTCTTCTTATCCTCATGTATCCCCAAATTTTTGAAGAAATGCTAAGGCTTCCTACTTTCAACCCAGAACTTACAGACTTGGCCCAGCGTGAATGTCAGCCAGCAACATCCAGCAACGAATCTGGAACTCCTTACGTGTCACACCATGACATGACCCTTCAGAGCTTCGAGTTGGCGGCTCCATGAAGCTTCTTCATGACCTTAAGCCACCCAAACCCCAAAGGCCGCTCCGAGGATTGGGCTTTGTGGTTGTTGGTGGTTGAATCGTTGAAGTTTCAGTTCCCTGAACAATATGCGCAAGTCAAATTGGTCCCCCAAATTTTCCCCAAATTTCGGGATGAAAATAAAAAATATGTGAAACCACCACCTAGATGTTTTGTTTGGTTGAATCACAGATTTTTGTCAGCGTTCTTTTTGTTGATATGTTTTTTTCAAAAACATCCCGTGAATATTTCCGTTTTCAAGAGGGTGAAGCTGCACTGTAACGAGCATGTTTTTTGAACCTCTGGGCCATGGATCTACAGTTTCGCTGATTCTGTTTGCAATTGGCAACACACCTCCAGCAACCCTGTTTTCGAGAGAGCAACGAAGAAAGAATTGGTGCAGCAACAAAGTGGGGGTGTCTTTGGACTTCAATTTTCAATGTGACACACCCCTTTGCAATCTAGATATCTACTGAATCTACTTACGGTCATCCATTCTATTTTTCTGCAATCAACCGGGCCACAACTCTCCTTGGTGTATATTTTGATATACACATCCAATATCAAAAATCTTCAAAAAATCAGATATCAACTTAAACGTACGTATATATGTACCAACAAATCAATCTATCCCTCTACTGTATTGCATCTAATATACCATGGAACCTTTCAGGCGTCCCTCCCAAGAAAAGAAAAACTGCAGGTCCCAAAACAAAAAACATCTCAAAATTTATCCCCCCTCAAAAGGGGGGGGAGTATATGTAAGGAACATTTTCCCTTTTTGATGGCAAGGGGGTAGTGACCGGGTAGTGATATCAATATCTCAAAAAAATCATCAACAACAACAACAACAACAACAACAACAAACGTCGGAAAGTGTGGAACATCTCATCACCTCCCATGGGGGTAAAACCTCCACATTTCTTCATTCATGTGACCACATCTAGCGCCGCCACACTTCGAGGGTCGCTCACCGCACGCCAAACCTGGATCTGCGACGATGCAACAACGCATGGAATACAGTGGGATGATGACATCATTGAACTAACCACCGCAGTTCTTCGAACATCATCATCTTAATCCTTCACCTTTGATTTTTGTCATGGGAGTCCCCACTTGGCATACAGAATGCCATCCCAAAATTCAGATGTCATGATGTCGAATTGTCATCCCTGAACTCCCATCGTTCTGAATCACCGAAAACCCCGGGCCCCGCGTTGAACCTCGTTGGCTTCGTGTTTGATGCCACCCATCCATCGCTTCGCAAACTCATCTGGGCATAAGTGGCCAGTTGAGTTGCAAACAACCTTTTTTTCCAAATTTTATTTGCTGAGACACATTAAATCCCAACCAATTTAACAACAATTGGAGGAAAAGAAACACGGTTAAACAAAACAAAACAAGGTTGAAGAAGGTTGTTTCCCAAGCCCCATCACCACAGGGCCTCGAAGATGGCTCTTAGTAATGGCAAAGCCCTGGGCTGTGGCAAGAGCTTGGATGATCTTGAATTTCAAATGATGGTTCTGGGGTGGGGGCGGTTAGGTCACAAAAAAAAACATCTTGTAATGTATAGTTTGTGTTTGGTTCATATGCGTTTGAAAATTAAGATAGAAAAAAAGATGATGTTCTATATATAAATCAGAATCTATGATGTAATTGTGATGTAGATCCAGGATGTAGAATATAGACCCAAAAAATTAGGCTGTGTGGGACGTGTTGCTTGATTCCTCGTGTTTCTGCTTCTTCTGTTTCAGCTTCGCCAGCTCCAAGGATGACCATGAAACCCATCCTCCCGGAGTCTCTATGACACCGCGTTATCGAATCTAAGGATAGAACCACAACAAATCACCAGAAAAAAAAAAACTGTCACAAAAATTATAGGTTTCACCTCATTGTTAGAAAAAAATTGGGCCATTTATAACTAGTTGGTGGTTTCAACCCAATTGAAAAATATGAGTCAAAATGGGTTCATCTTCCCCAATTTTCGGGGTGAAAATAAAAAATATTTGAGTTGCCACCACCCAGAAATCTATTATATCCCCCAAAAAATCCCAAGAATCTTTAGTCAGGTTGGCCTACTTGGCTGAGTCAAATATTTTTCCATCCATGTTTTTCAAAGTTGATTTGGGGGGGACAACCTCCCAAACCTCCAACCGGGGCTTGGCAAGCCGCCTGGGGTGGAAACTTCAACCATCGTTTCAGGCGCTCTAAAGCCAAAGGAAGCAGCTCCTTAGTCATTGGCATAAATGACTTGAGGTAAAGTCAAAGCCTGAAACTGGTTGTCATGGAAGAAATGAGGTAACCAGGTAGGCATGTAAAATATACACACTTGTCAATATATGGTATCTATATGATATGTGCTTTTTATGAGTGTGCTTTTCTTGTGGAATGTTTGGATGTTTGTGGGGCCCACTCTTCACAAGACACCCTCAAGATGGGTGAGATGTTTGGACCCAAAAAGAATACGAGCCCGAAACGCATGGTTTTTTTTTGTATCCCCCACCTCTGCGAAGGTTGCTTCTTGGTAGCTATGATACATACAAAGAAATACGCTTTAACAAAGGACCAGTACTGAAAAAACCCACAGAACCCACCGAAAATATGTGATATATTTTATGTGCCTACATCCATCCTGTAATGGCTCATCGGGTTCTAGCACACACAAAAGGAGGAATCGATGTTTTTGTTGTATCTGCAAATTTTTGTGAAACTTCATCAACAGGTCAGGACTGGTCCTACCCCATCTCCACCCCACGTCTCTCACCTCTGGCTTCTCCACGATGTCATCCACCAAACCGATCTGTCGCAGATCCGTGGATTGCGGCATGGCAGCAGATAACAAGAGATCTTCAGCTGGGTGCTGCCCAGTGATCTTCATCATCAACCTTTGGCATTGGATAAAAAGGTGCTAACATGTCACATGTCCCAACCATCATCTTCCAACAAATTGCCTGATGATTTAATTATATATATAATACAAGTGAGAAAAGGTGGAAAAATAGTAGGTATATATCATCTCTTTTAGGTGACATTTTGACCAAAAAAAAAATTGAGAATTCAGCCCGTTCCAGAGATTTTTCTGGAGGGGGCTCCGGAAGTTGTATGATAATTGTGTTGAAGGGGGAGGGGTTCAACAAAACTCGCCAATTTGCACGCTAGGCAACTCGCACCAATTCCGTGGCACAGGAATACCCAAGGCAACCTGAATCAACAGCACAAAAAAACACCTTCAAATGGTGGGGGGCTGGAAATTTTCCGGCCCGTTTTCCTTGACACCATTTTTGTGGCCAACAAACATTTCCATCCTTTACAAAATCCATCCATCCATCCAACCATCCATCTTCCCAGATGTCCTTCGTGCTGATTTCAGGTTTTACCGCATCAACTGAAACGGCGCGCCTCGTTGAGACCCATAGATCCTTCCCAGGTGATGATACGCCAATCCTAAGGAATTGATGAGGGAGCCAAATCCGGCGATGATACGCCGGATTTCGGCAACCAGCTGGGATGGTTGAAACATGTTTAAAAAGAATTGAGTTGGGATATAATGTAAGCAGTTGGGGATGCTTAAGAAGTACTATAACATCATGTAATTTCTGGTTCTACTCACTGTACGAGATCAACTGCCTTTGTTTCCCACCAATTCTTTGTTGATCAACAGTAGGACAACCAAAAAAAGTCCTCCCAAAGATGGATTAAACATCATATTTCGCTCAACCCTCTTCAACCTGCTCATCACCTCCATGCCTAATATCACCTCAGTAACCGCTGGCCAAACCCAAATAGCTGATTTCATAGCCCGGTGGCACAGCACATGGCCAATGCACAACCTCCTGCAGGGCAAGCACCATTAATAGCTGCCACGGTAGCTAAGCGACTGCTGTAGATGCTGGTAAGCGTCTGCAAATGGGGCTGGAACTGAAGGTCAGGGGGGGCCTTCAAGAATCCAACGTTCAAATCTATTGACGACTCTTGTTGATGATACAGAAATTCAGCAGTATTCATAAAGCCTGAAATAAACTACATATTAACTAGTAACTAGTTTAGGTCCATTTCTTCCATTTTCAGTTTGCTCTCTACTTAACTTACCAGTACGAAAAGGTATCATCATGAGTATCACTACTTTCCATGGTGTTAAGGTGATGTATGGGAAAAGAGTTCAACACTGGGCAGTGCTGAGTCAAGTGTGCGCCTAAATGGTGTGAGGGTGGCCTCCAGGGAGCGGACACATATCATCCCACCCTTTGGGAAAAGGAAAATCATCGACTCAAAAGGTACCCTTTGGGAGAAGCATATGGTTAGTTAAACGGGAAAGTACCGATTTTATACTACTGACTTTTTCCCAAAAGTCTATCATAGATGGTTAGTTCTACGGGAAAGTACCGAATATATTACTGATTTTTCCCAAAAATCTATCATATTTTCATGACGCATTCACATACATTCACCACCTACTTGCTTTTACACACACACACACACTAATAAAATCAAACCCGTCGCATTTTACCCTGTTGTTTTTTCTTTGGCCCAGCCCAAAAAAGTGCCACGTTCCGACGGCCCCGCGCCTGAGTCAAAGTGGTCCAAAAGTCCTTCAGCCGATCCTGCAACGAATCCATCAATCAACCAGGGTAGGCCTACCTGTGGTTGGTTGAACTCCTTGGGGAAAAACTGAATCCCTTGGTTGGTTGGGTTGGGTTGGTGGTGGTGGTGGTGGTGGTGGTGGTGGTGGTGGTGGTGGGTGGTGGTTGGGTTGGTTGGTTGGTTGTTGAGTTGTTGAGTTGTTGTTGAAAGTTCACCAACAATATGTCTTTGGTGAAAGTTCACCAACTTTAAGAAAAAAAGGCGGCAATTGTTTCCTGAAGATTCGTATCTCAGATGTCCTTTTGTTGAAATCTTAGCGGTATTTCTCCTTTTTGGTTCTTGGATTATATCGTGAAGGAATCCTTTGATCCCTTTGAGTGAGAGGTACAATAAAATCTCCCATCTATTGCAAGAAGAAGGAAAATACGCCAGTACCAAATAAGACTACGTAAGCCACCTTGGATCTTGGTAGTATATACCACTTGCTGCGAACACAAATGAGAACCGGACATTTCACGGCACGAAATGCCAGGTGTAGTTGCTTTCCATCGTAATTCGAAATCCAGTGAGATGTTTGCCGGCATAGTTACCGTCATTGTCTTATTTGAACCAGCATCTGTTGTGAATGGAATTTAGCTTCACCAAGCACCAAATACCTAAAATAAGGTGCTTTTGGAAAGATTGCCCCCTTACCAAGGCCCCCACGTACACCCCATCTAAATGCGTGCACAACAGTCAGACATCTCTGCCATTCGGAATCAAACCTCAAGAGGTTAAGGCACACCCAACCAACCCTCCTCACTGGTGGAGCGGGCATATAACTCTTTGATGTCCAGACCTGCTGTGAAGACGTTCCTTGGAGCGGAATCGGTTACAAGAGAATCTGAGGGGGCCACTCACCCTAGGAAATAGCCAGCCCTTCTTAGGGTGTTGCGTTAATCACCATTAAGGCCTTATGAAAGCCCTATTTTGGGGCTACGGTGACATTTTGGTGTTCCATTGAAAATTATGATTTAGAGAAGGACCCCTCAGATTGGAGTTAGAGTTTACCCTCAGCCTTTCTTTAGAAAGACGGAGAAATCCCAACCGGTATATTTCGTTAAGATTTCAACACTTCAAATAGCTTCCTGTTGTTTCTAGGGAGTAAAAACATATGTGCAAATGATAGAAATTACATTTTTTGTGCTCCTTTCCCAGCTTGGTTTCTTGCTCCCACTGGCACTTTTTTGAGTTGATAGTGAAGATTACCCATGGAAAAGTGCTGCGAAGTATGGTGATACAGCAGGTGTCCATTGTGTGGTACACAAGGTACAAGAAGGTATCACAAGGCTATCCTCCTCACCATCAAGAGACCTTAACATACATCGGGAACGCTCATTCTTCGGCAATTCATTAGTGCCCATCATTCAGTGACTACTAGGTTTTTACCGCGTACTTCGCCAAGATGATGTGGCATCATGCCAACCCTTTGGAATGTGAGCCCGAAAAGAATATCTTCAAGCAATATTTCTCGGTTCAAATCATGTGAAACTAAACACTTGGAGCTTCTGAAACTACGGAAAATGGAAGACATCCTGCACCAGTTGATATGGAGAATATCCCATTTTTTGGAGGGTTTCATAAATGACAGGTGGTTAGCCGGATTTCTTCCATCAACGGTATTTTTGAAACTACTTCACCGCCCCCGTCGCAACAAAGAAAAAGTCATGATTTGACTCTCAAATTTTAAATGCAAGACACTTCTTCAAAGTCGACTGGAAGACCACGCCACGAATCGTCTTGTCTGCTTCAGCAGCCTTGACGTGAGACGCCCAACGTGAAAAACAAAATCGACTGGTTTTTGGGGAGGCTGGGGGAGAAAAATGCAACAAAAAAAATGTGTAAGGAACCAGTATTTAAAGGGCATGGTAGTTTCACGCAATGATGAAACTGAAGGATTTTTGTGTTTGGGATCTGAAGCTGGAAATCACATGGTATGGAGGTGTCTAGCCTTTCCCTTTGATGGCTGGAAAATAACCAAAAACTGGTGGATGTTGGCTTCATCTGACTTCATCATCAGCAAACACCAACCCCCCAAAAAAAAAATCAGCAATTTATACCCTCCCTGAAACTAACAGCTCGCCCCTGAAAATAGACCCTTGGAAAAGGAGATTCCTATTGGAAACCATCCATTTGAGGGGGCTATGCTAGATTTAGGGAGTGTACCACCTGGAATCCGAACCCATGGCTAACCAACGCAACTCCCTAACTCGTCGGGTGGTGGAACCAATCATTTCGCCCGCCTCGAAGGTGGCCTTCAAACTCTTCCAGAAGTCCAGGTCCATACCTTTTTGGAAAATCATGGCAGGACTCGATGTGGTTTTTAAATCACCCAAAAAAAATGCTTGAGAAAAAATGGTGTTTTTGTGTTTTTTTGGGGAGTTTTAGCTTCAAAAAAATTCATCTAAGATGAAACGAAAATGTACAAAAATGGATTTCTCAATCGGAAGTGTTGGGGCTTTATTGGGGCATTCTTTTGGAGGGGGGAAACCCAAGCATTTGGTGAAAGGGTGAAATGCCAGCATTGAGGGGAATTTCCCCCTCTACGTTGGTTGCCATGCTTGAGAAGTTTCCTCACTTACCCCGCCGTGATTTGATTTGCTGAGGCTTGTTCATCATGGTCATTGAGGTGTTGGAGCAAATTTCAGGTTCGGTAGCGAATATTCCACTATCGAACCCAGGCTGTTTAGATAATATATATTCTAGATATCGTCGGAATTCTGAAACTATCAAGAGTATAGCTATTTAGCTGGATCTTTTTTCATTTGCAATAGCAATAATCTACATACATGGTGGATTTTTCAGCCAGAAAGATTAGTTAAGCAGCTTTTCAACGCCTGGTGTTTATTTTGTCTTTATTTTGGTATACTGTGTAAGGATGGTTTCATTGCTATTTTTCATGGTCCATTCTACACTCGAGATTTTAGAACTTCAGGGGAGTGCATGGCTATTCATAGCAGCAGCAAAATGATAGTTTCGATCTATCCATCACTGCATGTGTGCGTGTGTCCGTAATATTTTGAAACTCTATATATGTGTGTTTCCAAAAATAGTGGTACCCCAAAATGGATGGTTTATAATGGAAGACCCTATTAAAATGGATGATTTGGGGGTACCACTATTTTCGGAAACATCCATATATTGAATAAAGAACATGTTTGTATAGACATCCTCCAATTTGTGAAGGCAAAAACATGTCGGAGATCGACATTTTATCATTCTTGCAACCATCATCTGCATCTCAACTTTTGCAGGGCCAAATGTTTGAGCCAAGGTGGCTGTTCACCGGCTCCTTACCAAGGGAAATGACCGCGATCTTCTTCGCATCCCCCTCCAACTTCTCCTGGAGTGGAAAAAAATATCAAGATCATCACATCCATATTCAAAACCTGCGTTTAAAAACTTATTATTACCAATCTCCAACGTCTCTGCCAATCTTTAAAGAAAAAAAGACATCTCGCAACACATCTCAGGGTCTCCATCGTCACCGCCATCGTGTAGGAAACAAAAAGCTGTTGAGCTTTGGCTGGGCGAAGCACTGCTTGATCTTTGAGCGCTTGTTTGGAGGCAACGCTTTTTTTGACACAAAAAAATGAAAAAAACAAAAAACGACGGCACTTTCAGGGAAAAATGGTGTTTGAATTTGTGGTGTAGAGTCTGGAGGAAAAAAATACCAACATAGAATGAGCACAGGTCGAAATGGATCAAAATGGTCATTTGCTTAAGGAAATCAAAGCAAATCCACCATTTCATAAGACAATCAAACTGGACAGCGAATGAATACCCAGCGGTTTGGTTGGAAGCTCCATGGATTTTTCAAAACCGCTTTTCACCTGTCCTGTCTGACCACAACTTCTGGTGGCCAAATTTGCCTTGAAAGTTGCATTTCATATCTCTGGTTGCGGTGAGGGTCGCTATACTTCTATGCTGTCCGATGATTCTATGATCATATATTTGTGCATGCGTCTGTATGTACGACTATGTCATTGTAGCTCTTCTTGGCGACATATTGTTAGGCCATTAGATTGGACTTGGAACATTGCAAGAAATACTACGCCAGCCGCCAGTATATATATATATATATACATATATATATCACCTCTTTCGCACGGCCCTTCATCTTCTTCATCAATGTTCCTCCATATACTGGAACTTTCCTAGCAAATTGAGGCATTTCTCAGGGCATATCTACCATAATAAGCAGCCAACCATCAACTTTCCTTGATGCAACTTCCATGAAGAAATGGACCCCCCGGACCCCCGAATGGGCGAGGGCCATTATATAACAGCCCTTAACCCTAGCATCCGGCATCCGGCATTCGGGGAGTTTTTTACTGTCTCCAAATGTGTAGCCTTGATCGTTTGGCCACAAGGAGAGGGTTTTTTGGATGGAAAAGTTCCCACTGGCTGCAGGTTTCGAAAGTCTCACGAAGACGTCCAAAAGGTGATGGTGGAAAAAATGTGCTTAAAAAAAACTGTTTAGCTATAGGAATAGCTGAATGCTAAATACGGGTTACAATTCTTCAAAGCGGCGCTTTAAAAAACAAAAAAACAATTCATTGGTCGGCAAGAATGAAAGAGTTAGCCAACATAGTGCTACAAAGTCATTGCGCGGATGTAGACTCGACATCTCCGTTGCTTTTGTGAGAAGTATGTCTTGTCTCTCAATGAGTCAAAAAAAACTGCGCACAAATGTGGGTATCCTGAACGGATCTTGGATTATCAACAGTTCTGAGTACGAAGGGACAGCATTCTGACTGCTGTTTGGAGAACCCTTTGAATTTGAAAAAACAAGATTGGAATCCTCACTTCTGAAATCAGTTCGAATAAAACGCTGTCATTTACACCAAAAAACGACTTGATTCATGATAGATACAGGCTGATACAGGCAATAAGGACATACACCTTCACATGAATACAGATATATTGATATAAATATCTATATATGCAGTACATTTTACAGTAGATGCATTACGTAATCTACACATATCTCTATATATACATATTGGTTTTAAAGAACCCTCGGACCTGAATCTCTGGTTCCAGCAGATCCCTGCTCCCTCGTACGTCAGGTGCAACAATGGATACGGTGCAGATTTGTTCATGGCATATGTGACGGCAGGTGTCACTTAGAAACAGCTTCCATGGTGGATGTCATGTCACGTGTTCCACCGCGTCTTGTTGCACAAGTTTTTGTACAACCTCGGCTCAGAACTGCTTCTCGGTGACGCCCGCAGACATAATGCCTCAGGACCACAGCAGAATGTATCTCTATTAGACTTGGCGTAGACTTGTTCTGTAGGTTTGTAAAGGAAGTGACCCCAGCATTGCTAGTTTGAGAAATAACCTCCCGTTTTTGTATCTTTTTGTTCCATTGGATCCAGGCAATTCCTATTCCCAATGTTGCTGTAACAACGTTGCTGGCACCTGTGGAAGAGAGGCCACCACTGACCACATTGCCCATCTCGTCCACAATCTCGGAACCACTCCTGGTTTGGCGTTTGAATGTGATCAAACTTCACCAACTTTCCAGAAAGGGCTGACCCATTTTTAAGGCTTACAAACTGCTTCAAATTGCGGATAATCATCGAAACTCACGAAAAAAAAAACCGTCCAGCAGGGCCAAGAGCAGTTGAGGTTGGTAATGTCTCTCCATACTTCGGCCAACAAACACCATCAGCAAATCAGCATCAGCTGCATTTTGGGTAGTTTATCCCAACCGTGAAGCGAAAATGTCAGCTTGGCTTGGCCCATCCCCACTTGTACCATTTCCAAGGGACCACTTCTGATGCGTCAAAGTCTCTACCTGTGAGCTTTTTTGGGTTGGGAAAGGTCAGGTCAATGTCAGATACTGTGGTCACCATAATGTTTCATCATGTGTCATCTGACATCTGGTCTCACCATATTTTTGGGAAAACCATGGAAAATCCCATCAGATTCTGACTTTTTATAGTGCCATCTGCTCTTTGAAAAAGTTCCGCCATCTCGCAACACCCAAGACCGCCCGTGGACCTTGTTCTTGCGTTCCTCCCGCTGGATCATGGACACATAGGCATAGGCACCGCGCTTGGCATATTCCTGAAAAACCGAGGAATATGCCAAAAATGTCACCATGTAACAAGGACTATCATACAAATCGAAAAATGAAACCAAGTGACCAATCGAGATTTTTTCCATTCTGTCAAAAAGTGGCTTTGGGATGCCTAAAATACAGATGATTCTTTTTTAAGATCTCAACCCTGGAATGGTATCAAAATCAACCAGCTACCAATACCAGACTCACTTCTCCCTTTCATAAATATCCAAACCGTGATTTTGCCAAACAACCAAAAAAAACATGAAAAAGGTTCCAAAAAGCATCGTATGCTATCCTTATTTCCCCACACTTTAATAGGCTGCTATCTCTTTTAAATCCTCCCACTAGATCCACCCCACCCCCCAAGCCTTTGCAAAAAGATCGATGCTCAAAGCATCGCAATGGAAGCCAGCCAGTGTGATGAACTGCCAGCAGAAACCCAACTTTGCCTTGGAAGGCAGATCCGTTACACATCTTCCGGCAGAATCTATGGACCCTTTGGACATGGGAATCCTGTGCCCTCATAGGCCCCGAATGGTTGGTCGTAGATTTTCATGATTTTGTGAGTACATATTGGGACACTTTATGTACAGAATAGCTTTATATATACATATACATATGCATGTATGTATATATATACCTCATTATATATCATTGTAAAATGCCAAATCATCTGTTCTTAGAAACAAAAAATGAGAAGCAAATTTAGGACAGATTTAGGAATCCCAATCTCACCTTTGATTCCATGTATATATATATATATATAGTTTCAGTCAGCTATTTGCCAGGTTGCCAAGTCCCAAATGAAGGATTCCATTTGGGCATCAGTCATGCCGGCACCTGGGAAGTGCTTTTGGGTCGGGTTTTTTTTGTGGTCGAGGTCCAGGCATCTCCGAAAAGGTTGGATTAAAGTTTATACCGATAAATTACCCTCCCTGCAAACTAACAGCAAGTTAAGCACCTGGAAAATTGATGGTTGGATGATGAAGTGGTTCTTTTTTGGGGCAAAATGCCTATTTTCAGTGGCTTTGACCGTTAGTTTCAGGGAGGGTATCTTAACGATCAAAACGTAATGACTTGGAGATTTTGCAGCAGGTTGTTTTTGTTGCTAGAAAAAAGTGTTTGATGAGTTTGGGCGAGGTCACTGCAGTTTGCCGGGTAAATGATGGAAAATCATGGTTGACGGATGGTGGTCAATGATGACAAAAGATGGTTAATGATGATTAATGATGGTATATGATGACAAACAATGGAAAACAACGGTGACTGGTGAGGAATTATCATACATGATGACAAAAATTAACAAGAAATAACATTGAAATATGTAAATTGCAACTATATACCCTCTAGTAGACTAAGATGGCTGACTAATCAGCATCTGCAGTAAGAACAGATGACTCTCCGGACACAATCCTACCAACGATGTAGTAGAGTACCCAGTAGATTTGGAGGTGACATCTCCCTCATACAAACACTTGCGACTCCAACAGTAGGTAGGTACTTACTATGAAGACCCCTCAGGTATATTCCGGGAAACTAACAAAGCAATGGAACATCCACCATTTCGATGGTATCTACCAGGAAATTGTTCCAAAAATTTCCATGGCTATGTTAGCTTACCGAAGGGTGTCATCCATGTCTCGTTTTGGAGCAACACCTTTTCCAAGGTGCTGTCCCAGTTGAAGGAAGGGCTCAGATTATAAGCCAACATCTGATGTGGCACTGCTGCTCGTACTTCCTATGCCGGGACGAAGATGGGCCTGATGACGACATCATGTCCCCAGGAGGAAGCCGAAGCCATTTTTCCCCCCCACAACGTCTCCTGGGCAAACTGGGTGGCCTGTTGAAGAATTGGCTTACCAGTCTCCATCCAAATGCAATCCTCAGCCAGAACATCGTCCCCAGTGGGGGAAGCAGTTGGACCACGCTTGCAATTGTCGCACTGTTTTCTGTCCCGATCCATCCCCCCCATTTTTCCAGAAATGTGCAGCCAGCATGCCGCGTAGGGTGCGAAGGCAATGGCACGCTCAATGCAGAATTCGGTGGAGCCTTTGATGCGGAAATAGCCTTCCACCTAAGGGTGCGCAGGAAAGCTTAGAAAAAATCCTCCTTATTTCTTTGGGGGGTTGGCATTGGGTGGTGCCCTTAGATTCCCATGATTTAACTGTAGTTTGTTTTTCTTAAGACTTTCCAATAATGACATCTATGAGATTCTATGTGTCTAGTTGTCACCTGTCTCCACTTTGCACTCTGGTAAACCAAGATCCTGAATCCATTTTAGATGAGTGTAACTGTGGATATGTCGCTGTTCTGTAGGGCAACCCTTCTTGGGTGGCCTTGTCTCGAAAATGTAATGTCCACTTCTTCCAAAGCTGAAAGAAATCACATGAATGAAGATATACCTACCGTGCATATCCTTATATCCCAATTCTGTGTACTGTATCTATCTGTATATATTTATGTCGGTCGCGTGGGGCATACATCTAAAAAATGCTTTTACGCATACTTTGTTTGTGTATATACATGTGCGTGTGCGCATCACATACAGATACACATTTCTCATCATTTCTCTATCCGTGGACGAGATTACACTCAAAATTCTTGCTTTTGGGAAAGTGACTGGTAAGGTAGTGATTAGGTGACAAAGTGAGGAAATGTCCGGCATAACCCACTCTTATTCAAAGCACCTTTTTTTTTCGCCAAATCGCCAACGATGCAATGAATCAAAACAACAGCAAAGGACGACACAAAACACTATCATCAAACAAAGGAGAACTTCCCTGAAACACCTTTACCTTGGATGTTTTAAGGTAAAGGAACAAAGTCAAGCAGAATCAGCCAGTCCTTCAGCCCCCCCCAGTTCTCAACGACTTCTGGGCAAACTTTGCGTCTGCCAGATATCGCACAATCTCCAGCCTCCCAAGCTGAGCTGCTACAACCAAAGGCGTGTGCCCGTTATCTGTCCGACCTTGGTCTTGATTAGCACCTGACTCAACCAAAACTCGAATAACTTCAATGTGACCCATTGCAACTGCCATGTATAGAGGGGTTGTTCCAGTATCAGTTCCTTGGTCTTTGTTGGCACCAGACTCCACCAGCAATCGGACAATTTCAATGTGCCCACTCTGAGCTGCTGTATGTAGGGGTGTTGCTCCACTACGTGTCAAGCCTTGGTCTTTGTTGGCACCAGACCCAACCAAATGTCGCACAACTTCAAGGTGCCCATTTTGAGCTGCAAGGTACACAAGGTGTTGCTCCAGTATCTCTACGACCTTTATTCTTTTCCGCCCCTGCTTCAAGCAGTAGAAGTACACAATTAAGACTTCCATTGGAGGCTGCAGCATGCAAGGGCATGATTCCATGATGTATATCTTCAAAATTCGGATTCCGTGGCTCTTTCAAGTGCTTCTCCAGCAGCTTATCACCATTTGCCCAAGATGCCACCATGATTTCGCAAGACAAGTGCCAACTGAATGATGATCAAACCCTGGACATGGAAGTCGTACAGCTTGTAGTCCTGGAGTTTCTGCCTCCAGGACTACAAGCTCTACAACTTCCATTTCCAAGGTTTGATCATCATTCAGTTGGCACTTGTCTTGAAGGAGCCGTAGCCGGAAACGTGGGAAGCCAATCTTCTGGGCCAAGCGCTGCTTTAACGCCTTAACCAGGGCATCTGCAGATTCCTCATGTTTGAAAACGGCAATTGATTCACCAGTCACCGCGGAAAGCACTTCTAACATGGGACTGAGAAGGCCCGCCGAAAAAACTCGGAATTTCTGAGTATCGTGATATGTAACTTGTTGAAATATCTTGAACCAAAACTGGCTGCTCTGATAGATTTCGGCGTCTTCATCGACTGCAATAGTAACTGATTTGGAAAACTCTTCGCGATTCAGCGTTTAAAGCACCTGAAACATCCAAAGACCTTTGCGACCTTTGCATTGCCAAGTCCCTCTCCAAAGTATCTGAATTTCAAGATTCATTTTAACTGGGCAACTTCTCTCCCCAACCACAACAAAAATCAGGAGCTCCTTTTGCTGGAAAATTCCTTAAAATATCCTTTTGATCATAAGCTTTGGAAAAGCTTATGAAGCTCGAGTTAGTTCAACCCCTTTCAAGTCCCGCCAACCCAGGTTGCCGAACTCCCGCCACTTCCTTAAGTTGCCATCTTCTCTCTCCAATCAAACTAACTGGGATGATAGTAAACCTTTAAAAAAAACACAATCATCACAATCTACAGTACCTGTTTGTTTGGGGGAAAACGTGTTTTTTGTTGAACACAACTCAACGCAGCAACCCAACGTAGCAACCCAAACGGTTGCAAGAAAACCAAGCAACAGAGCGAGCTGTGTCCCAATCGAAGAAGATGTCCAATCCCATGTCTTTTGCAGCCTTCCTGGATCCGAAGGCTGCAGATCCCTTTCGTTTGTTTGCTGGGCCTTTCAGAAGATGGAGATCCCGGAAAGTTCTCACCCTCTCACGGAAAGGAACGACGTGTGGAGGCATAGGATCCGAATGCGAATACAGTAATTGAATTTGGAAAAGCCTAGTGCCTAGAAATAAATAAATGATCAAGTACATAAGGAAATAAACCACAAAAAAAAACTAAACAGCAAATATATCAAGTTAACCATATGAAGCAAAAATAACAAAAGTACGAAGGAAAGAAAGAAGAGGCAGTAGAGGTGTACATCAAATATTTCCTTCAGTTCCACACCATCTTTGCTTCCAATTGTTTCCGCCTCATCTGGTCAATGGACATCTTCCGGGAATCCTGCAAGTTGAATTTGGGATCTGAAAACTTACCAAACAAAAATGTCAACGGAAAAATTGCTTCAAACATTTCGAGTCGCAAGTTCTGGAGTCCTTTCATGTTCACATAAACCCATGAAGATTAGAAATCCAGGATAAACACAAATAGCAAGCTCAAAATTCAGGTACCAGTTTCGGATCACAGATTTACGACCATGTTTTTAGGATGTTTTGGTGGTTTTCATTATTTCTTGAGCCTGCCAACCCCACAATCCCAGCAAATCCACCTGTCAAAGATTTGGGTGGATCCAAATTGAAATCACAATACTTGAATGGTGTACCCTCAGGTTTCACGAATCCATGGGCCCCACCAAACGCGAAGTTCGGAAAATCATCATCGACTCAAACATGCCTTGAGGGTAGCATGTGTAGCAAAAATTCCTCATAGATATGCTGTAGATTCACCACATGTCATGCACTTTTTGCTGTTTTTCTTCGCACAACTCACCGTCCTTGAGCCATTGAGTGGCGTCCTTGCCCTTGGCCTTCAGCTCCTTTGATAAAGGAGAAATCCCAGGGTCCGGGGTCTGTCTTTGAGAAAACGAAAGGAAACACAACCCTGGTGGTGGATCAATGAAGCAACATGAAAGGTTGGTAAGTAACTTGTGTGTCTAAAATTTGGATTATCTAATTCTAACTTAACAAACGTACCCACTTTATCGACTGCTGGTGGTGAGGTGAATTCATCCAAATGAATGCCGGCAAGCCCTGTTTTTGGTGTTTCGTACACCTCCACCCACTTCCCTCCTTTTTGTTTGATATGTTCCTTCTACTTCAAGATCGTTTGCTGTCCTAATCAAAAAAATCCCGTTAAAGAAATATTCCGTTACTAAAAAGATGCTGCGCCTTCATTCATCCGGATGATTTGCTGGCAAAAAAAAACGGAAACACTCCCTGAAACTAACAGCAAAAACACCCATTGGAAAATCCAAAAATTTTCTTGGTTTAGATGATGAATGATATTTTCAGGGTTTTCAGCACCCCCATCCCTTTATTTTCGCACCATCTTCATGATGATGGTCCAACTAGCAGCCAGGTGCAGCACCTTTCCCATCTGGCGGCTCCTTCGCGACGGCATCTGGGAAGGTCATGCAACCAGCTCGCTGCTCCCAATCCTTATCGGTGCCCTTACGCATCGCCTGGCGCGGTGTAAAAAAAAGGAGGGTTGATGGTGGGGGTTGGTTGAATCTACCGTAGCATGGAGATGAATGTTGGATCATGTCATCATGTATGTACATATGTATAAATACACACACACATATATATATATATATAGATAGATAGATAGATACATAACATGTAGAATGACTGCATGTGTATATATCTTTTCATAATGTCACTGAGATATGTGTACAAATGTCGAAAAAGGCCATGAAAACACAGATTCCCATCCTGCAAATATGCTACTAAACCACGAGATCAGCGGGCTGATCGGCCAAGGATGGTTAACAGGTTGTGGTCACGGTCTCATGGTCAACACACATATACTATGGTGTCACATAGATATATATATATATATACATATTTATTTATTTATTTATTTATGCATGTATATTCAAATATGTATATATATATATGTGTAGTGCCGCGCTCAAGGATTCACATCTGTACTAGCGTCCAAACACGCTACAAGTACTTCCTCAATTCACTATGACACTATGATTATAGATCATATGTCTTGCTTATTTTGGGAAAAAACAATTTATTGTCTGTAAAAACTTATATGCAGCTATGAATTACATGCTACTTTTCAGTCCTCAGCTTTGCTATCTGATTATCTTCTCCGCTTTGCCCACCGGCGTTTTTTTTTGGGGCATTTTCGCCAGGGTTTTCCCCAGTTTCGGCTCGGGTCGACGCTGCGAGTGGAGATTTCCAATGGGTCAACTGGAAAGGATCCATGGCTAGCCACTCCCATTCGTCATTGGTTTATCATGGCCCCTAAGCCTATCGCCACCGAACTTGGGAGTGGCGATCGCCATCTAAATTGCACGACGCCAAAAACATCTTGATAACGAAAGAAGTGTGGTTCATCATCCAAAGCCAATCGCCTTCAATTGATGAATTTTCAGGTGCTAACTTCATAAGTTCTGCCATGTCTCAAGTTGGAAGGGTGAAGCCACCAAGAGGTGGTGGATTTCCATCCATGCACCTGGAAATTTAAGCATAGAATATACAAACGCGTCTGCATATAGAAATAGAAAACGGAGTGTTCTTTAACACGCACGCAAATCAAAGTGTGGATATAAATCTGTATAATACACAAAATACGTATATCCGTATATCGCATGTAGAGGTACACACCTAAAAGATCATATGTGTTAAATGATTTCTATCCTCACTTGACCCAAAAATGCTCACCGCTTTCCTCACGACTTTCCCAGACTTTCGACTGTCAAGCCTTTCAGGCCTTTGCGACGTATCTTGTGGTCAAAAAAAACTGCTCCAATGGAGTCGAAGGACCAGCATCAAATCCGAAGCAAACAACGGTTTGATGCTGGTGCAAAATATACATATATATGTATACATACATGTATATATACCCACCTGAAGTTTAACATAGCCCCAGAAAAGTTACCTCCCCAAAAGGAAAGTAGTCTTCCAACCACCATCTTTCAGGGGCTATGTTAAACTTCGGGGGTGTATATATGTATACATACATGTATATTGTATGCAGGTGGGGCAGCACCGCTGGATGCAGCGGGAGCCCTTTCACCCACGAGAAAATCCGAGCCCAAAGTTTCCAACCATCATTCAAACGGGGGAAACGCAGGAGGCTTGACAGGGGTGCCCCTTCAAGAAGCAGTGAGAAGAAACGAAATTTGGAGAAACACCTGCGTGTACCTTGTAGACCTTAAGGTATTATATGTATATATATTTTTTGTTTCCTTGTATTGACACATGATCATTTACCACCATTTTTTGGAGTCAAGAACCTGAGCAACTGTCACAACTGTCATGACAGCTCGTGTTTTTCTGTTTCTTGACCTCCAAAAACCTCCAGAGCCGCCAGTTTTTTGGAGGATTCCCTGCAACAACCAACGACCCAAGGAAAAAAACAAACTACTCTTGAAGGGAAAGGGGGACCCTCAAGTGAGGGTCCAAAATCATGGGGGTGTGGCAATCATTCACCTCGCTTTTCATGGGTGAATGCGCACAAACAACGTAAAATGTCTTGGATTCGGATGGATGACCAAGCCAGCAATGCAGCTGCCCGTGGTTGAAGATTGTCTCTTTTTGTTTGATTGATGCCATGGCAGCGCAACAAACACTGAACCACGAAAGGTAAATTAGATGTTGATAGAAGTCTGTAAAAATCATCTTTATGGGATTATCATGAATGATCATAATCCCTATACAAAAATTTTGGTTCCCCGTTGAATTAGCAAACAGTACACACTGTCTTTTTTGGGTAGACATTTGCACAAACAAACAAAATTCAAGCACAGGTACATATAGCAACAAGAATATATGTGTGCAAACTGCATGTAGATGTATATATAATGCCACAAGTTCATACATACAAGTTCCTCTTCCATCTGCACACTTCTGACACGGCCAT
Source organism: Breviolum minutum Mf 1.05b.01 (assembly GCA_000507305.1). Classification (NCBI taxonomy): domain Eukaryota; class Dinophyceae; order Suessiales; family Symbiodiniaceae; genus Breviolum; species Breviolum minutum. The sequence goes on along the minus strand of DF239468.1, from coordinate 72,261 downwards.
CCACCCATCTTTTATGATAGGACGATGTCGTCGTATGTAGCCGGCTACATATATCTTCTAAGAAGAACGCCTGTAAGACTGGACATGAAGGTCGCCAAGGTGGCCATCTGTTTCAAAAAGAGGCCTCGGCTCCGAATCGCCGAGGCAAAAAAAAACAACTTGTAAGAAAGATTTGAAGAGAGGAAAGTTGTTGGCAAAAACCCGAAGTTTTCGGTTTTTACATCTATAAAATGTTTGAGTTAGGGGTTTCCCTCTAAAATTGATTGACTCATCAGTATCTCCATCCTAACCCGTTACACCCTCGGCAAAAATGCCAAGAAACTGTTGGTCAATGTGATGCCTGCTGCGGAATGGCACGGTTACACTCATGGTGTTTCTTTTGTGGTGTGAAATTCCCACTTCAAGTCTTCTGAAACCATAGAACCAACACCGAAAACGGTGGTGTATATATTATAGTTCTACACCGGAAATTCATGGGCAACAGTAACAGCAAACCTACCAGTAATGCTTGATTTTAAACATGATAGATCTACGTTTAGGGGGTTTCCTAAAATGGTGCTACCCAACAACCATGGGTTTTCCTACTAAAAATGATCATTTTGGGGTGTTTTGGGGGTACCCCTATTTTTGGAAACACCCACTAGGATCATTTAGGTCTCCATTTATCAAAGGTTTGCCACGCCTACCACGATGAAGCCGGTACGGCTGTGGTTGATGAACTGCACCAAGTAGAGCCGGGCAGCATCGGCACCAGTACCAAGCTGATTAACAAAAGCCTTGAACTTGAAGGTGGTGAAAATGGTGGAAAAAATGGAGGATACCAAGTGTATATGTGGTGTGAATGAAGCATCTAATTTACCAAAAACATGTTAAACATGTATGTTAAATATCATTTATGCTAAACGTTCCAGCTATGTCAATGTGTGCTGATTTCCGTTGAAAAAAAAGGTCGAAACCGGGGTCAAACTAACAATTGTAGATCTCTGGGGCTTGAACCCAAAAACTTTGAATCACTAATTGCGGGAAGAGAAACGAAACACGGTACTTCGCGGCCCAAAAAATGCTACTAACCGGCTTTCCGAAATCGAATTTCATGAAATGTCAATCAACCTCTCCTGGTTTTATGTCGATTTCTCGACATGGCTACCAGGTACACCCATCTTGCGGTACCACCCCCATCACCATCTGCGGCCCAAAAAACCGGGATTTCTTCGCACTTCTTCGTGAGCGACCCCCCTTCGCCCAGCAAACGTGCGCTGATGCCAAAGAGAAACACCTCGTTTCGGAGGGGCGTTGGAACATCAGGATACCCTGGTGGGATGTCCCCAGCAGCATGCCGTGGAACCTGGAGTTGTTATCATGTCTGCATTCACTGTTGACTTCAACATGGCTTTTTGGACGAAAGATGAATCCAAACTTGGAAATCTCAAAGTTTGGCGTTGTACTCTGCCCCATCAAGATGATCATGTTGCGAACGAAAGACTCTATTTTCCACGAAAGCCAATTAAGAAATCACAGCATCACGCCATCCATCACCATCCTCCCGTTTTTGTTTTCCCACACCAAGGGCTGTGTACCAAGGGAAGCATGGCGATGCTGGAGGACACCAAGGTATGCACGTCCGGAGTCTCTGAGAAAAGAAGAACGCTGAAGGCACCTGAACACAGTGAGGTGCCGACAAGAAGCTCTGGTGAACTGGTGAATGCTTTCAAAACCAAAAAGCAAAAAGAAGGTGATGATTACTAGTTGGTTCACAATGGGAATCTTCCCCAAAGTTCGGGCTGAAAATAAACAATGTTTGAAACCGATCATCATCATTTGACTATGCTTAGCCACATTCTCACCACTACTGCATTGTGTATTATCATTATCATTTAGTTCGTCGGTATACAGTTGTAGCTGTTGATATGAATCGTCATCATCATCATCTAGTTGGTGGTTACATCTCATCCTGAAGAATATTATATCGTCAAATTGGATCATTTCCCCAAGTAGACTAGGTTTTAAAATTAAAAAAAAAACGTTGAAAGCACCACCCACCCTTGAACCCCAAAACCATGCAAAATGAAGGTCTCAAACCCCCCAAAAGAAGGGTGAAATCACCCCTAAAGATGAAGGTTATAACCTCCCCCAGTGGTAATCGTACGTCGTTACCGCGCCTGCCAAGGCAGTAACCAAGCCCAAATTCCCCAAGATTTGAAGCGTCAGGAAGCATGGTCCCAACTCACGGCCCACTGACTTCAGCAAGGCCTCCACCGAAAAAAGGCTGGGAAAATCGGGGTGTGTTTTGGTAGGGTGATATGGATGTTTCCGAAAATAGTGGTACCCCCAAATCATCCATTTTAATAGGGTTTTCCATTATAAACCATCCATTTTGGGGTACCCCTATTTTTGGAAACACCCATATATGTACATTCCTGGAACCTGTTCATGTCCTCTATTTTTTCGGTTTTGAACCCCCAAAAGAAGGCCCAAACTCCATTCAAAACAAGGGTCATTTGGGTTCCAGGTATGTATATATGGGGGTTTCCTAAAACGATGCTACCCAACACCCATGGGTTTTCCTGCCAAAATGATCATTTTGGGGTGTTTTGGGGGTACCACCATTTGAGGAAACACCCATATATATATATACTATGTATATATATATATGTATATGTATGTGTGTGTGTGTGTGACTTTTTTGTATCTTCAATCTAATCCTTCTGGAAGTTCTCGGATGGCCGCCATCTTTCCATCATCTTGCTTGCCCGCCTGGATTTCATTCCAAGTTCCAACACCTGCGGTGAAATCTGCTTTTTCCAACCTCGGTTTTTGGGGATGGCTGAGACCTCACCAACCTCACCCTGAAAATCATCATTTGCTTGGCATTTCGGCCTTGTTTTTCAATTTCGGTAAACCGACCGGCTGAAGAATTCGACGAATCTTCAGACCCCTAAAAAAACCTCGGATACTCAAAGACATTTAGGAGTCGTCCTTTATGGCAATCCGGGATGATCTCCTGTTAAAAGGTACAACCTCTCAGGCTGCATTGCAACTTGGATTTGGATTTGGATCATTGACCAAAAAATGCCCAAATTTCTTGGGCGATGTTGTGAGGATTCCCCCTACCTTTTTACCAGCAGAATTAAGGTCAGAGATCACTAAACAAACACCAGTTGTTTCCCCTCCCCCTGGGAATTTCACACCTTCCCTCATGCCAAAAAATTCCGAGGCACATATCTCCACACCAACAATCTAAGGCTTTGCTAAGCCCAGCCAGTAGGTTGCATTGAAACCAAGCGCCTTTAATCACCACGCCACTGGACACCCTGGCGTGGAAAACTCCTACTACGCCCAAAAAAGCACAACAAAAAAAAGAGCAGGAGGGAACGGAAATAAAGAGAGGCTGATGATGAAACTGTTGGAAAAATCCAGCAAAAGTCTTTGATTTTTGGCATTTAATTTCATGAGGTAAAAAACTCCTAATTGACATTCACAGTCGTGGCCTTCTGTGTTCACCCCCGGAAAGCCCATGGACCCAAAAAAAACGACAGGCACAACTCGACTCGCCGGTGCGGCAAAAAAGTGATGGACTTCACGACCGCTGAGAGATAGGACAAGTGCCGTGCCAAGGGCAAGGACTCTTGAACGGATTCCAACACCTAAGGGAACAGGTGATGAAAGATCAAAAATGAAAGCCTTCATGCAAATATACAGTGTATACCAAAAAAAGGTGAAAATGGTTGATAAACAACTTTGGATGCAATCAGTTTTGACGGGAAATCCTGTCAGTCATAGCTACAACCAGAAATAGCCGGGCTTGAATTGAGGATTCTCGAAAACCCAGCTCCGACCTTATTTCTTTTGGAATTCATGGAAAACTGTTGAAAAAGGAACATTTTCTTCGAATCCCATTGGTGAGTTTTCTCGGGATGCCATCTTTGCTTTCCAGGGCAATGTTTTGGTTCCCCTCACCCAAGGAAAAACAACTCCCTGAACCAACCTCGCGATCATGGACGCCCAGATCAATATCTCGTTGCTCTACCACTTGCCTGCAAGGCGTTTCGAGGTAAGAATCCCTTGCAAAAGGAGGGAAAAATAAACACCCTGTCTTTCTCTTTGTACACATGCATATAAACATATAGGTGTATGTGTGTGTGTTTATCTATTTAGTAAGACTTTGCAATCTATTTATTCTATATGAATAGTTCTTACGTTTTCCGAATTCCAACTGCTCCTGTTCCATGGTTTGCAGATGGAATTCCCCCTCAAAAACCTGAATTTCCTGCTAGTGGCTGGCCCAGGAAGAAAATTGCCAAAAGGATCCAAAGGATTCTGGCGCGGTATTGTTCCTCATTCCAGCGAAATCCAAGCGAAGGAACTGAGGAAGACCGTGGCGCCAAAAGTATCACTTGGTGCTCCAAACGTATGAGAACTGGTCTCCATAACAAAGGAGAAAGCCCGAAAAATACACGATTTATCCTGTCGCACACCTCTGTTTTCAAGGCAAACTCCGCACAGAAACACCCAAAGTGCTTAGTAGAATCATTGTCTGAGTGAATTCACATCCTTCAGTCACCTGGGTTTCCCCTAAAAACTGGCCAGAAAATTCCCCATGTAACCATGGTAAGCCGGCCATTTTTGCTCCCAAAAATTTCCCACATCGCTAGCTTCAACAAAACCGAGGTGCCCATTTCGCCATGTTGGCCCAGTCTAATCCGCAGCCTACGCCACTAACCTGGGAGCGGATCGAACGGGTGGATCCGGTGAGTTCGGCTTCCAACAAAAATGTCATGCTGGAAAATGCATCTGTATCGGGACTTACATCCATACAGATACAAGAAAATTCAAACAAATATAAGAGGTGTACATGCTGCATATTGCTGCATACCATGAAATATGCAGCATGTACACGATGTATATCTGTGTCCCATGGGGCGATGATGTTCATTACATGGGAAACGCACGACTTTTAGGGACGTTGAAGAAACCCATTTTGGGGCATGAATATGTCCACCCCAAAACAAGCATACTAGTAACTACCACAATCTACAACATGTGAGCCATGAAAACAAGAAAATCTACCGCATCCCCACCACTGCTTCACAAATAGGGATTCCCACAAAGAGGCGATTTCATAATCACCATCATGGTCTGATTAAACAACCTCCTTACATAGCATACACAACAGCGTTTTTGTCTACATTCCTCCTGTGTTTTGTTTTTTGGTTCCTCTAACCAAAATAAGCAACAAAGAGATCCAACTTGGTCAAGGCCATGTGAAGGTCATTGGACTGAACAGTTCTTCGAATGAAACGAATGGACAAAATGGCTGCCGCGCTGAAAAACCAGGTGCTGACTGACGTCCACACAAAACTTTTTGTGTAAAAGAAATGTCCTGGCCACGAAAAATGGTGAAGAGTGGTCAAGTGGTCAAGTTCTGTCCATGACTTTTGGTGAAGCACTGATGGTTAGGCTTATCCACTTCCACTCAAAAAAGTGCTTTGAGAATGCAAAATGCCAACCTGGATTTGCGATTTTCTTTGCTCTCCCTTTCCCATCCTTTCTCTCCCCGCCACCCATCCACATTTCACTTCACAAGCCATCCTCCCTCCCGAAACAAACATCCGGAGATGGGTTCCCAGTCCGTAAATGTGCATACTGCCCATTGAGATGGGCTGAAGCACTAGGAGCACACCTCAAACGCCGAACAGTTTGCCAGGCGTTGATCCTTTTCCAATGGTTCCTTCCTACGATCCTTTTCCAATGGTTCCTTCCTACGACGAAGTTTTGGAGAATTAGTTGAAAAACCACAAGCACCACCTGGAATGGAAAAAAATAGCTCACCAGGTGCCATATGAATGAAATCAGCGCTCATAAAATTCCCCCAAAGACACAAAGATTTCATACCGCATCTCCAAGTTTCTTGGTGCATGTATTGTATACATATCTAATACCTATACATATGTATATATATATATATATACGTCTACATCATGTCGGAGATTGGCCATGTACACTGTCATGTGTGGGCAATCCGGATCTATATACCATCATCATCTGAAAAAATGACATTTCAGTTTCAATTGAAGCAGCAAGCCTGTAACTTTCCATGACTTTCCTCCCTGGCCCAGCAAGAACCTGTCCAAGTACTGGGACAAATCATTTGCCAATAGGCTGTACACTTGGCTGACGGTTCGTCAATTCATTGAACTCCTAGGTAGAATAAGTCATGAGAGCTACAAATTACTGTGAACCATTATGAACCACCATCCAATCCATTACTCCATTGCAGTTCAACGTGGGCAGTTCAACATGGCAATAGCAGTTTCTGGGGAGGGAGACACCCTTTTACCAGTCTCACTGCATGTTGACTTTGCCCAGCAACAAATGAAGCCCAAAACAGCCCTGCCAGCACGAGTAAAAAGGTCCACTCCGATGTTGTGGTACAAAATCCTCAGCTTTTCTTAAAAATGCCACATTGGTGGCTTTAAGCAAGCCCGTGCAAACCCCAAAGAGAAAAAACGACGCCCAAATTCAGAGTTTTCCAATATTTTTCAAATAAATCAGTTCAATTTCAGCAAGCTGCATACGACTCTCTATCAAATGGCCCAGTATCTCATCCGAAATACAAACGTCGCTCTGCAGTATGGTCGTTTGCGAGGTGCGTGCCAACCTCATGGATGTGTCTTTTTCATCCCCAAAAAAATCCAAAAAGACTTCCCTGAAAAGCAAGGAGTTTCTCCAAATTTTGCCCTAGCTACTCCTTGAGATGCATCCCCCGGGGAGAATTCAGTGTGCGGCTCTTCTCACCCAACGGCAGCACCGGGACCAACATCTCCGAAGGAGCACCGACCGCGACTGGTGCCACCGGCGCTGATGTTGTGCGGCGTGAGGGGTGCGGTCCTGAGTCGAGGATGCCAAGTTTTGGGGGTTTGGATGGTGCGCAGATGGCTAGGACGGGACTGGCTTCGATTCAAATCCTGAAAAAAACCAAGTAGTAATTTAATAATAGTAACAATAATGAACATGAACATGCTAAAAAATAACAATAACAGTAACAATAGCAATGAAAATGAAAACGATACAAATCACAATCCTATTTCCAAAAATATTAACCATAGATAATAAATATTAGGTTCTTACCAAAGTTTGAAAAATAATCTATCCTTACCATTTCCCTTCAAATTCCAAAGGTGCCGTTCTTCACAGCTTTTTCGTTCTCTGTCTCGAGAGAACCTGGCAGATGGCTGGTGGCATGCTCTTGGCACCCAACACCTCAGATCCCAAGTTTGGAGGCTTCAGAAATCCCAAGGCCAAGTCCCACCGTTTGGATGGTGCTAAAACCCGGACCGTAAAGAATGGGATAAACTGACTACATAACCTCAACTGGTTAGCTGGATTTCTTCCACTTATATATATATGTATATAGATATATATATATATATAGAAAGTATATTTAAGAAAGTAAATGTTCAAGGAAAAAAATAGAATAATAAATTGAGGATGAGTAAATAATTAAAGTTCAATGAAAAAATAATTATATAGTACAGATCCTGGCTGTTGCAAAAACAATGTGTATATAATAAATACATAAATAAATAAGTAAGTAAACAAACAAACAAATAAAATGTATATATGATATATGGGCCCTCTGCAAAGAAATCAACGACAATACATCTCTGGCAAAAGCTCCATCAAACAAAAACAACTCTTTTGGGTCCAGGTGGACATGGCCTTCTGCAAACTTCAGCCCAGATATCCCAAGTAACCTAAGATCATAGGAGATACCTTTTCCCAAACCATCCATTCATTTAAGGCATCCAAACTTTTGCCACCAAAAACATCCAAAAACTCACAAGTAGATCCATCAAAGGAACTGAGCCAACTTCGCAGTTCCAGCAACATCTGCTCCTGTTGCGCTTGTTGCTGTTGCCGCCAGACGATTAGCTCCTTCCTCGGATCAATCCAAATGCACCTTTTCTTCAGACGCTTCCAGAATTTGCGGGTGCAAGTGGCCGTTTGCTTGGAAAATGTCACGATCCTTTTGAGAGACATCTGATTTTTGACTTGAAATGATGGTGGGACTTGTAAGTTAGACATTTGAGCAAAGGCAGGGGTTGGAGATGGCAACCACAAAGCTCATTGCTATTGCCAACAACTTCAGTGCAATTTTCAACCTCTCCCATTGCCTTTAAACCCTTACTCCCTCCCATGATTCAGCCAACAAAATCTCCGAATAGTATCTAGATAAAAGATCCCAATAAAGATCCCACATATATTATATATATATATATAGAATATATATATATATACAGTATCATCCCCCCGTTACTCCTTATCAACTTCCAAACTTCCATCATCCAAGTTTCTGCAGTGTAGTTTCCACTGCCTGCCGGACCGCCTTCACCATGGCATCCGCCACATCCACGGCGGCATCGGTTTATCGGTTTTCTCCACCGCCATGGCAGCTGCGAAGGGTTGCGGGAGAAACCGAGCCAAGCTGCAGTGGGTGGACAAAGCTTGGATGATTCCCAAATTTCCACTGCTTTTTGTTGGACCCCCCCCAAAAAAAACGAGAAAGATGGAGGCTTGCTTGTGATGAAGTGTGAAAAACTCTTCCCTTTCGGTTTCTTTTTTGGGGGTTGCACAAGAAACACAAGCCCGGAAAAAACACAACAGCAAATCGCAAACCACCACCGGGTACGCCTCGTAGAGGGGCTCGGCACCTTTGACCTGGACAAAGGATGGATAGATCACTCAATGGAAAAAAACGAGTTGGTCAGCATACATTACATATCTCTGTCAACACAAAGATAAGTTTGAAATATCCATCTGAATTATTTGGAGACTAAGATGATCAAAACCAAAAGATAACAAGTCATATGGCATATCATAGAACAATATAACCACAATATTGGGCCCTGCCCTGAGCACTGGAAGACCAAAGGATAGGTGAAGGTTCATGATGGTTCGATGTGACACGACCTGAGCTCAGGACTGTGACACCCTTGATGTGTGGATGATCGATAGGATCCTTAGCAAAGAAAACCGCTTCTCCACAAGAAGCTCACAATGAAGAAGTGAAGCTCATCTATCAAATGATATTCGCACCCCTTTCTTGCTGCTAAACATTCCAAACCCTTGTCGCCCTCAACCCTAAAGTTTTGTCATTCCCCAAATCAAAAAAACTTAAAAGGTTACCCAACCATTTCCCATATGAAGGGCTCTAACCCTATAACCCCTTTGTGCAGCTACGAAAAACCATCCCGGCTTCGCCAAGCATCGATGTTGGAGTCGATCATGGTGGCCGCTTCCGCATCCGTGCGCGCCACCAAGACCAGACCCGAATTCAACACGTCGGCCTTGTGAAAAAGGATTTGCATCCCAAAAAACACGTTTCGGCAAAAACGAACCAGACACCAATACAAAAAGGTTGATGGGTCAATTTCAAAGTTGAGACATTTCAAAATGTTCAAAAATGAACAAAGAAAAACACCATACTTTCAATGAATGATGATTTTCCGAAGAAAAACAATGACTTTTATACCAAGTCAAATTTCAACAACAAGATCTTGAAGGTGTTTCTTGAAAGGTATAAAATGTTGTTGAACCGAAATTCCCTTTTGTCACTGATTCAACAACAAGATCTTGTTTTCATACAAAAAAATGTTGGTACCCTTGAAAATGGGGGGGCCCTTCATAATCAACCCTAATATCAACCTCATATACACCTTATATAGAAGGTACCCTCCCTGAAACTAACATTTCGCCCCTAAAAATGGTGGTTTTCCAAGTTCGGAATCTCCAAACTTCCAGAGGTCGAACATTTTCAGGTGCTAAGTGCTACGCTTGTTTCAGGGAGGGGCCCATGAAAATTCTCTCGGTTCCAGCATTTTCCCTGTGATGCTCAGGTCGCGACCTGGAGCCTGATAGCAATCAGCCTCTGAATGTGCTCCTGGATTTTTGATGGATTATTGAGGGGGCTGTTTTTTTTTGGAGGTGGTGATTTTTTGCACGTCT
>DF239468.1:25235-61059 GCA_000507305.1 Breviolum minutum Mf 1.05b.01 | reverse complement strand
TATATATATATAAGATATACATTTATATATGTACATATATGTAGATCATATGAATGCAATATGAATCATATATATATAACACATGTCATTATAATGTTTTTATTATAAATATACATCTGTCCCCGTCTCTTTCCAGGACATGACGTTAAAAAAGCCCTTGGAATTTTTGTGGGCATGTACCTTCCCGAAAACTAAGATGACAATGGAAAATCCACCAATTTAAAGATGTTATGTCCTACTGAAAATGGTGGATGTTCCAAGGTCATCTTAGTTTTCAGGGGTGCAAACCGCTTCCGGCGCCTGTGTGGAGACCAAGACTTTGCCGCCCATATGTCCACCTTAGAAGCCCCGGGATTTTAGAAAGTCCAGATATGTTAACAGTTGAGGTTGGGAGTTGAAATCTAGCTTTTATTTATAGGGGTTTTTATATACATCCCAGGGTGGTTGTTTGGGATTTCTGAACCATCAGACAGTATGATACACTCTCTGAAACTAACAGTTTGCACCTGAAAAATGATGGGCAGAAGACAATTGTTTCCTTTTGGGTTCCGGCCCATCTTCAGGGGATATCTTAGTTTTACGGGGTGTACACTCTGAGGTTGCATTTTTGGAATTGTTAGATGTGTTTTTTTTGGTATCTCCAAATCTTGTAACTCCAAAAAGCCTCCAAACAAAAACAATAAGTTTAAAATCGGGAAGCCCAGATGTTTCATTTTAGGGTCCCCAAAGTTTGAAGAATTCGGATAAATAGATGGATTCGGATAGATGGATAGATTCGATAGACAGACAGACAGACAGACAGACAGACAGACAGACAGACAGACAGACAGACAGACAGACAGACAGACAGACAGACAGACAGACAGACAGACAGACAGACAGACAGACAGACAGACAGACAGACAGACAGACAGACAGACAGACAGACAGACAGACAGACAGACAGACAGACAGACAGACAGACAGACAGACAGACAGACAGACAGACAGACAGACAGACAGACAGACAGACAGACAGACAGACAGACAGACAGACAGACAGACAGACAGACAGACAGACAGACAGACAGACAGACAGACAGACAGACAGACAGACAGACAGACAGACAGACAGACAGACAGACAGACAGACAGACAGACAGACAGACAGACAGACAGACAGACAGACAGACAGACAGACAGACAGACAGACAGACAGACAGACAGACAGACAGACAGACAGACAGACAGACAGACAGACAGACAGACAGACAGACAGACAGACAGACAGACAGACAGACAGACAGACAGACAGACAGACAGACAGACAGACAGACAGACAGACAGACAGACAGACAGACAGACAGACAGACAGACAGACAGACAGACAGACAGACAGACAGACAGACAGACAGACAGACAGACAGACAGACAGACAGACAGACAGACAGACAGACAGACAGACAGACAGACAGACAGACAGACAGACAGACAGACAGACAGACAGACAGACAGACAGACAGACAGACAGACAGACAGACAGACAGACAGACAGACAGACAGACAGACAGACAGACAGACAGACAGACAGACAGACAGACAGACAGACAGACAGACAGACAGACAGACAGACAGACAGACAGACAGACAGACAGACAGACAGACAGACAGACAGACAGACAGACAGACAGACAGACAGACAGACAGACAGACAGACAGACAGACAGACAGACAGACAGACAGACAGACAGACAGACAGACAGACAGACAGACAGACAGACAGACAGACAGACAGACAGACAGACAGACAGACAGACAGACAGACAGACAGACAGACAGACAGACAGACAGACAGACAGACAGACAGACAGACAGACAGACAGACAGACAGACAGACAGACAGACAGACAGACAGACAGACAGACAGACAGACAGACAGACAGACAGACAGACAGACAGACAGACAGACAGACAGACAGACAGACAGACAGACAGACAGACAGACAGACAGACAGACAGACAGACAGACAGACAGACAGACAGACAGACAGACAGACAGACAGACAGACAGACAGACAGACAGACAGACAGACAGACAGACAGACAGACAGACAGACAGACAGACAGACAGACAGACAGACAGACAGACAGACAGACAGACAGACAGACAGACAGACAGACAGACAGACAGACAGACAGACAGACAGACAGACAGACAGACAGACAGACAGACAGACAGACAGACAGACAGACAGACAGACAGACAGACAGACAGACAGACAGACAGACAGACAAGCTACCCATGAAAGCGCTTAGCTGCTTGTTTAATCAGGATTCCAACAATGGAACATAACAATTCCTGTGAGAAAGGCAAGTATGATCCCGAAAAGCCACCAAACAAACTACCAGGTTACCACGACCATACATGAAAATGCTCTCTTGGAAAAGCAAACTCCTTTACAAAACCATCCATTTGTGTATTCCATGTTTTTTTTCCAGGGCATACACAAATCAACCATGCCTGGGTGTTTTTCGATGGCTCCGAATGGATTTTGCACATGCCTCTTTTTTTGGCAACATCCTGTCTTTAACATCCCAAGCATTTGAGACATAAGTAGACCGAAGTAGAACCGAGGTCTAGTAACCTAGTGATTTCCATGATTACACTATTGGGCATCCATTCTTTTTGGACACTGGAAAACAAAATATGAAAAAAACAACGAGAACTACTGTAAGTTTTGTCAAAGAAACAAAACTGCCCCCCCATCCTAAGTCCCAGTCTTCAAAGAGCGTTTTCTACAAATGTAATTAGGTGCCCATTGAAATATTGTTGGCCATAAATGAGAAATCCAGATTCAAACCGCCATTTTTGGAGCTGCGGATCGAGAAACATTTCTTGGTTCCAGGCTTCTGGTCCTTTCAGGGAAGATGTGTCACGTATCAATATATAAATAGAAAAATGCATGAATACTTCATATGAAAATAGAACATCTGAAATATGTATGTATATATAAATATATATGCAAATATAAATATACGCATATATACATATGTTCATATCGAATATTGTTCTATATTCAATAGCATGTCATTCCCATTCCAGAGTTGATCTCTCCTCTCACATCTTGATAGGTCCAATCTCTGGCGCCCAAGGAAGTGTAAATTACACCAACAGTTCGCCTCTAAGACTCTAAAAAAAGGTGCTGGACCCAAGAAAATAGTCTTCCAACCTTCACTTGCGAGCTGTTAGTTTCCGGAAGCTACACGCCCTGGTCACACAAGACTACCCCCATTTGTGTCGATGAAAAAAACATGGCCTCAATGTGAATGCCGGCCGCGCCGTTCTCAATGAACATTTTGGCCAACCTTTTTGGGATGGGAGGGTGCAGCCAAGAGGGGGCTCCAATTTTGGGTAGGAATGGGACAAAACAAGCCTTTCCGCGGTGGAGTTTCTCCCTGATCTCCATGCATTTCACTATGAGTCTTGGGATTTCGGAGGTGAAGAGTGAAGAGCTTACCATAGGAATTATGGCCATATTCAAATCTAAAGATCTTGTGATATCATATCAATCATATCGATATTGATATCTCGAGGGTTTCCCTTTCAAGGAATGTGCTACAGATGCCTGACTCTCCAGGCCCCACCATTTAACTCACCATCGAAATGGCAAAACTTAACGGCAACGGCCTTTCCCCCCCCAACGCCCCCCCCATCGACCGACGTGGGACTTCATGGTTGCGGTGATGCCACCATGGCCAGTGTCAGCATCGGCAATGATGGGGTTCCTCGGCTCCACCATTGGTGGAGACAGACCACCCGAAACACCATGAATATCCAGCAATCCCTTCCAAATATCCCTTCAAATATCCGCTAAATATCCATATTGTATATATATATATATATAAATCCCCCTCCAAAAAAAACACACACCCCTTTTGATTTGCATCCTTCCCCCCTGTTGTTGTATCCCAAGCATCAAGTAGTCCACGATTGGTGTCTTGGCGCGGTCCTCTGGAGACATACGACGGCGCTCCTCGTACTGCTTGCGATCATGGAAGAGCTGTGCGCGGAAGAGCTGATCCACCTACAGGGTCAAAAACACCCTGGTGAACTGCTTGGAGGACCATCCCAGGTATCGTAGGTAGTTAGGATCACCCCCATGTTTTTTAGCCATGAAGTTCGGCCATTTGGAAGGAGTCCCACAACTCTAGGTGACTTACAAACCATGGTTATTCACCACTTACTAATTGGGATGATCCTCCAAGTGCTGGTTGATTGGGTATCAACTAAACGTAGCTTGCATAGAAAAGCTCCACCTGTATAATTGTTGATGCTATCTATCCCAGCAATGATCAAAAAAATTGTCCACGGCGATTTGTTAGTTTCCTGGAGGGTATAGCAGGGCCATAATCATCCATCTGTGCCTTTTCTTTGTTGTCTTGTTGGCTTTTGGTGAGAAATGAAATGTCAAGAAATACTTCAAACCTGAGATTTCTGAACAGGATTCCGAGATGGGTTTTCTGATACTGTACTTCCAAATTCCAAATAGGAAATCTCTCCAAATCCACTTGGATCGCAAAATCACCACTTTTTTCAATTGCCATCCTTGCCATCCCTGCTTGCCATCCTTCCCATCATTTTCCTCCAAAAAATCCTGAAAAAATCCCATGCCTTGTTGGGCACGGTGTCATAAGGATAGTCTGCCACATCAGGTCCTGGTTCGTTGGAGGTGGAAGCAGTAGAAGAGCACTGCCAGCCACTGACATATACAGAGGTGAGGTACTTGGCCATCTGGGTCACCTGGCCCAAAAAACGAACGTAGAAACCCCGAAAAAAAGAGAAAAAGCCTGGAAAATAGTGGGAATCTGGCTTTGGAAAGCATGAAGTTGGGGTTTGATCTTAGTCTTCCGATTGTTTATACCACCTCCTTACAGGTAACAAATGGAACTTTCACGTATGGCGTTGCTTTCCAGAAGTTGCACCGTCTACGTTTACGATATCAATATCACCCTGGTGGAAGCTCCACCAGCCACACGGCCATTCATCATCTTGCCAGTAGGCCACTGGCAAAAGCTGTGCTTCAACAACAAAATCACAACACAACTTGATCCAACTTCTAGTTCCTTCCAACCAAATCCGTAGAAAAAAAAAATCCCACCTGAACGGTATCCAAAGCACCAAAGGTGTGGGAGCAGGTACCTTTCGTCTGATGATCTCGCATCATCTTGTAGAGTTTTTCCTTGGCACAGAAAGACTGATGGCTGGATTTTTGAGCCCCATGCGACATATGAACATTTGGGTGAATAAGTGGCTGGCTCTCAGACCTGAGTTTTTTAGGATGTGGTTCTTCTTTGTTAAGCTGGATAAATAACCATATTGGTTTGGGTACAGTAGATACTTTATGCCATAAAAGGCTGTTTTTGGGGACAAGAAACGGCTACAGCCCTTTCTGGCTCCTGTTTAAAAAAAAGCCAGTAGTTTTTTTCCCTATGAGGCTGGTATCTCGTATCAAATGACAGGCCATGCCCTGATCAACCATCAAAAGGGACCATTGTCCCCTCATGGAAAAAACAGTCATGAACGGCCACGTCCATCAGCTGGTAGGCATCACCAACCAAACAATGTGAAAACCTATAAGCACCAAACCCAAAGGTCCCATAATTTTCATTATAAATGTTCCATCTCTCAGGCAGCCGTCCATGCAACAATTTTTCCTTCCCACCTTGCTGCCATCGATGTCCCCATATTCTTGGCCAAGTCGCAGACACCCGGGCACCCGCGAAGGACAAGGGGAAGGTGCCTCACAGACAATGGACCCTCGAGGCGGCTGCCGGAGCATAGGAAAAGATAGCAGGCAGTAGGTTTTTTTAAACATCGATAGCAAGGACCACGTGGATTTATATGGTTTGTTGTCATCAAGGCATACTCAAGTATTTGGTTTAATCAATTGGTTGATCTGTTGAGTGTATTTTTTCATGTTTTTCTTTATACCTGCTTCATTCATCCACCGACTCGTTTGTCTATCTGTCATCTACCCACTATATTTGCAGGCGCTGTGTTTTTTGGGGTGCAGTTAAAATTGAAATTGGATCTTCGTACTTTCTGTCTTTCCTTCACGGCCAATTTAAATCCCGTCTTTGGCTCATCAGCCCCCCTGTCCACCCCCAAATTTAAAAAAAAACTCTAGTTAGCAGCATCACATACCACACTCCATGGTTGTGCAAACCTATTTAACTTCCAGATGCTTTAAGGTCCATTGTATCTAAATCATTTATTCAAAAAAAAAAAAAGGAATTGATGGTAAAAACCCCCAAGCTCAGTATGCACCCCCATCCCAGCAATCCCTATCCCACCTTGCAACTTCACCACATCCTCCACCTTGTATGGTCGAGTGGTATGCTTGTAGCGCTCACCACCTTGACGTTCAACGGAGGCGATTGGAGATAGGCAAGGTCATTTTGCCACTTTTTGGGATGGTCACTTTAGACTTCCTTTCAGGATAGCCTGTAACACTGAGATTATTGCATGTTAGATCCCCACATGACTACATATTGAATTCACATGATTTGGTGAACAAAATAAGCTATTTCAAGTGCTTCTTCTTGAAGAATACGGCAATTCCCGGAATCTTCACCACGGCCGGTAGCTCAAAGGTAACTGAAACTCTCCGTGGTGTGCGTTTAGGCGGTAAGAGTGGAAATTCTGTACCTGAATCTTCCAAGCATCTCATAGTGTGCCTTTTTCAAACCTTCCCACCCCAAAAAAAACTACCCAAAACACACCAAAAAAAGAACAGGCAGCTTAAGAATTCCATTCTGGATGGAGAAATTCCCAAAAACACATCTGGAATACAGATCCACAATTTTCATCAGGTTTGACAGCTTTTTTGTGGCGGAATTTTCGCCACGGTGCCCATCCAAGCACTCATCTCCTGTGTTTTTGCTGGTGGATATTGGGTGGTACAAGTAGGTGTTGAAAATGAATCCAATCCAAATTTGTCCATTTTTTAAGCCAAGAAGACCAACAACTCTTTTTGGACCACTGCGGTTCTTATTTGGTGCAACTTGTTTCGTTCATAGTCTGAAGGCATGTTGGTGGGAAATGGACTTCGAGTATTCGCAGTTTGGTCACTGAAGTTGCCTGTCATCTTCAGGTGGTACCTTTTAGACACTCACTAAATGCCCTGTTGGCCGAAACAAATTCACTGTTTTCACCATCGTCATCATTCTCATGGGTTTCGAACTTCACATGGCAAGAATTTCTGCCACTTATATAACCATTCCCATTTTCAAGGCGCGGTGCTCTCAACCATCTGGAAAATGACCCCTGAAGCCCCTGCAAAATCCCCGGCAATCACAAAATGCAAAATGATCACCATGATCACCTGATGGATAGAGAAGGGGAAACCATTCGGATCATTCGGACCACCCTTCGGATCATAATTTCAATCTTAGGGCTCCCCTCTTACCACAGCCCTCCGACCCCACACCCACGGGGCTCCTGAACCCTCTTCTGGAAATCAGCATCCTCCGTAGCGGACACCGTGGATGGCAGCACGCCACCACTCACTGCAGCATCGCCAGCCAAGATCTGAGACGTGAAAAACCACCAAGTTCTCAGATGTCCAACTCCTAACAGCCCTTGTCTCAAACGGCCGGTTTTCCCCATTCACCAGGTGATAGGTTGGATGATCTAAGTTTTTGAAGCTTCTCTTATTTACAAAGATTTGGACATACCAGGGGTGCGAGAATTTCAGCTATCAAATATCAACCCCCAAACTTCCCCCACACCTGGCGTTGCAAAGTCGCGAGACGGAAAGCCATGAGGGTGCTGTTGGAGGGTAAGAGTTGAGGTCGTCAACGATGCTGGAAGCCGACAAAAATGCTGCATCCGAAACAATTTTTTACAAGCATTTAAGTATTGGAAAGTTTATTTTGGCATTTTGTGCCATTACATCAAGTGTTGTGGCATGCTTTTGTTTAAATCATCTTTTCTTAGCTTTTTTGACCTCATTTTGACGGTTCGGCTTCAGGTTGTTTTCTTTTTTCTCTGTTGGCTATTTTCAATCAGGGTCTCTTCGTCCACGCATGGGCCGAGCACTTTGTTGCAGGGGCCCACGGCCAAAATGCCGAGCTGCACCGTTGGGGGTGAGTCTTGTTATGTGACCTTCTCCATAGCCTGCAGTTAGGGAATAATGATGTAGGTTGTTACTCACTTACATCTAAATGAAGTTGATAAGTGGATCATATTGGAACATTAATCTTTGACTTCCCGAAAGGACAATTGGGCCAGTTTTTCTTTGAGCTTCCATGTAACCTAACGTGCGCTCTCTAGAATGTAGTCGCTACCCGCAAAATAGAACTATCATCAGTGTGTGTGTTGAGACCAGATGCCTTTTTGTGGCGCTACCAAACATGTGTAAATTCCTCAAAAAATATGCGATGTCAGTTCTCTGCTTCACTATAGTTTACTATAATGGAGGAGTATGTCATTGGTATGGTATTGGTATTGGTGCCAAGGTTGTACTGACCATACGTTACCCTCAGAATCAGTACGCAAGTTCACCCAACCGTCCCTCCCCAACAGGCTGCAAGCATGCGCGATCATGGGCCACAAGCTCCCTCTCAGAGAGTTGAGCCCTAAGATTAATGGGGCCATATGGGGGCCCTTGAGGCTCGAGAAATTCCCAGACCTCAAGAAAATACGTCGGTAAAATTGGCGAAAGATGACGTTTTGGTTTTGTTTTGTTGGGCCACGAAAAGGCGTCTTAGCCACCGTAGCATAAAGCATACATTTCCTGGAGCCGCCGTCTCAGTAGCTACCACGTCTTGAGACTTGAAACTCTTGATCCATCAGACTTTCGAGCACTCAGATTCCAAAAATTTGGGATAGTTTTTTAGTCTCAAAATGGCACCTACTTGTGACAAGCATCCAGCCATGTAGTCAAGATCAGGCTAACCATATCACTTCCAAAAGGTTGAAAACTAGCTATTTAGCTCAGAATTGCTTCTCCGTGACGCCCGCAGACATGATGCCTGGCGGCGGAAGCGGCTCCATTTTTCATGTTCAACGTGATGACCATGATTTAGCATCTCTACCATCATCGTCGTCGTCGTCATCACCATCACCATCACCATCACCATCACCATCACCATCATCATCATCATCATCATCATCATCACCATCATCATCATCACCATCATCATCATCATCATCATCATCATCATCAAAACACATCAAATCACATCAAAACAACAAATCAAATTTTATATGTCAAATCAAAACACAGGAATTCAACTGATCCAAACTACTGATGATGCTAGAAAAAAACAAAAAGCACAATAGATGTGCAGTGCAACATGAAGCATCCTGATCTCATCGACTTGTGTCTTTGCTTGTCTCGTCCGCAGGACCTGTTGAGGAGAGGCCACCACCGACCACGTTGCCCATCTCGTCAACGATCTCGGAACCACTCCTTAAGCATGGTAATTTTTGGGCTGGAAGTTGTCTCGGGGGAACCCCCAGCCGTATTTGATGCCATGAAAACAGGCGTTTTAAGAAGCGAAATTCATATCCAATTCCATATCAAATGTCAGCGAAAAGACGATGATATGATCATAAAACTTTGAAAGCTGTTCCCATTCCCAGTCATACTGTCATGGTATCAAAGGAAGGTTCAAGTTGGGATCCCCTACAAAAAAGTGTAAAAATCCTGATGGTCCCACTGATGGTGACAATTACTCAGAAAGGGGGACAACCCAAGATATGCTGTACTTAGTTTTTCTGCCCATTTGAGGAACAGATGGAGTTTGACCTATCATTCCAC
The DNA here is from genome assembly GCA_000507305.1 of Breviolum minutum Mf 1.05b.01. Lineage (NCBI taxonomy): Eukaryota > Dinophyceae > Suessiales > Symbiodiniaceae > Breviolum > Breviolum minutum. Next base: position 51,253 of record DF239468.1, on the reverse strand, counting down.
CAAAAGTCCCAACCAGTTCCAATATGATGGAGATTCCTGGGGGGTTGATGGCAGGGGTAGTTTGATGTTTCATTTGTCAAATGTAAAGATGTGAGACCCAAAAAATCCTGTTTAGGACATGTGTAAATGTAGGACTTAGTTTTGTAAGAAGTTGCCTGCCAAATAGCAGAATGAAGGCAGGTAGCGTTGCTTAGCCGCAACAAAACGAAAGAAGTTATACTTGGTAAACTTTATTAGATCTGTCCTAGAAGAGTAACTTTTATGTATATATATACATACATAGATTTTACAGTGGATATGCAAAAAAAAATGCCAACTAAACTCACACGTAAAACCTCCACGGTCCTTCCTTTTTTAGGAATACCTCAAAGAGGTTTCTCCAAGTCTCCACTTCTGATGGGTCAGTGTCTCCACCTGGATGTTACACCATTGTGACAAGCCAAAAAAAAAACATGGCACACATGAAAACTTCCTCACCCCCAAGGAAAAAAACTCCCAAATCTTCACCCCTTCTCCCCCCCACTCCCTCCCTTTCTGAAAAACTTTCGGATATGGCATAAGCACCTTGTTCTTACGCTCCTCTCGTTGGATCATGGACACATAGGCATAAGCACCGCGGGTGGCATATTCCTAGCACATTCAACATCATCCCCACGGCAGAAAACTACGTCAACGACGATGGAAATCCCCCCAAAGCCTTGGCGAAAAGATCAATGCTCAAAGCATCGCAATGGAAACCCGCCAGGGTAATGAACTGCCAGCAAAAGCCAAGCTTGGCCTTTGATTTTTTTTTCGACAGGGTAAATTCAAAAAAGGTGTATAGAATTTGTTTGTTGACTTAGAACCATTGTTTGGGGAGGCCAATGACATCATGGGAATCTTCCACAACTATATGGTGACAGTTTTTTGAAGGTGGCAAACTGAGTTATGTACATGAGTCCATTCACCCCTCAACTTACCATATCTGAAAACAAAAAAACTGGGTTCCTTCAAGAAATTTGGTGTGCAAAAAAAATCACACCGTTTCTTTTTTTCAATTCTTGGAGACTGTCCAAGAAACCAAGTCCCAAATGAAGGATTCCATTTGGGCATCCGTCATCCCAGCACCTGGGAAGTGCTGAGGTGGAGGGAAAAAAAAAAGATGCAAGTTTCAATGGTGGTTGAGGTGGAAAAAACAGCTTCAACCAGAGATGTCATGATGAGATATTTTTGCCGAACTCCCCCAAACTTTTTTCCGTTTCAGATTGTTTTTTTTCAATCTCAAGATCTCTTGTGTTTTTTCGTTTTTCAACGCTCTGGTTTTTGAAAACGGATCGTTTCCCATTATTGCAGGTTGCGATTGCGGTGAATGACTCTCAAGGTTCAAAACACCAAACAAGCAGCTGCAAAGCGGAAACACCGAAGTTACTTTTCCGGGTGTAGCCAGGTATGGCTTGATCTGCCCACCCTAGTGGGTCATTGCGGTAGAAACATATAAGTGAAACAGGTTATGAAATCGGGTGCAAGGAATGCAACTCACACCGGTCTATGATTTCAAAGATTCGCGAGTCGCAACCATTCATGCAACTCGTCAAGTAGCGTGACTCCATTGTCATTCGCCACAGTCAGCAAAGCGCCGTCGGCACAGTAGCCGCATGGAGGCAACTCATCAATGCGAACTGCGCAGCGCAATCGACTGCAATCACGGTGTGCATGCCACACTCTTCCAGCCACAGGAGCAACACAGATTTGGTGGTTGCGAGGGCAAGTCAATAGGTGTTCTTGTAGTTCGTTTCGAGCACGACGAACCACATCCACACCCAGCGTCTTCAAGCTGGTGAGTTCAGCCACCAAGACTTCATTGATCCGCAGCTCTTCCTGCAGATCCTTGTTCTCCTTTTCCACGGCCAGAAGCTTCCATCGGGCTTCAGCATTCAACCGTGCCAGTCTATCAGACCTGACGTGTCGGAACTGCAGCATGTAGTGCTTGCCACTGCGGTATCCAAACCACCACAACGAAGCTCCAAAAGCAGTCACCATCATCACGACTGCCACGCCACACCAAAGAAAGTCCATCAAGTCGCCGACTTCCTCCGGCTCATCAGCCTTCAAACATTGATCACCTCGATCAAATGGATAGGCTGTCTCCACTGGGGTCATCAGAGCGGCAATCAGCACTGCAAACAGTTTCCATCCAGCCCGCGTGTCATACTTTTTGATCGTCGTCTTCTCATCCACAAAGACCAGGTTCTCTACAGGGGCCATGGCATTCTCATGGACCAAGTCATACTCAAAAAGAACCGAAGTGCTCTTGATCACATCTTCATACTTTATGGGCTCCATCGTCCATCATGTAGAGCTCAAAAGCGCAGGCCGTCACGTCATCAGCATCGGCGGCACTCTTCTCATCATCATCTTGCAACTTCTCCTTTGCATCCTTCGCGCGCGAAGGTTGTGCGAATTCCAAGCGACTGTGATGTCGCTCTCCAGCATCCTTCTTCTTCGAAGCCACGTAGTCAGGATCCCACGTGTACTTCACCTTCCCGTACCGGAGACGGTCGGCAAGCAATTGCCGTGTCCCAGCTTTCGTCAAACCATCGGCAAACTGCCGTTCACTGCTCATCCAGCGAAGTCGGCCTCCTATAGGCCTTGCAATCTTTCCTTCATGACCCGGATTTCCAATCCGGTTCGCTTGTCGGTCAAGTTGTTTCCCAAGGACTCCCTCTGGTAGGAGTCGTAGAGAGCCTTTGCATCGGTCACCATGATCGGCTCCAAAACACTGGGTTGATTCATCAGCTCTGCAAGGGGCTTACCAGGTTCCAACATGTGAGCCCAAAAGACACATAGGTTATCCACTGCATCGACAGCTTGTCCGGCTGCTTGAGCTTCTGCAGAAAGACTGGAACGAGCGATTCTGGGCAGCTTAGCGGATCGCCAATCCACCACATGATAAGGGTGTTCTTCTCCTTCAAAGACTCCCTTCGGCACCAGCATAGTGATGAAACCACCCTGGGAGGCACCATCCTTCCTCACTCCAAAAGCGGCATCAAAGCTGCAAACCAGTCGAAGATCTGCCAAACTGCAGATTGGACCATAGTGCAAACTCACATCGGAGTTCCCTTTTGCGAAGCGCAGCAATCGGTTGGCCTCATGCAGTGTCTCCACAGTCCCAGAACTCATCTGTCCTGCCAGTAGTGAAGCAGACGCCTGAAGGTGAGGACTCGACTGAACTGCTGGCCACTGAAGACTGCCAAGCAAACCACGTAGTTGGGTGACGTCTTTGGCACCAAGAGGGTCAGACGGACCTCGATGCTTTTCGACCGTCAAAGGCTTGAGCTTCTTGTAGTAGTTCTCGTGACTGAGCTTCCAACCATCAGAGTTGTGAACCAAATTCGCACCGCAGTACTCCATCGTCTCGGTGTCGCGCCACTCTCTAAAGTTGAAAGCTTCCTTCAATCTCATCTCAAGCTTCTGGTAGGTGGTTGACTGTGGACATCCAGTTCCCAGCAAGTCATCCACATGAATGCAGATGAGTCCACAGAGTCGCTCAGGGCCAACGACCAGCTCAGAAGATGTTGGGGCTTCATCAGGAAAGTCCGACTCGTACAGCATAAAGAGACAGGGGTCCATACAATGCTGATGCAGACCAAGTTGCTTGAGTCGTCGAGTCGCTTCCAGGAACCATCTTCTGGGTGCATCCAGTTGACCGTAGCACGGCTTCTTCAAAAGCATCCTGCATTCAGAATCGGCACCAAGGATAGCCAAGGCATCTGCAGGAAGCTTCACCCATAGCTGTCGCTCTTGGGGTAGACCTTGGAGGAAAGCAGTAGCCACATCGGCTGTCCAGCCATTCCATCGGCAAAGTGCAGAAACACTCAAAAGGAGAGATCGGCTCAGGCGAGAGGTTGTTGGGGAATCAGTTTGAACTCGACCTTCTAGAGCGTCAATGTCTGAATATCCCCTCACGATCAACCTCGCTTTCGCTCTCGGGGTGCCGTCGGGATTCTTCGCCCACTTGAGCAGCATGCGACTGGAGAGGGTTCGTGAAGGATCAGCTTCTCGAGTCGATTGAAATTCCCACACCCCATTCTCAAAGAAACTTTTGAGTTCTTTCACTTTGGCAGCTTGGAACAGCTCACGTTGCTGCAAATCCAAATTGCGTTCAGAAACGCCATTCTTGTCCTTCTCCTTCTTGATGACCCGGATGTTCTTGGTCTTCTGATCTTTGGCCATGCGACGAGGGTCGCTGTAGACAGCCATGCCAAGCTCCTTTCGAGTGGATCCATTGATTTGGAAGATAGTGATCCCAGTCCATCGAGTGGCCGAAGGACATCCATTGTTCAGGCCATCATCATTGATCACCTGTTGGCCACCATTAGGATGTTGCACCAATGTAGCACGAACAAAGTCCAAGGAATCAATGGGGATTGGTGCATCTCCAACATCCGTGACTCTGAACAAATGCCGACGGGGAACCACATGATGACGTAGAAGGCATCCGGCTCGCACTTCCCAGTAGTCGTGGGGAGTGCTGGTCAGGTGGAAGCATCCATCTTCACGAAGAGTCCAACCATCGGGTAGTTGAGAAACATCGACATCTTCCACAGTGAAAACCTGACCAAACAAGGCTTCATCAGAGTCGGGTGGAGGTTGGTCAGATTGACCATCATGTGGACCATCAGGTCGAGCATAGGGTTCAGGTCGAGCATGAGGTGGTTGTCGAACAGGTTGAAAGGCCAAAGTCTCTTGACGGTCAACTCGACGTCGGGTCTCAAGGAAGTCTTCACCAGGGCCAGCCGGATCATAGAGCTTAGCGACTTCAGGATCTAGCTGTAGAGGTCCAGCAGGGATCGCAGGCATCGATGCGACAGATGGTGCAGCGGCACCAGGAACTTCAGGTGGTGTGAAAGGATCTGCCAGGAGGTCGGACGGAGGTGACGGACAGTCATGAGGGATAGGAACATCCTCAAGCAGCGGCTGAGGTCCAGTAGGACTGAGGGTCAAATCCAAGGCATCCTCAAGTCCACCAGGTGATGTCGGTTCATATGACATCTCCTCCAATTCCAAGTGGAGGTCGTTCCCTGAGTCCAATCGGGTAAGAGGATTGAGACGGCGTCGTTGCCGAGGAGGACCATCAGATCCATCCGGAGGGCCATCACCATCAAAGTCCATTGGTGAATCCTCCTGCTCGTCATCATCCACATCATCAATGTTCCTCCTGTTCGCCACATTCAAGTCCAAGTAGCGAGTCACTCCACGGGACTTCAGATCCTGGAGATGGCGCTTGGCATCTTGCAGATTGCCCAACAAGGTCTGGCTGGAATTGGTGAAATCAGGACGAACGTGATGGGGAGCACATCTGATCAGCTGGGTCCTGAAGGCCAGCCAGTACACATAGGGTTTGCCATCGGGTCCATCTTCACGGATCATCACTTTTGCGGGTCCATGCCATCGGATCTTGACCAAGTCGGCAGCACGGGCATCACGCCAAAAGAAGCAAAGTTGGCCTGTTTGAAGCACTGCATTGTCGCCTTCATATTTCCTAAGAAGGGCTCGACGTAGCTTCATGTCCAAATCCACATCCAACAAAGCTGCTTTGGCGGCATTGCGACGAGCCAGAACATCTTCAAAGGTGGCGTTGCCATCAAGGTGTTGAGGTCCAAGGCCATCAGAAAGAAGATCTCCAGGAACGTGAGGCTGGTACCCCAAAACCCATTGAGACGGGCTAAAGCCGGCCACATTTGTGGTGTTGTTCACCTGAGGGATGATGTACACCAGGCTCTCCTTGATAGCATCAGCACCACTCATGTTGAGGTCATGAAGATAGACCTCGATCGCCTTCCTGAGGACCGAGTGTCTTCGCTCCACCACACCAAGTCTTTCATGGGCTTCACCGGGTGCTACCAGATGATCGATCATTCGATCAGTGGTCCAATTCTGGAACCGTTCTCCAAGCCATCCTCTTCCTTCGTCGGTGTGTAGTTGACGAGGTGCTCCGAAGTGCCGAATCCAGCACTTCTCCAAACCACCAATGAGGAACTCAGCAGACTCCCCACGGACCAAACATGCGGCCTGGAAACGGGTTCCAACATCCACCATCGACAGCACAGGGAACTTCTCTTCCTTGTCCTTGATCCAAAGGATGTCTGCCTGCACCTGTTGGTTGAAATCTTTGGCAGAGGGAATTGCCGAAGGTGCAGCGGTGTTGGGCTTGCGGTACCTTTGACAAGCCACGCACTTGAAGTCTCTGGCTGCTTGTAGAACTTGATCACTGGCACCACGGGATTCCAGTAGCAGTAGAAGTTGTTCCGTTGAAGGATGACCTAGATTCCGGTGAAGACGTTGAACCACACGAACAGCTTCTTGTGCATGTACGGCACGAAGCTTGATCAGTTCACCAGTCAGTTGCCGTCGTTCACCAACGGCCAAAGCACGTTCCCAAAGTTGAGGCTTCTCATCAATCATCAAGGCACCAGCAATGATTGCAGCCAGGTGAGGTTGATAATCCTCCATGAAGCTGGTGCGTCGACCAAGACCAGGTGCATTGCCTTCGAGGGGACAATGCACATGAGAACCATCACACTTCAGGTTCAAGGAATCATACATCGCCTTCTTCGAGGTGAGCACCACAGTAGATTTCCGAGCAGGAAGCCAACGCCCATCATGGTGTAGGCACATACAACCGTACATGCACTGATCAAACTGGGACCACCAGCCTGGAAGTGATTTCAAAGCCTGTGTTTTCCAAGACAAGGCAAAGGCTGGTTGTTCAAGGTGAGCGTGGCGGCCATGATCCAGTTGGTGAAGATAGATGATCTTCACGAAGCACAAATGAACATTGTGGTGCCAAAGGCGATACTCATGTAGGGCCTCTTGTTGTTCAGGGGTCCTGGCAGCCAAGTTCTGCATCTGGGACCAGGGGCCACAAGTTGGTGCAAGGTACACCTCATCAGGCTGTTCATCACGAAGACGGCGTAGGAATGCACTTCGATGGTCAGGATTGTCAAAGTCCCACCCGGTGTCAAGTCCAAACCGCTCCGTAGAAAGTCCAAAGCATTCAGAGACGGCCGACACACGGGAGGAACCACCACAGTAGACTTCCCAAACCACACGTTGTCCAGTCAAAGGTCGGAGGTTTGATGTCACCCGTGCATTCAAGGCCTTCTCCGCGGTTTGCAGGGAAACTTCCATGGTTCGAAGTTGGTGTCGTCGTAGAGCTCGTTCACCAGGTTGAAACTCAGCAGGTGTCACAGGTGAATCGGTAGCTTCGAAGGCAGTCTCCTCAAGCTTGAAGGTAGGGAAGGTGACAACCTCATTCGCCATTGTCACATCATCATCAGGAACCACCAGATCAAAGTCCAGCTGGTTGACAGGGGCACCAGGTTGATAGTGGCCAGTCAAAGACAGTAGGTATTCTCCATGACGAATTCGAGTGGGTTCCTGCCAGGTTCCATCCATGAACTTGATTCGCTGACCATGAAAATCCATCAGCAAACCAAGAGCTTCCATGATGGGTCTGCCAAGAAGCATAGGTGTTTCACCCTTGACTAAGTACATTTGGATCCTTCCAACTTTCTGGTTGATGAACACCTGGAGCTTCACAGTCCACGAACTCAGGGATGCAGCGTCACCACCGAAGTGGAAGGTCCTGCAACACTTCACAAACTCCACCTTGTCAACGGGATAGCCCAGATCACCAAGGTGCTCTAGATATCGACGTAGGGGCCCGAAGCCACTCAAGAAAGCTGAGGCACCAGGATCCAACATAGTGCAGTCCACACGCTCATGCCCGTTCACATCTTGGAACGTTACCATTCCAGTCTCCAAACCAACAGCCATTGACTCCACAGACTGTGAAGTAGCAGGTCTCTTCGTGGGAGAGTTACCAGAGGATCGAGGCATAGGGCATTCTGAGGTAGTGTGTCCAGACTGGCCACACCGAAGGCAGGTTCTCATAGCAGCAGAAGCACGCCCATGGGGATCACGTTCTTTTCCAGGACCACGGGAGTAGCGGTAGACGTTGCTGCTACCACTTCCTTTTCCTTTCTGCTTGCCCTTGCCCTTTCCTTTTCCAAAACCACCTTTCTTGCCCTTCACCTGTGGTAGTTGTTGATGAAGAGGGGAAGCCAGACCAGGTGTGAGATTGCCGGCACTTGGGTCGGACAAGGCAACGATCGGGAGATAGCCCCGAGATAGCTTCAGCTCATTGAAACGACGCCTTGCGTGGGTGTATGCAGCGAAGGCTTCATCATAGTCAGCTACATCGAAAGGGACTGGGTCTTCAGTGTCATCTCCATGGTAGTAGCCAGCCTCCGCATCAAAGTCATCGTTGTCATAGAAGCTGACATCATCATCGGGCGTCTCACCCCAGTCATCTCCTCCGTAGTAGATCGTCTCGTCATACTCGTCCTCGTCGAAGCCATCATCATCAGCTCCATCATCGTGAGCTGCATAGCCACGACCTTTTCCAAGCCGATGCCACCGACGATCATCAGAACGGCCAGCCATTTCCTTGTAGTCCTGGCCAAACAAAAGGTACAAGGTCTCCTGCACCTTCCTTTTCTCAAGCAGAGGGGCTTGAGTAGTGACCAGTTGTCTCTGCTCCTTTGTCAGCCCGGCACGGCGAAGCAACAACCAACCCTGCACAGTGGCTGGTAAAGTGACCTTGTGTCGGTCAAGCCTTTTGATCAACTCCTCGTGCTCGGTGCAGTAGGCCAAGAGGGTTTGGCCAGATTGCCGGTGGAACTTCACGAAGTAGGCCTCGAAGTCAGACGGTAATTGCACTCTATCATCGTACTGAAAGGCTCCATCAAGGATCTTCAGCACTGCATTGAAAGTCGATTCCAACTCCAAGTCCTTCAGGGGGAAGTCTTCCAGGAGAGTCCAAGCTGTCCCGGTCTGGGATTGGATCAGATTCAAGACTCCTTCGGAGGCTCTCTTCGACAGCACCATCTTGTGCTGGTAGATCAGAATCCTCTTCCGCCACTCCTTGTAGTCGGACGGCTGTCCGGAAAACAAGGGAATGAAGTTGTCCTTGGTGTTGTTGGCATCGTAGATGGTCGAAGATGCCGAAGACGTGGTCGTAGGCGGCATTGCTACCACAACCAAGCAAGTGCCAAAGACCTCGACGATGGTGCAGAAGCAAGTGACGTAGAGCTCGGCAGAGATGCAAGAGCAAGTGCCGTAGGTCTCTACAAAGATGCAACAGGGCCACCACCGTAGAGATCGTCCAGGAGATAGAGCAAGTGACGTAGACCTTGGCCAAATTGCAAGAGCAAGTGACGAAGGTCTCGACAGGGATGCAAGCAAAGGTAGTAGTGCTCGAGGACGGAGTGCGCTCGGAGTCCACGGGAAGTGGCTCCGCTACCAATGCGATTGCGGTGAATGACTCTCAAGGTTCAAAACACCAAACAAGCAGCTGCAAAGTGGAAACACCGAAGTTACTTTTCCGGGTGTAGCCAGGTATGGCTTGATCTGCCCACCCTAGTGGGTCATTGCGGTAGAAACATATAAGTGAAACAGGTTATGAAATCGGGTGCAAGGAATGCAACTCACACAGGTATTTAAAAAAAAACGCTAAAAAAATCCATGGATTTTGAGTTGAACGAACTCCAAGGAACTGTCCCAGTTGAAGGATGGGCTCAGGTTGTAAGCCAACATCTGATGAGGCACGGCACTTTTCACCTCCTGAAGGTGGGTAGTTGGGTTGGTTCACATGAACCAACAGGTCATGTCCTCATGGATGCAATGGGAGAGGTTTCCGGATACGAATCATATATATACACGTGCATATATATATATATACACACTGTATGCATATATGTATCGATATGTAGCGAAAAACCTCCTGGGTGGATTTTTGATTTTGAGATGTTCTTAGTCTACCCGTGACACATCCAAAAGAAATCTTCAAAACCTGCCATCCAAAACCTGCCAAGCCCCACATTGTTTATTGACAGGTTTTGCACCTGGGAAAACTGTGTGGCTTGTGCCAGAATAGGCTTTCCAGTCTCCATCCAAATGCAGTCCTTAGGTGATCCAAATGGCAGCTACCCTCCTCAGAACCAACAGATCCTTTCCCAAAAATGATGTTGTTTTCCTTTTCCCAAAGGATGCTAATATGTCAACTCCCACCCTTATTAGGCTATTTTTGCAATTCTGAATCTTGCAATCTCTTTGTCTAGGTGATGGACCATCAACCTTCTAAAACTCCTGAAGATTAACGGCTGGAACATGTCCTCATGGAGGTTTGGGTTCAGATGGCATTTTCCTTTCTATATAAATGGGGCCCATGCCTGTAGGTTCCAACCAGCCGTTAATCTTCCAGGGTGTATATACTTAGTATCAATATTCCCTAGGAAGGGTGGGATGACCATCCCCAGGAGCATGTGTTTTTAACCAGGAAAATCAACACTTCACTGTCCAGGCTCCGCATAAGGAGCGAAGGCAATGGCACGCTCAATGCAGAACTCCGTGGAGCCCTTGATGCGGAAGTAACCCTCGACCTGCCGGTGCAAAAGTTGACACGGTGCTTGATGTGTGCAGGAGATAGTACGTTAGATATAACACATATCAAAACGTGACATTATATATTCTATATATGTTTTATATATATATATATACACACGCTTACACACTTTTTTTCAGTGAAATGCACATAAATATAACTATGTATAACATATTTGTAAACATGTATCAAGCAGAACTCCATTGCCGAGCTCCTTCTACTCTACACTCCCTGTACAGGGGGGAGAAAAAAAAACATCTGGCTGGGCTTCCGAGTTGCTGAACGTGCCGCATCCCAGTCGAAGAAAATGTCGCAGCCCATGTCAGCAGCTGCCTTCCTGCCAGCTCAGGTCACTCCCTTCGAGTGCGGAGGAAGGTTGATGACCATCCCTTTGAGTACGACAAAACAAAAGGAGTTTTGACGCATGGGATTCTCGCAAGGTCTGCGACGTTTTACCCACACAAAAAAAAAGAAAAGCTTCGCTACTCAAATGAAACATGTTCCAAGACCCTGGATGTCTTGGAGTCTGCAAAAAAAATAATAGATCCCAAAGGAGTGGCAGGAGATTTCTTGAAGTGTAACTTTTCGGTGCCCAAAAGATTGGTGCAAGAACTGCTCCTCATCTGGTCGATGGACATCTTCCTGGAATCCTGCCCGCTGAAATGACTCCCAAACACAATCCAAACAAAAAGTTGGAAATGTCAAACAAGTTGGTATATAGCAGATTTTTCATCCCCCACCCCCCACCCCCCATGTTTCAGGTTTTTTTTTTCACACCATCATACCATCATCTTGATCTTTTGCCATTCCTATTTGGTTTTGCTGGAAACCTTGCCATCCCTCAGATCTTTCACCTTACCACCCCTTCCCCCGCGCCTTCTCCCATTGCTTACTGTCCTTGCCCTTAGCCTTCAAGGCCTGCGAAGCTGTGGCAAATTGCTTCGTTTTTTGTTCCACTCCAACTTGGTATATTTCAACATCATTTCAACAGATTCCGCCCCCCCAATCTGAAAACAAAAGAACACACACACACACAAAAGGTGAGAAATGGACAAAGATTCAACCTTTAGCATCCTTTGGCACCCCCGATGGTAACGGTTACTAACGTCCTTTTGCTAGCTTTTCTTTAAAGTTTCCAGTATATCTGGGTGAGCCGCACCAGTCAATTCATGTTGCAAAATCTCACCAATCTCAAGAAAATATCTGAAATTGCCCACAAATACATACATACATACATACATACATACATACATACATACATACATACATACATACATATATATATATATATATGATTGGNGTGTTGTGTTCGTCCACGACCACGTCTGCTAGTCTTCGGAGCAGTAATGTTCAAAAAACATACCTCGATCTCCAAGCCAGCTTCATCAGGCAGAATTAGGTCCTGACGAAGGGCCTTCAAAGGCTCTCCAACACGACAGGCGCCGTGAAATGCTAACATCGTTGTAGCCGCCCATCTAGCCCAGCCCCACGTCAGGGCTAACCCGACAAATGCGTCCGGCAACGGCGGTCTATGGCGCGTAGGTTGCACCAACTCCCATCTTGCGAGAAGCTCCCAAGCGGGAGTGACATGATGCCTTGCTCCGGGAAACTGCTGCTGACAGAAAACTATCAGGTGTCGAAAAAGATACATTGGGTGGCCCTCTTGATAAGCCCAACTGCCAAAAGCTCTCAGAAAAACCAATTGTAGCTCCGGACTGTTGCGAATTGACTCCCAAGTCTGTGGAGTTAATTCTGCCTGCAGCCAATCCAGAAACATCCGTTGAGCTCTCGCTTGAATGGCCAGGGTTGAGGCTTGCACCAATGCAACATCGTCCAAGTCCACTTCAGGGCGAGCTCGAGCAGGTCTTGGGCCGGGATTTCCAGCCTCACCAATCCGCCTGTGCCCAGCACGGGCGCAAGCTGCTGGGTCTAAGGTCCGCCGTCGAGCTATAGGCTTCAAGCTCTCTGCCATCTCCTTGGCCAGATAGGCCGCCAGTCTTTGAGGGTAGCCCTCAGCAAGTTTCGTCCAGCTCATCTTGTATTCCTTGTTGTAGCCCACCAACTTGACATGCGGTTTGCCACACTGACAAAGTAGGCGCTTCCCATTGGCGCAAAACGAGCCAGCGAAACGAGTCCTCTTCCTCCATATTGTTCCCCACCGACAATAATCGGTGAGGAAACCAGGGAATCGGGCCACGATAGGAATCCATTCCGGCTGCTTCCACATGTAGGAACCTGATGGGTTCTCCACCCAGAACGGAACGCCTTTCTTTTCTGCTCTAAGTACTAAGGATGCCACCCATTGAGACATGGCGTTTCCCAACGCCACCTTGATGCTCATACTTGGGGTCAGATTCGGAAGGCCACGTGGAGCATCTGCACTCCTGACTGCTGGTCGCACAGCACGACTGAAGCTAGCGCACACCGGTCCCGCTGATACTGTCAGAAAGCAATCAGCGTCAAGCATCGACTCGATATGATGTTGTTGTTTGCTATCCAGTAGATCTTCAGACGGGTCGTGCAGCAGGTCATACGTCAAGACCCATCTGCCTGTAGTGTTCGCCAGTTCTTTTGCCGCGATCCGGCAGCCAGAAAAAAGATCCAAATGTCCAGGTTTATTCTTCACTGCATCCCAAGTCAAACCACGAGGCAGAACGAACTGCGATCTAGGCACAGCAGAAAGAAGCTCCATGGCGACCGAACTAAGCTGAGCGCGGGGCATCCATGGCTCAAAAACCGGTTTGGCAGCAACAGGAGGTTTAACACGACCCTTGTTTCGACCCGTCCTAAGGCTCTGCACCGTCGAGGCCCGGAGCACACTGCTGAGCGACTGCACACCAGGTAGAGCTCCTCCAGCAGGTTGACATTCGCAATGACGTAGGGCTCCGGTAGCATCTCGATCTCGGCAGTCACCAGGGCATTCAGGAACACATAGAAGATCCTTACGACATAGAGCTCCTCCAAAGGGTTGACATCCTCCATGACGTAGAGCTCCGGTGGCACCCCGACCTCGACAAGCATCAGGGCATTCAGAAAAACATAGAGGATCTTTACGACAAAGAGCTCCGTCAGGACAAAGGTCTCGACCGGGACCAGGGCATTCTTTAACACCAGGAGCGACAGGAACAAAAGGTGGCTCCTCAGGCTCCTCCACCACTGCGCTCTGCATCTCCGGAAAGTTTGCTACCTGAGAATCCCCCAAACCAACCTCGTGCAGCATTGCATCCAAGGGCTGAAAGTTTCCAGCACGAAGTTCCACCAGCCAGGGAGGTTCCGCCTCCTGAGGTTCTCGGCATGGCCGATCCCTTGTAGGATCGTCCGCCACATTGTCCAGCGTGTGAACATACTGCAGGTTGGAGTAGCAGTTGTATGCGAGTAGAGTGGGCAAAGCCATCCTCAACAAAGAGTTCAATGCTGGAGATGATGACCTTCCACGAATCATTGCCCCCAGCGTCACCTGAGAGTCAGAGGCTAGCAAAATCCTTTGATTCGGACTCTGCCTGCAGCGCCGCGATTCTGCACGAAGGGCCGCGGACAGTTCCGAAACGTTGATGTGACATCTGTGCTTTGTACGTCTCCGCCAACGAAGACTGAATCTGCTGGTCTTAATGATTGAGGTCCATAGTGGGTGTTGTCGTGCTGCTTCCTCTCCTTCTGGCACCTCATCTTGAGGCTCCAGATCTCCATGAATGCGCCGAAGCTCCTTCCAAGGGGAAAGGAGTCGACTCCAGGCTGCCTTTGTCAGCTTTTGTCGGCTGAGCTCTACAGCTACCTTTGGAGAAACTGTGGTTGAAACTTCTGCCTCCCATTCTCCTGATGCATCCACCAAAGAAAGCTCCTGTCCAGTGCTAGCTCGAAGGTCTGTGACGAACAAAGGGCATAGGCAAACCAGCGTCCAAAGCTCATCCACAGTCTCCGGAAGCAGCGGGAATTGATGTTGTAGTCATAGCGCTGGATGTCCATAAAAATGGAAGAAAGCAGACACATACCTCTTCTTCGGCATTGTAGCGTCGCCACCCATGATCCGGCCAGCACTTCAAGGAGCTTGCGATTCGCCACTCCTAGCTTTGCTACCTGAGAGGTCACCATAGCCAGCGGCAGAGATTTCTCCAGCTGAGACCGTAGAGTGCCTGCCTCACCATCCAAGCTTGCTCCCCAGAACTGAGCTCTAAGCTCTCCTCTGAACCGCTTCTTCTCATTGGACTGCAAACCAACCGAAGCATATGCTGCTACCATCTTGGATGCTATCCGAGACGACTGAAGTTCTGCTGGATCTAACAGGGGCTTCGGCACGGATTCAATTGCGATGAAATCGTCAATGACCACTCCGATGATGGGGTTTGATCGAGGTAACCGAGCTCGTAGCATGACGAGATCGGATAGCTCGATGCCCACCTCCATTGCAATCTTCACATGGCTCTGCTGGCCTATTTCTACCGCGTTCAAGTCCCCCATTGCAAGGGTTGCTAGGGCCGGCACGTAGTAGGGCAATGTCTGGTCGACTTTGGCGAAGGAAGGGAAAGACCTTGCTTCTTGAGGAGAAATCTGGAATCTGATCGCATTTCTCTCCGCCCGGGCCTCCGTGATCTCAAAGAAATAGTAGTAGTCTCTAAGGTCCTCACCTGCCGTGACTAGCAGGTGGGACTCAGGCAACTCCAGATCTAAGAGGGGCCCTATAGTGCCCATTGTAGCTGTCCACTCCGTCAACCCAGGCTCTAACTCGTTAGCAGGACGAGAATCTAATATCAGCCGATCGGTGGTGATGTTTTTCATCAATGAGAAAAGCCCGGCCTCACGGCCGGGTCTCACCAATGCAGGATCGCACAACCTCAGCCGACCTGAAAAGTCCAGCTTCTTGAGCAACGCCAGGACTTCAGCTCGACGGCCTCGTACTTGAACATGGGGAGGAGATGTCACTGAGTCCTCTGGTGCAATAGCGAACTTGACGGGATCTTCATAAAGCTCACGAGTCATCGGCTCCAGCAACGAAGAGGGGTTGAACGAAGGAGTTCCTCTAAATGTCAAGCGATGGCACTCAATGTCTTTAGCCACCTGCACATCAGCGAGCAAAGAAGATTCTTCTGAAGTCACTGGTCTCGCCTTCGCACCCCTGTCTGCCATGTTGCTAGATCCTCCGGAGTTGGCCAACTTCACCGCAGCCGCAGTCAGATCAGCTATCATGGTTTCCATAGTCTCTACCTTGGCAGCTGATCTGCCCATATCAGACGCAGACACTGGCCCGATGTGAGCCCATTCCATAGCCAGTCTTCGCAGTCTCTTCACAATGCCAAGTTGCTCTGGAGTCATAGGGTGGTGCATAGAGGTATTCCGAGGCAACCGACGAGGTTGCCCCAAGTGCAGCCAGTTCAACACCACAATCATCATGTTCAGCGCCTGCTGAAAACTCTTCTCTTCAGCATCATCCATGGAGCTTGCCGCCAACCGACAAGGGAAAGGAATAGGCCACACCGGCCTAGGGTCGCAAGATCTCTTCTTGCATGCCTGCTTTGAAAAACAGGAGTGACAAAAGAATCGTAGGTTCCTCGATGACCGGGATTGAAGTAGCCATCGAGGTAGTGGCATCCAGAGCTGCTGTGTAGTCACTGTAGAAGCAGCCGCTCCGGGTGCTCTCATCTGAATTCCTGGGTCCCGCTGAGCTTCATCAGCGGCACATGCATCATCCAAGGGCTTATGTAGGGGACACTGCTCACCACCATTGCTAGCACTACCACCCGCATAGTGTCGAGCCATGATCCCACTGCCTTCCACTTTCATTGTCGGTCTGCTTCGGCCGCTGGAGGCCTGTCGGCCCCCGCACCCTTTCCTCCGCCTTTGTCTCCCTTTCCTCCCTTCGGCTGCTTNTCGACGAAGGGCCCGAAGGGCTCGAAGGAAGTGCATCTGCCGAGCCTCCCAAACCAACACCGTCGAGCAATGCCTCGAGAGTCTTGCTTTTCTTTCTCTCCAAGGTGAGGTGGGAGGCGATCTGAGTCAATTTGCTGAGAGCCTCCCCTACCGGGTCTGCCGGAGATCCAGATGCGACGACGTTGGCCTCCTCCTCGTCCTCTGTTTCCGACAAAGCATTCCTCTTGGGCTGGTGCGAAGTCATAGGAAAATCCTGTAGCTTGTTGCGGCCCTTTGCCGCTAACTTGATCATCTCTTGAATCTGATGCTCTGGAACCCCGGCTTGCCGGGCTGACTGAACCACCGAGGCATCGACATGAGGCGCCGCAAAACTCGGGGCCTTCGAAGTAGGTGCTGCAACCTTTGGAGGAGGCGGCAGACCAGGAGGATGACCGCATGACGTAGCTGCACCACTGGAGATTCCTTGTCCACCGACTGGCGCCAAGGAGAGCTGCTGCAAGGTCTTGGCAATCTCCGAAATAGAACTCTCCAAACTCTGCAATCTTGCATCCACGGTTGCGGCGGACTGAGCTGCCGAGCGACCACCACCCCCACCAACGGAGGCACCACTAGCGGCCGACACAAAAGCAAAGTGCTGCTGAAAGATAGTTTCCAAACCTGCAATAGTTGGCAGCAGGGCTGGGTCACTGGAAGAAAACTGAATATCCGGAGGAGCCTCTGCAGCCCACAGCGGATCAAAGTGCACGTAGGTCTCGGCAGCCGGAGCCAATTGACCAATCCAAATCTTGGCCGTCTCAAAGTGAGGGGCCACACCTTCCTCTTCCACGGCTGCTCTCACAGCCAACTCAACTGTCAAGGGCAAAGGTTTCAAAAGAGCCCCTGATGGCAAAACTCGCCTGAGCAACGTCCTATGCCACGCTGCGAAGGGTACAGCGACCACCACTCTCTCATCCACCTCAGCCACAGCAATGATTGCAACCGAAGTAGGATCCGAAGCGGGATCGTCGGCTGGAGCTTCAAACTGCCCCACAGGAAAATTCTCGTCTGGTCTCAATTCAGGACCAGTCAAGGCCAAACACTCTCTGATGGGAACCCGCTCCTCCTCCTCATTCTCATCTTCCTCAACGTGCCTCATAAGGAGGCCACTCTAGGCCAGCTGCGATAGTGCAGGCGTAGGCCTCCCACTGAGATGGCCACCCAATGAAAATAGAGCTGCCGCAAGAGGAGCCAACCTTGACCAAGCTCCTCAATGATCCGAATGAATGGTGGATCTGCACTGGATTGTAGCAGGTACCGTTGTAGTCTCTGCAAAGAATGTAGACTCTGGATGACAGCCGCAACCGGCTGCGACCAGAGGTTCCTCTGTGCACCCGCCTCCCTTGCTAGTTGAAGACGATCTGCTTCAGTCACAGGGATAGGTTGCTCAGAAGTGCTCACCACTGACTGAGACAATTGAGTCTCCGCCGCCGACGAGGCACCTTCAGGCAAGTAAGGCACCGGAGAAGAAGCTCCCAAGCCACCAGTGTAGTTAACCACCAAAGGGGAAGAAGGAGCAGTTCGATCAGCAGCCCGAGAAGCCACCTGCTCTTCCAAAGCCAGCACCCGAACTGAAAGGTCGGCAAGATCTCGACGCAGAAGTTGGATCTCGCTCAAAAGGGCCTGGTTACTCATCCACCTCGAGAACGAATGCTCAAAGCGTTGCAGAACCCAGCAGCTCGCTGTCGAAGATGCAAGGACAGAAAGTGCCGAGCCAAGACCACCGCCTCAAACACTTGGCCGAGGAAGATGCCCAGGATGATGCCCACCAAAATCGAAGGCCAGTGCAGCTCCAATCCTGACGGGGTTGCAAGCTCCTGACAAACAGCAGAAGGGAGTGGTACAGCCACAGGATCGGAAGAAGCCTTAAGAAAAGCCGAAACAAGTGCCGCTGTTAAACCTCCTGCTGCTGCCGGGGATTGCAAAGTGAGGGGCATACGATATTGTGCCCAAATCACTGCAGCCAAGGACAAATCATGAGTGTCATGTATAATCATGAATCGTATATATGATATCTAATATCAATTAGAGCTTACAATGGCCCAAACGGTTCATCATCCACATCATCACATCGGCTCTGGGCCTCGGGAACGGATGCACTTCTAGCTTCAGCTCCATCTATTTTGACGTTCACAAAAAGCTTGTTTCCGCTGAACAAGCTGCCTGGGCCAGGGGGGAAGTGACGGGAAGTGGGAAGAAATGACCTTTTTTTAATACACCTTGGATCTACCCCCCCACCCAGAAACAGTGGCAAATGAAGGTTTATAGCGATATAAAGGGATTAATAATCTTGGTGGTGACTGTTACTGGGCGGTGGCGTAGACCTAAAATACACCGCTATTCTCTACCCATACCCCTTTAGCCCCGTGGTCTACAGTAATTGTTGGAGGAAATAAGGTGAGGATGGAATGGGCAGCTTTGGTCTTGATTGAACTCGAATGTGTATAAAATACAGTATGGCATAAGATATCATAAGATATCACAAGATCATGGAGCAAAGTGCAAGTACTTGATATGGATGATTGAAAAACATACAAGGTAGAGACCATAAATATCACACAAGAAATATCGTATGTATCAACCTGGTGTACGCAACAATGCATGACCAACATATTGCCCCAACCTTGCCTGACGACTTTACTTGGAAGCACTCTAGCACCTGTATGTCCAAAGTACCCACCATGGCATGCGTTCTGATATTCAGCTCTGACAGTAGGATGCTATGGTGCTGCCGGTGAGGTATGCCAATGCATCCCCGTAACTTGGCTCAAGATGAAAGGGTCAAGAGTCCTGAAAGCTGCTGTGAAATCAAAATTCATCAAGATTGGCTGTGACATGTGGCAGAGTCAGTAGGTATATGCCTGTCAGGCGAGTTCTCCATCTTAACAAGGTGGCAATTCCATCACTTGCTGGCCACTTGAAATTGAATTGTGCTGCTATTGACTGGCTAAAGCCAAGTGTCTGCAAAGGGGTGGCTATGTCATTGTGAATCCAGGCTCACACACAAGTCACCCGATCACATTTTGAAATATTTTGAATCAAGTGGGAAGTCAGAATGGATGGGTGTCAGTCCGGCCAAACCTGTCCTGGTTCATCAATTTCGTTGATTAAGCGTTGAAGGGTGGGGATAGTGGCTTCCGATAGGCAGGGCTATGGTGAGCTCTTACAATTTAAGAATCTTGAAAGAATCCTGTACCTGTTAACCATGCTGAATGTCCATGGTTGATTAGGACATCAGCAGGCAAAAGCTTCAGCGGGGAAACCCCGACATCTTGGGTCTTGGGTGCGGTGGAGCAGCATCGTCGGTGCCCTCCCTCCCTCTCCCTGAAACCACGGCCGGCATGACCCCAGAGCCGCAGAGGTAACACCTGCAGAGCAGGTGTTAGTTGAGGATGACTCACGGGTGGACGACATAGAAGATCTTGTAATCTTGTACCGCATGTTCACTCATTCTGGGCAAGGATGACCAAACAAACCCGTTCGATGCAGAATGAGAAATCAGATTAAGGACGAAGGGCTGCATGCGCGGAAAATGCCACTGTCTCCATCACATCCCTGCCCTGCAAAACCCATAGCATAGCCCTTAGAAGCTGCCGCATCCATTTCCTGTTACCCTGATCACACAGATCTGGGAATCTATCTGCCAGTTAAAAGTTATCGGCCTAAGCCTATTCCATGCTGCGCTGCCATGGCGGCATCGCAAGTTCGCTCGGCACTTGCAGAAAGTCAAGGGTACCAACAGGATCTATGAGAAGACTTGTAGCTGTAGCTGCACATGGATGCATGAACTTGCAAGTGTTGAATGCAAGTGCTAGACGGCTGGTAGACTTAAATTGTGCATCAGAACCTCAGTCCATCAAAGTTACCTAGAAACGGATCTGGATCTTCGCACGTGCAGTGCAATAGCACACAAGTACGCTGTCTTCCTGGACGATCCACATTTGAAACAATCAGGACTCACACTTTCGGAGGCGATCTGCTGCTGCTCCAATTTCTGGCGGCCAGTGATGGTACGGAGCTTTCCACTTGATGTCGTAGCTGCCATTCCTGTGTACACGAGCAACTTCCGCCTCAACAACAAGACACATGCAACATGCAATCACATCCCACAAGTAACAGCTCAAAATACAAACCCTTGCCCCGCCTTCCAATAACCTCCATGCCATAGGGCTTCCACTTCATCGCCCTTTTTGAATTCCTTAGTTGACTGGCTAGATATCAACTACATGCACTAGCTACAAAAGAAGCGTCCTTTGTAGCACTTCCAGGTATCATGCAAGTATAAAATGCCAAGTACCCGAACTTCCTGACACTTCCCATCATCACATCCAATTCATAATTCCATCCAGTAAAAATAATCCGGCCATTTTCTGGAGCCAAGCTTCTGGGTCTTCTTTGACTTTTCCAAGTGCTCTTTCCTGCAAGCTGGGATCAGTTGATCAGTTCTTAATCTCCTCAAAACTGGTTGGCCCCATCAAAAAACCCCACAGCTATGAGCTCAGCGTCCTTTAGCAGATCAGCAATGTCCCAGGCACACTCCGCCAGCTTTGCAGATGAAGGCATGTCCTTCCATTGACCCGTCAGACTCGAAGTGTGAGTTATCCACTTCTCAAGAATGCACAAGATATAGAAACTGTCTGATTTTTGGAAACCTGAATCAAAGCTTTCAAAGCTTGGCATCGGTGTTCAAAACTACTTTGCCGAAAGCAGGCATCGTGAATGACAATCAATGACTCCCCGCCGAATGTCCGTGAAGAAGAGTGGCAGCACCTGCTCGGAGTTCTTGTACACACGGAGGCAACCATGTTTAAAGCCTCATTGGCAAAAGGGCACAGCAAATTTTATAGCATCTCAAACACTTGCCGCTTACAGCACTTCAAAAAAGAATCCATGCCGTTTTTGAACCCTTGGGATGCTGCGATGTTGCGCCATATGCCATGTTCTTCAGCTCAGGTACAATCGTCCTTCCCCGACAGCTTCATAGAATGCCCTCCATGGCCCATGTGGCCCGGAATGGCCAAGCAGAGAAAAGCACAGCTGAGACCACCTTGAGAATCCACGTTCGAAATGAGAGTTGACTAGTTCACACCCCGAAAACTGACATGTAACCAGATGTTTCTCGTTTCCAAGGGGGTATTTTTTGTTTCCATGTTACTTTCCTGGGGCGTACATCAACTGGGATCCTCCTTGACTTTAGATCATGACTTCATGTAATCTTGGATGACAATAGAAAGAAGGGCAGCCTACATGTATTTACATTACAGTAAGTATTGTAAAGTACAATAATATGCAAATGTCACCGAATTCATAACCCACAAGTACATCTCATTGAGCCACAAAACTTCATTGGTCTTTTGACTGTCTTTTGACCTAAGCTGGGTCTTCTTGGTCCCTGAGGCAAAATTTAAACACCTCCTAATCCTAGATGTATCCCCTGTTTCATTCAATTCAACCTGGCGACGTCCAAAGCCTTTTCCATACATCAAATCTGTGGCCGCATAAATGCCCTTTCCATACACATCACCATTCAAGCGCTGCACCTAGGAGAGAACGACGGATCGCCATTTCCACCACTTAAAATTGCACCCATGGAGTTGCAATTTGAAACACCTCTGAAATGAATCACTGACCTATTCTTTCTTGCGCTAGCCTATACACGCTTGTCTTAAATGAAATCTAGAGGTAGTGAGGACCCCTTCCCACAATTGCCCAACTACATCACCCAGTTCAGTTGAAGGTGCAGCCGTGCCGTCCGCGTTGGTGGACCCTGGCGGTTTCAGGTTGTTCTCCTCGGAGATGGACACGGATGGGGATGTAGATGAATAGGGATGGCTGGATCATTGACGCCGAGATCTTTCAGATCTCAGCGTTTTTGGCTGGTGACCAGACATGAATACAAGGGCCTAATCTGAAACCAGGAGTCTTGAGTGGTTTCCTATCCTTTCTCCGTCCCAAAACATCCATCTGTAAGTCTGCGGTCGCTGGCCCCAAGTCAGCCAATAGCCAATAGCCCAAGTCTCAATGATCTTCTGAACATTTTCTTCACCAGTCCAGTGGTAGACTACTTCCAATTGTGTCGCTTTGTTGCTCCGCTCCTTCATAGAGCAAAGCCTCTTCCTCAAGCCATGGGAAACAGTAAAGCAAGTTCCAGGATCAAGGATGTTTGAATATGTGGGTGGTCTTTCCATCTCCAAGCACATGTGCACGGCATGACGGACCAAATGAAACTTGAAGGTAGTCTTCTTTGTTTATCTGCCAGTCTGTGCTGCATCCTTGCGAAGGTTGCTGCAGTACTCCGCATTTACTTTAAAGCCCTGTAGGCTGATGGGAGATGGCTCTGTTAAAAAGGATCTCGACGATGGGGTTGAGTTTGAATGTCTTGTTTGTGAGCCTGTACAGGCACCACCCTATCGAGTTTTTGTTATCCACTCCATTGAACAAACTGGGAATGTGTATGTACTATCTGGGCCTGGGATATGTTTAAGGAAGATCTACAGTAGATAGGCAAATCAACGTGTCATTGTCATTGTGCATGTATACAAACAAATAGGATAAAAGCAATGTACAAATGAAAACAACATCACGTGATACACACAGGGTTTGCTGCGCCTGCTTTGGCCTTAAAATAAAAACGATCCTGTGCACCTTTTTTCACTGAATCAAGGGCATCCTTGACTTAGAAATGACTTAAACATCATAGACCCAAGCTTCACGAACTGCAGGGCCACGTCAAAGTTGCACACCTCGCGTGGCTGCGTCATACGAGGCATGACGGACTCCAGCTTCACGCGTTCAGGTGCCCAGTGCTTGTAGGGAGGGTCCCAAGCCACGCTGAGCTGCTCAGCCACGTCGCGGACACGGCCGCCGTACCAGTTTCCATCCGACCAGCGGACCCACACGTCGTCGCCTCGAGGATACTGTGAATGGAAAATTCATTGATGTCAAGCAGTGGAAACTGCTATCACATAAAGTCAAAAAATATGCTTCTCATGAAATCCACACACCATTGATGCTGATGGTTGAGCTAAACGTTTGAAAAAGAGTCTTGGTGCCTTTTTCGGCAATTTCTAAAGCCCACACCTTCAGCCACCTGTCGACGATTGCCAGGCAAACCTGCGCCACCCGAACGTGCCATTTCCACCAGTTGCGCCTCGGAAACTGAGGACAACCACTTATAGGTTCCAAGCTACCCGCCATGCCCTGGCATCTTTTGGTTAAACAATCCAAGTTCCCTGATTTTTTTTAAAAACTCATCTCAAATCACCCCCCCCCCTTCATCTCAGAATTTTAGACCTCGAGTCCCTTTCCCACAAGCCCTCCAACAAAAAGATCCCCCCATACCACTGGGAGTTCTCACGGTGATATCAGCAGGAGAGTTGGACATCTTCATGTCGTTATCCAGCCACTGGTCGTGAAAACGGTGGGCTGCCAAATGATCTTCCAAGTCCTGAAGACGCGCAAACTTCAACAAAGAGATCTCTTGGTCCTTCAGGAATTTCAGAAAATGAACTGAAATCACAAGCAATGGATCGAGGGAAGGTAGACTTGTTAAGCTCCAACGATGAATATACAGTGGTGAGTTTCCACAACTTTCTCAAGTGTGTGTATGTGCTTCTCATACAACGACAAGCTTTTCCAACCCTTCCGATCATCTTTGCCGCCAAAGAACCTTCATTCGAATCCTAGGTGGCACAACACTGCCAACTGACGAACTTTTCCATGGGGTACTGAGTGCTAGTACGCCGGTACTCAGTACTGAGGTACTTTTTTTTTTTCTTTTGCGTATTCGCCCGCACGAGTCGGCAGGCCGGCCAAACAACTAGTCCGATCACGAGTTGCAAAGCCCTAAAACTCACCTACAAAAAAGGCACACGGACACTTCCTAGCGAAGTGGCCCCACCAGAGAGAAAAACAAACTCGGAGGAGTCCGCCTCCCCATGCAAAAACCGCCCCACCACCCCAGAGGGTCGAAAGGCCAAACCAAGTTCCACACAGGAACAACAACGCGCCACCACACGGTCAGCGAAGAGACCCTGGACCCCAATCACACGGGTCGCCTTACGCCAAATCCGAAAAAGCGACACAAACTCCTTGTTGCAGACCGTGGCAACAGAATCTTCCCCAACCAACGCCCATCTGACCCCAGTCCAGACAGGCGGTAAAACCCCGATAGCCCTGGTACAAAGAACAAAAAGTTCGATCCACGACGTGTCAACCAGCCGCCCACCACCGGAGGTGGGAGACCATCGAACTTCACTGAAGAATGTTTCAAGCTTCGACAAATATTCCGAATGTCCAAAAGGGCCCTGACGCCCACCCAATGCCAATTCGATGGGGTGATCCAACAGAAAGTCAGCACTCGTCCATGATGGAGGGTCAGTCCGAGACGGACCCCCAACTCCCGCCACTGCTCGATAAGCTATGGCCGCATGAAGAGAAGCAAGCTTCTTGGCGCAAATTTCCCTACACTGGAACGTCTCAACGTAAGAGCGATAGGCCTCTGACCGTTGCACGAACGCAGCAAGAACCGATTTGGCCTCGGCATCTGCAACCGCATTATGCTGTGCTTCAAAAGCCTCTCTTCCAACCAACTGGCCAATGGCCTGGTGAGATGGTACCCATGAAAATTCGACGTTTCCCTGATCACATCTCGCGAGATGTCTCCAAAAATACTGCCAGAGATCACGGTGTTTTGAAGGCATACGTGGCCGCCGACCTTTACCCCAGTCACTTACCAAGCGCCGTGCAATCCTTACAAAACTCAGGCAGTCACTGAAGACATGAACCTTAGAGAAGGATCCAACCGCGACTGCCCCAGCCAATACTTCAGCCCGAAAGATGGACTGTTGACCACCTAACAAGCCCTTCCAAACTGTTACCGGCTGCGCATCATGCGAAACAACCACTGCCCCAGCAGCGATACGGAGAGCCTTATCTTTCGGGTGGAGGCAAGAGCCATCCGTGAAGGCCTCCACGATCTGCTCGACACTGACTTGGTCAACTGTAGGAAAGGAAATAGAATCACAGGCAGCCTGAAAAGGTCGAGCCTCATCTATTTCAGGCCAAAGCCCATATTCCAAAGCCGAAGTAGGCAAACGCTGCAGGGGTATCGGTGCGTCCCACTTAACCCGCAGGTGCTCGAAGTGAGGGCATTGGAGAACCCTGTGCCTCCTGGTGTCCTGCCCACCACAAAATGGACACGTCAAAGGGCCCTCCTGGTAATGAGAGCGAGACTCGGCCGTAAAGGCCACTCCTGCTGACTGCGTACGTAACAGCCCACGTGCTGATGGATCCAAGTGTCGCCAATGCCTAAGGCCCATTGTATCGATCGTAGTGAGATCGTGTAGTCCCTTACGATGCGAAACGTTTTCTGCCACCTTTTCCAACCAACTGGTCTGTAGCAAGTGAACGATGTGGTCCAATGTGGTAAGGACCAGGTGAAATCTCCGACCAGAACCGTCTTCAAATGCCAAGGAGGCGTGGGGGTACCACCCCAAGGAAGCCAGAGTGCGAAACAACCTTCGAGTGACACCACAATATCCAGGCCGATCACCACGGAAAACATAAAAGACGACCCGACCCCAGTCGGAATCAAGAAACTTAGCCTGTTGCCTAACCAAGCGAACTCGGTTAA
>DF239468.1:0-25035 GCA_000507305.1 Breviolum minutum Mf 1.05b.01 | reverse complement strand
CCGTAAGGATCAAGCGATGCACAGTGGACAACTGTTTACCCTTACGACAACTGTATATGAATTCAGTCTTCGTATGCATCCAAACAGATGTCGTAAGTGTCGTAAGATCATGATGGATAAATGGTGCATGTCAATTATGATTAGAAAACAATTTTGATAGTATGATTAATGAATATAAAGAACAATACGAGAACTAGAAGTATGAACGACATGCAGAAACAACACTTTAAGAAAACTACTTTCAAAAAACCAAAGAATTATACAGAATTGGAAACTTTCAAATTAACTTAAGAATATTATGCAATTAATCAAGAAGTTTTGAAGTTTATCTAGGGAAACGAAAGCGCATTTAGGGTTTAGCTTTAGAGCGAGAACGTATTTAGGGTTTCATGGTTCATAGCGAGAACATATTTAGGGTTTAAGCTTTGCAGCGAGAACATATTTAGGGTTTACAGCTTTAAAGCGAGAACGTATTTAGGGTTTATAACCACGAAAGCGTATTTAAAGCAAACGTTCTCGGGAAAGTGAAATCTAGAATTGCAGAATGCATTCTGCAGTGGAAAGTGAAAATTGCGACCATGTTATATATCCATGTTTTCTGGAAAGCGATGTCGAGATAAATATGTAGCATTTTCATGCAAGAAATTAGAAAATAATTTGACAGAAGAAAGACAAACAAAAAATATTTGCATGCAAACATATAGATAATAAAAACGAAACATTTTTCGCAAAAAAGCATTCATGGAGAAATGATCGCAAAGTGTATGTATATATTTGTATACATGAATCTCGATCGAGAACCAGATCATGAAAATAGAACGAAAGCGTATTTTAGAAACAGTTGTAACGATCAACGAGAGCGTGAAAGTAGAACGAAAGCATATTTTAGAAACAGTTGTATAAGTAGAACGAAAGCGTATTTTAGAAACAGTTGTATCGATCAATGAGAGCGTGATAGAACAAAATAAATATAAATGTCTCAGCAGCAGTTGCATGACCAGCAAGATTGCAAAATGTTGAGCAGTTTCAAAATGTAAAAAGTTGTAAAGAGTATGAACCAAAGCAAAAGAGAAGGCGTGCCTTTAAATGCGAAAGTCGTTTACAAGAAACGGTGACCATGCTCCTCACAAGGTCATGTCTTGCCACAGCAGTAGCAGTGGCCATCAGCAAGACACTTTCCGACACCTTTGGCCTATAGTCATTGAGCACATGGCATGCACGCAGCGTGCGCAAAGACAGTGCTTTAAGTTGCATTGCATGGATGTCACACGCAAAGTTTCCAAACATCTTCACGATGATGTTTGGAAATGCACTTGGGCCTTTTTAAGGGGTGGGGATCAGCTCGAAGTTTTCAAACCTGCATGTACTCAGAATATCCTCCGTGTTTTTGAACAAAACCTAAAAACTCTGGACCGGAGACATGACCCTGATGAGAAGGTTGTGCCAAAAAAACAAACATTCCCTGGACCTTTCTTCAAAAAACACCATGGTATGGAAAAAACCATGAGGTATACTTGGTTGGGTTTTGTTTTTGATGTTACACTGCTTTGTAAACGAATCTTCACAGAAAATACCATAGTGGGTTGTGGCTCTGGAAGTAAAGCACCCTAAGTGAAAGTAAAGGGGAGATTTCCAGGTTCAAAACTTTTTGTAAAAACCAAATATTTCAAACACCATCTTCACGAGGTTCCTTTGTAGGGTTAACAAAGCAGTATGTTCATCCCAAAAATCATCCCTAAGGGGGCGTTTATATGTATTTTTTTTTGTGGGGTGTTTAACCCCTTTGTTGTTCTTCCCTTCTCTTCCGCTGCATTGCACCGCATCATTGTGGAGCACCTTATATTTTCACTCACACGTCTGGCACCCCAGATCCACGGCACTGCGTTGTGCTTCGACGTTTCTCAAAGCGCAGTGATAGCAACAGGAAGTACCGTTGCCAAAATCTAATTTTTACCATTGACCCCGCATGGCATTTGACTGCTATACGTTTGATGTAGCCAAGGAATGACTCATCACAAAAACAGCTACCAACCAGTTTTGGGTTTAGTTGGTTGCGTTCAACATCAGCCCCAATATGTTGAAGGTAATGGGTTTTGGGGCGAAGTCGGAACAAAAAAACATTTTCCATGGCACATTCATGTGCCAAACCCTGCCAGCACTGCAAGTGTTGCAAGATGAAACGGTTCACCGCCTGCATGGGCAAGCTAAAGTTACAAGGGCTTTTTGGGAGAAAACAAAAAACAGACACATGTTCACCAAAAAAAAGAGTTAGGGGGTTCCCACCTTAGCATCTTCTACACGCAACAACATATCACTGTGGTCCATGATTTGCACAGCTTGTTGAAGACTCCAAAGGCCAACTGCCAGCAACTGTAGCTTTGGATCCTGTTCAGGGGAAGTTCTTACAGGCCAACTAGTTGAGATAATGGTATCGTAATGGTATCTTGTGGTATCTAAGTAATGTGGGGTTCAGTGGTTTTCCTTTAAACCAAAACTGGGATCCCTAACCAAAAACAACTCTGGATTTCTTATAGTCTTTAGGTTCCGGAATGGAATGGATTTGCCAGAAACTTTCTTGAAACAAACATATCGAAGAGTTGAATGGTTTAACTCCAAATTGGGAAACCTACCCAAAAAATCCCCAAACCCTTTTTCTCTATACCCCTAGCCTCTGGATTGGAAGATGCTATCTCAGAAGCAAACTTGGCAAAAAACCAAATGGATGTTTTCACTGTAGCCGCCTTAAAAGATGAACCTAGTTCTGGGTATTCGCTTTTTTTATCCAGACCAGTGTTGGATGGTGTAAAGGTTTTGAATGACCCACGCAACCCAGCAGCTTTGCAATATTCCTTCTGCTTGGCAGAGATGATCCGAAGTTGTTCTTGTAAGCTGGACCCCTCAACATAATCGTTGCGGCACCAAAGCCCCAAACTCGAAGCAAGTATCTCTTTGGCCGTCCCAAGATAGATTGTATGCATGGGATCACGAAAACAAGACTTTACATGAAATCCAGGCATGTTTTCCCATGGGCTTTCAAAATCTGAAGACCGAAGATATTCTAAATGGGACATGTTGGTCAGTAGGTGTGCAGCATCGGGAAAGAAGTTTTTGAATACCAAAGCCGGATCACCGTTTTTATTTGGCTTTTCAGCCAGACAGGACTCGCAAATCTGGTTGTGCATGTAGCTCCTGCTAAACCAGTGACTCTCCTTTCGGGCCTTTGCGTCGGCCTTGTAGCCGAAGTAGCCAAAACGATAGCCAGCTGTTGTAATCTCCTGGCCAGCTTTTTTTGCACGAACCCCCGTTAAAGGTCGGCCCCATGGATCACAAGAAGGATACTTTCCTTTTAAAGCGTAACGCATTGACCAAGTTGTCACTTCCGCCACGAGCTTGTGAACCATAGTTTTCACCTAAACCACAAGGTGTTCAGAAAAAGATTTGATTTTCAACTTCAGGGATACTCTATCCTGTTATACTACTGGGTCGCTGGCATTGGTATCCTGCATCCACATATGCGGAACAATGCAGATAGGATATTTTACATCCCACACCTGTCAGACAACACAATTTTTATTGATGGAAAAACCATTGCAGGTTTCAACATGTTTGACTAACCCCACCTCCGTCTCCCCGCTTGCTAGCAGAGAAGATAAACTCCAAACATAATACTCGCTGTTCGAGTAAAACTCTGCCCCGTCCATGTGTACAAGCACTGGGATCAATCCTGGGGAAAAATGGAAATGGAAATCGAAACTCCGAGTGATACAATATCTCAGAACCGTTGATTCTATTAATGTATAAACAAGACTCTTTTCCGGTCAACATAGCTTAAGAACCGTGCTGGGTGGTCACACCATTCTTCCTGCCCAAAGCAGTGCTCCCACAAGCGCTTGATTTCAGGTCCAGACCATCCACCAGTCATCGACAGGCTGAACTGGCAGAGAGATGGGGGGCTGTCACTTGGGGAACTTTGGAAATGTTAGAAATTGTTCTGAAGGGTTATCTTGTTAATCCAAAAATTCATGATTCATGATTCACATTTATGAAAGTTCCAAAAGATATTATGTATACCAGTAGCCGTACCCTGATACTCGTACCTGGTGTTTTCCAGCAGCTGCTATAGTTGCAAAGATTTCATGTGGCAGTAAAAAGGGGATCTCGGTGTCCACTCTCCCAGGAATATTTTCAGCCTTCAGGGGGGTCACCAACAAAATGCCAAGGCCACAAATACTTACTGGTTTCAACAACTGGTTTTTAAAATTGGTTTCAACAAGTTTTGATTTCCCATGCCTGAAGCGAACATTGTACTTCATAGGTTTCAAGATTGAAATTGTGCAACTTGCGAACCCATGTATGCAAATCACGCTCTTGATTTTGGCAATGGTTTCCCCATGATCCCAGGGACGCTAATGCTTGGATAGCCTCTGGTGTTTCACTGCCCAAGTCCTTGAAACAAGCCCTGGATAATTCAGCAGCTGAAGCGATTGATGTTCTTCCAGACCCAATCATACCTTGGAAATGAGGTAGTTACAAACTTCAAATCCAATTTGGAAAAATGTAGTGATTTGTTTGGTATTTGCTATCGCTTTCTATCAATCTTGAATACCAGTAAATTGGGCCATGTGTCTGAGATGTACTTCGGCAGTCTCGCTGAATGGTAGGGATTCATATCTCACCCCTCTTGGCCTAGCAAAGGACAGTGCATCAATGGTAGGTTTAGTGATGGTTCCTAATGCAGACTCCCAGGGTCCTTGAACTTGTAGATGATGCTAAAGCGGGCTTCCAATGATTCTTTCCACCTGCGTTGCGTTCTGCTTTAGGAATCTTAAGTTCAGTTGATACTTTTCTGTGATGGCAAAGTTCTTGATTTCTAAGTCCAGGATATTCTGAGGTCAGTTGATACCTTTTTGATGGCAAAGGAAAAACATTTTGAAAGAAATGATTTTAATTTCTGAGTCCAAAATATTCTCAAGTACTCCAAAGGTCAGTTGATACCTCAATGTTCGAAAAACACTTGGTTTACATCACACTTGTTGCACGATTGGACGTTTGTTTTTCTTCCAATGCTGGCGTGTGGTTGCCAAATGGACTGCAGTGATACACCATCCACCAAGAATCTATATTGCACTTGTTGGCAACAAAACCGCTAGGCCTAGGTTCTAAAGCCAAAAGAGTGCCATCACTCCCACATCCGTTTCCGGAATTTGGATAGCACCAGTCAAAAGCTATTCCCAGACCATCACAGCGGAAGCCCGTTCAGGCATCATCTTCACCCTTTTCGCCCTTCTTCTTCTTTGATTGCTTTGACTTCTTTTTGGACAAGCTTCCATTGAGTGCCTTGGCAGCAGCCTGCAATGAAGGAAAGGATGGCAGTGGAAAGGATCAATCTATGGGATGGAGGCCGTAAATAGTGTGGTAGGGTTGGCTCTGGAGTTTCAATTTAATACATAGAAGCAAGTTTGATCATTTTTTTGACTATTTGATCTATTTGCATTTGATGCCATCAAAAAAAAACATGAAGCCATCACGGATAACCTAGCCTGAGCAGGGGTATACCATGCCATTTGTTCATCGATGCTATCCAGGATTTTGTTCCAACGCTCTTCATCGGAAACGTTTTGAGAACTCAATTCTGTAATCTTCTCAAAGATTTTTTCCATCTTCGTGGAAAAGTTCATCATCCCAGACACCAACTCACCGCTGTAATTGCATTGCTTGAGAGCAATGCTAAACTTGCGAGCATCAGCTGCAGCTTTCAGCACATCCTCCTTCTTCTCAATCGCTTCCTGGGCCTTAGTCTTTGGCCCCACCTCCTCTGCTTTGTTTCTTTCGCCCTTTTCCTTCTTGACTTTAACTTTGGTAACCTTATCACCATTCAGCGCATCAAGAAGAGCCTTCTCGCCAGCCTCATTGACACCCCCAATTTTAGGTTGCACCCCATGCCCCAATGGCCCGTCTGGGCCGGTGAGAGCAACAACCATCTCTGCATTGGGGGCTTTGTCATTGATACGCAAAGCAGAAGTTTCCTCAACACCAGTCTTCTTGGATAGTTCTCCTCCCTGTGCCACGTAGAACCAGTATTCCTAGGCGATGGAACTTGTAAGTCGACAATCAACGAGTAAGTTGGAGAGTACAGGTGATACTATATATAATTCGATTTGCTTTCTCAAACAAGCAGCTACGAAGCAAGGGGTACGGTATGGTCACACAACAATTTAAGATAAAGAGTTTTGCTGAGGATCGTCTTCGTCTCCAGGGAAGTCTTCGTCCTCTTCAAACATCTTTTTTTCTTTGAGTCGCGACATCAAAGCTTTGCCTTTCCTTGCAATGCTGCAATGTTCCACCGAAGAGAAATGAATTTGAAACCCTATGCTCTACCAAAACGACTTGAAATAGCCAAAGAAAACTCAAACAGAATCTCAATGATAAGACTAGTTTCTCCTCGCCATAAGTTGAGATAATGTCCCTTGGCTTCATTCCCTTACGACCTTTCTTGAACTCCTTTTTCGAAGACACTTTTCTCTCAAAGGCCACTGCGACTTTCGACCAGTCACCCCCACAGCTCAGCCACTCACGGAACACATCAACCTTGCTTTGCAAGCAATGGCTTGCTAAGCTTGTGGGGAATTTGGCTCTGTCTAAGCACTGGCGGGAAAACTGATTCCATTCGTTCTTGTGTGTTTTGCCTAGGCGAATGCAAGAGGGTGATAGAAACAGTCAAGAGTGGGATGGATGGGATGGAAAATCTTTCTTACTTTGTAGCTATATAAGTATAGGCTTGGACTAAGGAACCCAAGGTTTGCAAAAACCAAATGAGCATCTATTAAATCAAGCATGAGGTACTGTTGGCCTTCTTAAACTCCTGAACTTCCGTCTCAACTTTTGAGGCTGCCTCAGCCACAGCTGCCACAGGTGAAGGGCCCTTGGTTCTTTTCACTTCCTTGCTTTCCTCCTCCTTTCCTTCGTCGTCCTTTCCTTCCTCCTCGCTTTCGCTGCTCCCATCCTCAGAGCTGTCTTCAGACGAGTTGTTCTCTGACCCAGATTCTGTAGATGCCTCGGCATCAGCCATGTCGTTTTGATCTTCACCATCCTCTTCTTCTCCTTCTTCATCTTCTCCTTCGGCTTCGTTGTCTACGTTGTCTTCGCAATCTTCAGGTTCATCAGGTTCATCCTCAGAAAGATCCTCATCATCATCCTCTTCACAGTCTTCATCTTCTAGGTCTTCTTCTTCTTCATCGTTCTCCTCCTTTTCCTTCTCCTTCTGTCTTTCCTTCTCCTTCTGCCTTTCCTTCTCCTTCTGCCTTTCCTTCTCCTTCTGCCTTTCCTTCTCCTTCTGACTTTCCTTCTCCTTCTGACTTTCCTTCTCCTTCTGACTTTCCTTCTCCTTCTGCTTTTCCTTCTCCTTCTGCTTTTCCTTCTCCTTCAGCTTGTCTTTCTCTTTCTGCTTTTCCTCCTTCTGCTTTCTTTCCTCCTCTTCCATAATCTTCTTCATATGGTTCTCCAAGGCTTCGTCAGAGACATCTTTCAAATGCTGTGACAATGACCTTCCTCTTTTGGCTGCAATCTGTTTGTCTTTCTCCAAGTCTGACAAATCCTTCTTCTCCATGCTCGCCGAACTCTTTAAGTCAGACCCACTTGGCGAAACCAATCCTGCATTTCCCCGGATTGGGGTCACAAAACCATCAGTTTTGGTATTCTTCAAAGCACTCTTCCTCTTTGGTTCTTCGATCTTTGGTCTTTTCTGTGGGTTCTCATCCTCCTTTCCTGGAGGTGTTTTCTTACCCTCAGGCTTCTCATCTTTCTTCGCGTCTTTCTTCCCATCCTTCTGTTTCTTCTGATTCGCTTTGTGCTCTTTCGCCTTCTCTTTTGCACGCTCTTTCGCCTGCTCTTTCGCCTTCTCTTTCGCCTTCTCTTTCAAGGCCTTTTCTTTCTTGGAATCTTTCTTCTTCTTAACTGCGGTCTTTTTAACCTCCTTCGCTTCAAGGGCTCTCTTACCAGTCACCCTCACAGCTGGTTTCGCCACCTCTTTGCTTCGCTTCCCCATGATTTTTCTTGGTAGATCTTAAAGCCAAAATAGCTTTAGCAAGGAAACAGTAATCACACAATAGATGACTTGGAATGTTTTCAGATTCAGCTGATTTTAAAAGGATAGATTGGATTTTGCTTGATTTGAGGTGTCTCCCAGATTCAACTGATGGAGACCAAGCCCTGATTTTTGGAAACCCCAGAAACAAAAGGGACAATTCCATTTGAACACCTTGAGATTTTTGGGATTTTTGAAGGATCTCCCAGACTCGGCTGTTCTCTCCGAGACTCGGCTGAGTTCTCTCCCAGACTCGGCTGAATTTTGGTGGTTTTTGTTTTTTTTTAAATTCCGGAATTTCCCCTGAAATATTTTTTCAACCAAGGGGGAAGGGATTTCCATTATAAATGAACAGAAGTATAGGAACCCCCAGTGGCATTTCCCCCAAAAAAGGTGTTGGAATGGAATTTCCACAGAAGTATTGGGTGAACCTTGGCTGGAACATTCTCCCTGGCAGTTCCCAAATGATTTTTTGAACCTTGGGATTTCCCCAGAAATCTTGGGTTTTGTGGGAAGGATTTCCACCCGAAAGATCTTAGTTAAAAAGGTTTTCCCGATTTTCATCATGGAGTTCCAAAGTTTCAGTGGACCTGTGGAGGAAATATTTACCCCACATACATCAACAAAAGTCTATAGAAAACCTTTCCCATAAAAGGGAACCACCACTCACCAACACTGTTCCAATTCCAGCAGTTTCCCTGAGGCATCTATGGTGGTATTGCACCTGGTAGAAAGGGCCGCTTCATGACGAGCCTGGCATGGCAAATGGTGGGAGATCAGGGAATATCGAAAAGGAATTCCAAAATGATAGACTGGATTTACAGAGATCGTGCAAATCATGCATACCGCAGCACATCAAAGGTTCTATTTTGTTTCAACTCAAGTCTCCCATGTTGAAATGACTTTGAGCGTGTAAGCACGCTTTGCTTTCTTTAATTTGAAAACATACTGCAGGACTGCATGATCATGATTCCATCAAGCAGTCAAGTACAGGCTGTAAATTTGCCCATTGGATCCATTTAAGGGACCCTTTGTAATCCAGACCTTTATGTGTCTGTTTGGAGTTTAATTTCAACATCTTTCTGGCCCGTTTCTTTGTATCGGAGGTGTACTGACTTCGCAATCGTGAAAGCGCACGCCCAAACCTAAGGAGAGAGATGAGTGGAAGAGCTTGGACCCAGTCCGAACAACCAGGCATGCCGTTTTTGAAACATCTTACTTTGAATTTGAAGGGATCATGCATTTTGGAGCCCTCAAGAAAATGGCAACAGAAACAGAAACTAAAATTACCTGAATTTCAATTCAAGAACTGCCTTGGATAACTTTGGGAAGACTTTAAATCCCTTCCTCCTTGGAAGCGAGTTCGACCACTACCATCTTGATATGTTCGGGTCATCTCCTTGGCCTCATGCTTAGGCAGCAAATGCCCAGGTGGTTTGTGGAGGTACAAATCTTCAATCTCCTGTCTTCCTCAGCAATGAGACTTTCTTTACCAGAGTTCAATTCCGACACCCCTACATTCATACATACATATTTGTATATACACATATGAAAATATTCTATTATACCAAGTTACTTTAGTATAATCCTAAATCCTAAATACCCCATATTAAGCTGATAAACTATCTCTTATTCATATTGATATACGAAATACAGATCTTTCAAAACAAAACATCATATAGGAGTTGCGTGGGACCATATCCGAAACCTATAACATATAGTCCCTCCAAATACCCTGAACTTTGGGACAAATACATTTAGGGAAATAAAACAAAATGCTGGTCTTCTAAAACCAAATTAACACCAAGGAATCCCGAATAGAGCCATGTTGGCTTCTTTGTTGGGCCGCCGTAGTCACACATATTGATACTGTGGCGAAATGTGCTAACTTGCCGTGTAAACCATTTAAAGCAAGGTAGCTCTTCCATGATCGAATTTGTCGGTTGTTCTAGCACCCACCATGCTGCTAAAGCAGCAGCTATGTAACAAAGCACCAGAGTGCGAGCAGCGATCATGTTTCCGTCCCTGACACTCTGATGTCGCACCTCACCCATTGGTGAAAGGCGTGTTCTCTTTGACGTGCCACGGTTCCTTGGCACCACGAATTCAAAGGATGGAAGTGGAAAGCTTGCGATGTAAGGGTATACCATTTTTCATATACATAAATTTTCAAATGATATGAGGATGAATCTAAGGGTACCAACCAAAAATAAATATCCAGAGAGGGCCTTTGAACGCAGAGGCAAACATGTAATTCTTAAACTTTGGGGGCCCTTAAACTAAGAGTGGTTTTTTTTTAGACCTCATGTTTCAAAGGCTCTCGAACTATAGAAAAAGAAAAGGGTCACCACAACAAAGGTGGAGCATACGGGGGCAGCTAGAAACCCTGCACCATGCCGATCCAAACGGCAGACTTGATAGAGATGTTGTAAGAAACCAGCATTAGTCAGAATGTCAAAGGATGGGCCCATCTTGATGTCCATTCCGATTGCATGCCGGCTTTCCTACAGTTGGTACCAAAAGCATAATCTTAAAGCAACCAATTGCATTTCAAAAATTATATCCAAAATGGCCTCGGTTCTTTGGTTCAAACACTTGGGGGTAGCTAAAAATCATATTTCCAGGATTGCCCTTGGAAGTTTGAGAAAATATTTTTGAAACACCACCATAGTCCTCGAGCTCTCCCAAAGTCACCGCTTGGTCACCGGCAAACGCTTCCACATGATCTAAGGGCCCTTGAAAAGGGAGTATTTTCTGAGAGAAGACCAGAGCCACCAGGACTGCAATTACCTTAAAGATGCGATGGGGATTATGTAGGAAGATGTTAAGGATTTTTGGGGCGAAACGGAAAACAATCTTGTTTTGAAAACCCTGATTGTCCCCTCATACAGTCATCAGATTCTTTGGGTTGTTGAATTCGATTTCCCAAGTATAAACTGGTGATGTTTCTCAGGGATTCAAAATTGGAGACACTCCCACTATCAAGGAAATAGCTGAACACCCAACCTGGGAAACTAGAACAGAAAATCATCCTATACAATAGAAGCTAGGAAACCGCAGGAGCTTTCATGGCATGCAACCCTGCCAAAATGGCAGCCCTTTGCTTTCCACGAAACGTAGAAGGTTTGGGTGTGTCATGAGTAAGATCTGCCATCTCACGACTTGCCAACTTCTTGGCAGCCCTACGCGATACCACTTTAGGCTTTCCCATCAAAAGAAAGTTGGGCCTACTTATAGCTGGCTTGAAACTCCTATGATCAAAAACGGCTAACAGCGGTTCTTAGGACCACAAAACCTTCAAAACTGTCACGAAAAAAACACATTGGTTTGAGTATGCTTTTCGCAAGTTGAACCAAGGACCTGCACCGTATACGGTTTGGGCCTGGGCATATCCTGTGATATCCGCACCGCAGAGCCGCCTGGCAGAAGCAAAGGGTGGAAGTTGAGATGTTGGATAAACGCTCTTGTGGATTTTAAATCTCATCAAGGTTTTGAAAACGATTTGTTGCCACTCCATTTTGTCAATATGTATTTGTATTGTATTAAAGAGGTTTGTGGATGAATCTCAGTACAGGTGTTTCTATGATTTGTTGTCACTCCACTTGGCCAACATGTATTTGGAATCGTTTTGGGAAAAAACCTCCACCCACGAGCCAAGTCTAATCCACACCATTCCCACACCACAAAGTCCGCTCACAAAAGTCGATTACCAAAGATGTGATTGGTCTTTGAAGATCCTTGAACATATATATCTACATATATATATATATATTTTTTTGAATAATATATATTATATATTATATATATTTGAAACAAATGGAAAACAACATATAAGGAGTTGTCAGACGTCAGACCAATTTTGTAAGTTCAAGATGATACACACACTTTTTGCACCCCTGCAAGTCTATCGCTCCAATCGTCACAGCAAACATAAAAGAGTTTCCCTGGTGTAACTTCGATCACCTGCCGTGTACACTAAATTGAAGCGGGCTTGCATGCTATACCCACATTGATTTGTAACAACTGCCACTCCGTGGCAAATCCAAAAAAGCATATCCATCAATCAGGGCCATGGAAACAAAAAGTTCAGGAGTCATCTACAGCTGCACCCCCACAGGTTGCAGTGTCCATGGCCACAACCCAAGCATTTTGGGGGCCCCCATGCTTTTTCCAGCCCACACTACCACAACGACCGTTTTCTGGACACTTCTTAATGTAATAGGCCTTTTTCTCAAGAA
The DNA here is from genome assembly GCA_000507305.1 of Breviolum minutum Mf 1.05b.01. Classification (NCBI taxonomy): domain Eukaryota; class Dinophyceae; order Suessiales; family Symbiodiniaceae; genus Breviolum; species Breviolum minutum. Next base: position 12,714 of record DF239468.1, on the reverse strand, counting down.
GTATGTCCACCAGCACCTTTCCCAAACCACCCTCACCATTGCGAACCGCAGTTTCAACAGTGTAAGATTGCTTTCCACGGTGCACACGATTGGGTTGTGGGCGTGCACCAAAAGGGATCCCCAGCTCTTCCAAGTTGTAAGTGCGATAGACCTATACCAGGCCAACTTTTGAAAGACAAGTTGTAAATCGTTGGAAAGTGTTTGAAGGTAAGTGGATCTTTCAACAAACAAAAATAACAAAAAGTTGGAAATGGGAATGATATGTTTAAGTTAGGGTTATCTTACCCTGATTAGTGAAGTATGTCAAAACCATTGGAAACCTAAAGTGGATTGTTCAACAAACAGAGTTTGAACAATCTATAGTGTTCCCATGTTTACCCACCTGAGCCACACCAACTCCACTGGCAACCTCCGCATCTGAATTGCCTTTCTTCGTTCCGCGACGAAAGGATGCTTTCTTGGCACGTGCTTTGCCCTTCTTCACCTTCTTCGCGGTCTTCTTCGTGCCACGAACCTTGACCTGGAACGGGAAATTGAGCTGGGCAGAGAATGAGGATAACTTTTTGAAACTTAAAGTATTGTTTCCCTAGATACATTGTTTCCCCATATTGCTGAAACATGAGTAGCCCTTGAGACTTTTTTGGAAAGGCACCTGCAAACCCACGGATGGCGGTGGACATTTTGCTAATTGATCCCTTACAGTTTGCAAGCACTGCGGTGGTGCCAATGGCAACGATTTCAATGAGCTGAGTGGTAAGGGCAATTTCATATCATATGAACCACGTACCCCAATCATTCCGAGTTCTTCTCGCATTTGACGTTCCTTAGATTTCCAAAAGGGGGCATTTAAAACACTATCTACTCCAAACAGAAACATGTTTTCACAGGTCTATAACGAGTAAACTAAATAACTGCTAGCAAGGTACTGCAGCACCGCTCTCCATCGATTCCTACAGAATTAAAGGTGTTATGACTTATGGGTTATTAGGAAGCTAAATTGAAAAACACCATGGTGATGTTTTGGCACCCTGTCCTGTTCTCCAGAAAAATCAGATTCGACTCCTGGTTCCCCATTTCGATGATCCACTTGAGATAACCCCCGCTTCAACTTGATCTGCTCTTCAATGGGTCGATCCCCTGGTAATGACAAAGTTGGGGAGTCACAGTGGTCAGAATCTGAAAACTCTGGAGGGCTGACACCACCTGCACCAGAAGCGCCATCATCACTAGCAGTAGTATCTTCACCATCATAAGAAAAGACTTGGGTGCTCCCCTTGGAAGCGGCTGTAGAATGGACACTCACCTGGCTTGGGGGAATCTCGCTGCCATCAAGCTCATCACCCTCATCCCCAGAACCACTCTCGCATCCATCATCAGAGCTATCATCACCACCAGCAACGCTACCGCCATCATCCTTTCAGGGAACACCATTTCTTTTGGATAAACTGGTGTTGGCAATTTCTTGGCACCCGCTTTTGATGGTTGTAGTTAATGTCCTGGCGAAATGTAAATTCTGATACTTGGGAATATAGCGTTGGCACTCTTTTCCAAACTAGTTTCAAACACCCCCATGGCTTTCCATCTCCTCCTCAGGCGCAGATTCATCCGCTTCGCTGGGTTCTTTGGAAGCTTGGCGAGCCTGGGTTTGTTTTCAGGGGCTGAAGTCAAGGAATGGGAGGGGATCACTATATAACCTATATATGTCTTTCAGGTACCGAAAAAAAAACTTGCTAAAAAAGATCCAGTTAAGAAACTTGCGAACTTGGGCTTGGAATCAGCAACGACTTTAGCTCAGCCACACTCTTGTCATGGGACCCAGGACCTTAATGGATGGGGTTCTAGAGATGACCGAGCACGCTAGTCACATTTCAATCCCAAAAGAAATTCAGCACAAAGTTGGATTTTTGCAAATCATTTTGATATCGTTTTTGGGGCATGGTCCAAAGTGTGATCAAATTTGAATTTTGAACCAACCAAGAAACCATTCCTCCAAAGATAGCGCAATGCACTAAGAAGCCTCTTGAGTCGTCGTGTCTCCTGCCTGGCAAGTTCCACCTTTGTCTCATAGGGGCATTCAACTTGATGGTTTTCATGAAGGAGCTTTCCCATAAGAAATGAATCCAGCATCAACAGTGTGTCTGTGATCAGGAATTGCGATGGGATCCCAGATGGGAACTTCTCGCACCACGTCTTAAGCCACACGAAGTTTATTCCAATGTCCTACAGGGGTGGGGTGCACGTGGGAATTTGCGAACGCTTAAGAACAATGACTTCAACCTCAAAGTTTTTAAAATATAATATTTTCTTTAGTCAGCTGGTTTTGAAGATTGACTTTTTTGATACCCTTCGGTCCCGATAGGTAGGGCGAGTGATTCCATCAGGGTCTGCAAGAACAATAACATGAGCGTTGGCTAGGCTGCCATGACCAGCGATGAGGTTCTTTGCCCGAGAAGGAATGTCTTGCAAAATGGATTGAGCAAGACATTCCTCATATGATAGAGATTGGTTCAAAGTCATGGGTGTTCCCCAAAAAGAGTTTGGGTGTATCCCAACTGAACCCAACCCCTAGGTTTGGTTAAGTTGACTTGAAAAAAAAACATTGTACCTGAATAACAAGTGCAAGGTTCAACCTGGGCTGCATTCCATTGCACCCTGCCATGCCCTTGGTTGGAAACCAAAGTCATTGAGTTTTCCAAACATGAAAAAAACAAACCAAGTTTCACATTCATTCAGTGCTAAAAAAAGAAATAAAAATCACCCACTTTTTTCAAACCAAAATTCTTATGCTCTTCCAGTTATCTGGAGCCACCGGTGGCGGGAGTCTCACTTCAGCCACAACTGGATTGCGATCACTAAAGACCCGCACCATGATGCTAGCTAGAGTCGGAAGTAATGCCACGGGTTTTGAACAAACGTTGCTGCCGGTATAGCGAGGCATTTCAACATCACCAAGTATCTTGAAATTAAGTAACCATGATAGCCACCTCACTGAATGCTAGCCTTCCCACCGCCAGCTGATGGCCTTCAATCCGAGGAAAGCCCGCTCTTCATATCGCTTGGCCTTGGCAGCCACGCAACGGAGTCCATGAAAAGTTGGCCCGAAGACTCCCCAATACAATATAAGAATCTTTGAAATCTTTGGAAGGGGATTCAAAAATATCAAAAATAGACCAAAGATTTTTTTCGCGATATGGCGATATTCTTCCAATCGTCCCATTTGTTTGCATGATGAAACTTTGTGAATCCCCACACTTGACAACAATGAAACTTGTTTGTTCAAGAGAGCTGCTGGTGCATGTTTTGCAGTACATATATTATATTATAAAAACATTACACACCTTTGATTGTACAATAGTTCTTTCATATGCTTTCGCCTTCCCAGCCTGGCCACTTAGCCAGAATCAGTTTGGGAATCCGACACACTCATAGTGCAGGTAGCGCAAACCACAAACATAAGCACGCGTGAGCAACCCCCACACGCGTGGTGTAACCCTATACTCTTGCTCGGGTTGATTGGAATGTGCTTGCAAATTGGAACCAAGATGTTTTTCTATATTGTGGGCCCCTAATTGCGAAGTTTGGGATTTGACCCCTGAGATTCTCCTAGCAAAAACCAGCGAAATGTAAAGTTCTGCTTTGAAGGGAAATGTTGATTTCTGGATTGTCTTTATCAAACTGTCATTAAATACCTGAAATACCTTTATGTTTCCGGGGCTATCAACCTCAAGCAAGAGTCAAACCTAAAGGACAGGCTTGGCAGGAAACCCTGCAAAGTAAAAAAACATGGAACAACAATTGTTAATACGGAACCCCGAATGCACACTTTCTTGGTTTGACGGTTTTCCAGAAAAAAACGAAAGGGTTTGCCACCTCAAACGGTGACACAAAACATTCATGTTAAACAACTATGTATTGGAGTTTTGGAGTTGGGGCATTGTTTTGCCATTTCAGGAATGGTGACACAAAACATGTTAAACAAAGATTGGAGGGTTGAGACATGGTTTGCCACCCCACATATAGTGACACGAAACCTTTGCATTATAAACACCCGTAGGAGGATTGAGAACATGCAGGTTTGCCATCCAACATATGGTAAACCAAAACAAATTGGAGGGTTATTAGATTTTTTGCTGGCGCGCATCCTTTGCAGGAACATTCTACTTAAGTCCTGGCATTGCGATTTGGTTTTGCATTTGCATGTACAGTGTAGGTTTGTACATTCGCATGTACACATGTCATGTAAAGAGCATGACCTTCCATGCTATGGCGACAGCTACGACAACTGTATCTCCAGCCGACAACTTTCATACATGTTCTGGAGAACAAGCTTCCCATGGACACTGTTCGAGCGTTACGTTGGTTTGCTTAAGCACTTTGCGATCCGCCGCTCGCAACGCCCAAGCCCAACACTTCTTAGGAGCGATTGGGAGCCGGCACGTCTCCAGAAAGGACGCCAGCACTGGATACAACGCGATCACTTCACGGCAACTGCCGGACAACACTTCCCAATTGTCGGCATACGTCACTGGTGTGGTCAAAACCGGTGTGCTATGAGCATGGACAACGCAGGCGAACAACCGAGAGAACGACCACATTGCCACCACACTCAACGGGTCGCCTTCCGGCACTCCCGTACAACCAGTACATGCACCAAAGTGATTACCCTGAATGCTTACGCGCCTGGTCATCTGGTCAAGACCGTGAATCCAGGCATCAATAAAGCCAATCGGGATACCGGCTTTACGCATCAATTCCCGCAGAATAGCTCGATTCAGCGTATTAAAAGCCTTCACGATGTCAAGCACAATGCCGGACGGATGAGACTCATCTCCCAAGTGATCGTGGAAGTCCAAGAAGTCAGAGACAAAACCCCAAATGGTCGTTGTAGGCAAGTTAACCCTGACCATTCCAGTACCTCTCTCACGCAAGACAGCAAGGATACGCCGTGCACGAATCCTTGCCCAAAGGCGGTAAAGAGAAGACGCCACACTGTAATCGGTCTGAGATCCGACCATGACGGTGTATCTGCTTCAGACTTGCGCAAAAGTATGATGAACCACTGTGCCAAAACAGTTGGCCACCGCCGATTGGACTCGATCCAACCAAAGATTGCAGCAAGCGAATTGAAAGCCACAGCCGGAATCATCTTCAACTCGCCATAAGACCATCCATCAGCTCCTCTCATTGAGATCGCTTTTAGTTCCCCAACAGTATCGCAAATGTCCTTTGCCGTCACAGAGCAACTCAATTCCAGGCGAATCCGGGACTAGGTCCAAATAGGGCTGAGCCTCGACGGGAACACCACTGTCTTCAACATCTCGGTTCCAAAAGGTACTCCATTCCTTGAAAAAAGAGGGAACCCACTTGGAAGGATTACATTCGACCCAAGTCCTTTCCAGACTAGAAGCCTGACGCCTAGACACCAATCTATCTAATCGGATTGCGTCACTGGTAACTTCACAAACTTGAACCTCAGTTCCATCCTCGTCAAGCAATCGATCACCCTCCGTGAATTCGCTGGCATTGATCACCTTGATCCATGATTTTCCGACCGGCGACCACTGCTGAGGTGCCAACTTTACCCGGGCTGACAAAGCAAGCTCCGACACAGCGGGAGGAGCCTCCTCCCGGATGAGCCGACAAGGCAATGAACCTCCTTTACGATCACAAGAGGCCTCCAACTTCCTCCTGGAAATGCCTACGTTTGAGCGCCCAAACGTAACTGGTGAAAGATTCCGTCTGGTCCCTCACGAAATGGTAAATTTCTTTCACAAACCCAACGGTGGGAAACGACACCGGGAACCACCCAAGGTGGCAAGTCACCCAAAGGGAGAACGAGGGTGCAAAGCCTGTGGCCTGCAAAATACTGTCCCATAGCCCTGGAGCATCCCCATGAATATGTGGTTGGCTCTTTTCTAACAGACACACCATACGTTGTAAACGCCTGGTTTGACGCACCATCCTCCTGGAGTGCAGGTCAGAGGTCAAATACTTAGGACAAAAATCACCAGGTCTACCCGACCGTGGTCGTGGTTGTGCCAAGTGCACCCACTTAACATCACGTTGGGCGCACCTCCCGAAATACTTCCTTCCCAGTGGAACATGTTGTCCTTCAACATCACAACTTGCTTCCGCAAAACCCTTCTCAACCTCCTGAGACCAGTGCGATAGGGCCTGGTCAATATCATCNGCGATACGGCTGATAACCTATTTAGGCTACCAACTCAATCAGCAAATATCACAAATGCAGTACGCACCTTTTTACTTGAGCCTTGAGCCAAGGTTGCACGAGTAGTACGAGGACTATATACATGCCTACATGGGAGTGCATGGTATATGATAACTTTATGATACCACGCAAAAATACATTCGACCCAAGTCCTTTCCAGACTAGAAGCCTGACGCCTAGACACCAATCTATTTAATCGGATTGCGTCACTGGTAACTTCACAAACTTGAACCTCAGTTCCTTCCTCGTCAAGCAATCGATCACCCTCCGTGAATTCGCTGGCATTGATCACCTTGATCCATGATTTTCCGACCGGCGACCACTGCTGAGGTGTCAACTTTACCCGGGCTGACAAAGCAAGCTCCGACACAGCGGGAGGGGCCTCCTCCCGGATGAGCCGACAAGGCAATGAACCTCCTTTACGATCACAAGAGGCCTCAACTTCCTCCTGGAAGTGTCTACGTTTGAGCGCCCAAACGTAACTGGTGAAAGATTCCGTCTGGTCCCTCACGAAATGGTAAATTTCCCTCACAAACCCAACAGTGGGAAACGACACCGGGAACCACCCAAGGTGGCAAGTCACCCAACGGGAGAACGAAGGTGCAAAGCCTGTGGCCTGCAAAATACTGTCCCATAGCCCTCAAACATCCCCATGAACATGTGGTTGGCTCTTTTCTAACAGACACACCATACGTTGTAAACGCCTGGTTTGACGCACCATCCTCCTGGAGTGCAGGTCAGAGGTCAAATACTTAGGACAAAAATCACCAGGTCTACCCGACCGTGGTCGTGGTTGTGCCAAGTGCACCCACTTAACATCACGTTGGGCGCACCTCCCGAAATACTTCCTTCCCAGTGGAACATGTTGTCCTTCAACATCATAACTTGCTTCCGCAAAACCCTTCTCAACCTCCTGAGACCAGTGCGATAGGGCCTGGTCAATATCATCGTCGAACAGGTGCTGTTGAACAACTGCATCCAAATCGTCAACTTTTGCCTCTGTAGCCTGCTTGAGGACTTGACGATCGATAAGCACAGTTTCGAAGCAACGAGGAAGTGTCCACTTTGGAACCTTCTCTATGGTGCTTGGAAATTCAAAATCAGACCATAACAAGTCGTGCTTGTCCAAGTCAGGGCAGTGTTGGACCTCGGTCCACTGCCAGTATCTGGCCAAGGCTGGGTTAACCAGCTGGAATGAGTGCCTAGCCGCAGCCGCACAGGTAGGTTGCGGAGGGAGACCTGTCCGTCTAGACTGCAGCAATCCCAAATCCGACCAAGAGTTTTCCAGCAAATGGCGAGTCACTTCCCATTGCGAAAGAGACTGGTTGAAATCTCCTGTCAACATTGCCGGCCCAGTAATACCCTGAAGTAGAAAACGGGCCCATTCCAGAACCTCACAGTTCGTCAAATACTTGTCTGACCCCGCGGGGGCACAAGGATAAAGATACACAATCACAATGTGCACCGGCACCAATCCACATTGGACACATGCGCAATGAATTCGGCCACTTTCCCACACTTGTGATGGGACCGACCGTGGCAAAACATTGTAACAAGGAAGACGCGACAAAAGAGCCACTCCTTTGGAGAGCCCTCGAAAACTAGGCACCCCACCCCGGGTGCGGAACTTGTCCCTCACCGGACTACCCAACAAAGCCTTCCACCCAAGACCCCTGCAAGAAGAACGAATAGCACGACTGGAAGCTACAGTATGCGAAGTTTCAGCAAGTGCAACTGCGTCAACTTGCCATTCCACAATGGAAGGGACTTTGCCATGCAGTGCGGTGGGGTTGGTACACGCCAACCTGACCAATGCTACAAACTACCCTCGGCAACTTTCCGCGTCTTTGCGGTGTTAGCCGAGTCAATGCTTTCGCGCAAATCCTGAATCTGGGAGGCAACAGCGGAGTCACGCTCACGTAACCCAGACTTCAATTCAAGTGCAATCTTCTCAAGTTTATTGTCAGAGTCTTGTTGCAGTTGCTTACAGAGCACAGTAAGCTGCGAAGACAACTGATTGGTCACCTGATCCGGCAAGTTGACAACCTGGGTTTGGAGCTTGCCAACATCTTCTTGGACAACCTTAAGTCCGTCCTTCAAATCAGTACTTTTGTCTTGCAACTCAGCTACTGATGCTTCTAGTGCCGAGAGGCGCATATCACAATCAGCGACCAATTCTTCTCTAATCTGCTCCAGTTTCTCGGGAGCAGGTCCCCCAACGGGTGCCGAACTACTTCTTTGGCCAATGTCGACTGTTGTCTTCTTGACCCCATGTGCTTTCAAGTTTGAAGATGTTGAAGCTACTACCAAAGGCGCCTGGGGTTGTTGCCCGTCTTGCAGTACCACCACCGGAGAACCATCGACTGTAAAAGCCCTTGACGGTGGATCAACATTGGTGGAAATCTTCCAGGTTTTCCATCCAACTGCCCGGCCTACCTTAGCAGACCATCCAACCTTACTCAGCAGAGTTTTGACCGCTCGACGATCATAGCTTTCCGGGATTCCTAGTAGACGGAAGACCTGGTCACCTTCGGTACCGGAATCAGAGGACACCTCAATCTCAGGGAAAAGCTCTTTCCGAGCCTCCTTTTGGCGCTCCACCTTTACTCTCAAACCAAAACCTCGCGAGGTACGTACAAGTCCAAGCTGAAACGGAAGCTTGTGCTGCGCCTTCACAGCTTCCTCCCTTGAGAAACCATGAAGACGTACCACGGCAAAGCGTGGATCAAGTCCTTTGGCTGCATTGCGTGGCTGCAGGTAAAGACCATGCAACCCACACACCCGCAGGCTTGCCTCCAAGTGCTTTTCGGCAAATCGAGCCACCGCGTGGAAATGTTGTGCTTTAGAAGCGTCGACTTTCTTGCGACGGTCAAAAAAGCCAGCTCCCCAAACGTCAATCAATGCCTCTCCGGCTTTTGGGTACAACAGCCGAAAGAACCTGTCAAAACCACCATCCAGCGCTTTCCACTTGTCTCCCGCCTCTTCAGGATAGACGTAAACCAAGCAAACTGTGGTAGATTGGGCAATTTCGACTTTAACAGGTGAAGCGGTGTCCCAATCAAGATTCAAGTCGCCAGTTTGGAGGACTGCGACTTGAATTGCAACTGCCTTGCCATCAACCCAACCTGGGACAACCAAGGAGACAAAGTCCTGACCAAGAACTTGGGTGTTCCCACCCATAATCAAAAGAGCAGACGGTTCGACTGTAAGCTTCTTATGTAGGAAGGATGGCAACCATGCCTCAGCATCTCCCTCATGTACCACCGCAACTCCGGGAGTACCTTGTAACAATTCCTCCGGTGTAACTGCAACCGTTGCCCCACCCTTTGCTCGGAAAAATCCAATGTCCAGTCGGAACGAAGAGGGCATGACCTCCTGGGCTTTAGTCTTGTCCCTAGCTTTCAAACCTTTCTTCTTATCCAAGAATTCTTGCCATGCATCATGTGGAGCCTCAGCTTGGATCACACTAGCATGAGCAACATCTTTGGCTGGCCTTTCAAGAATACCAACCAAGGCAATACTTGCTCGGGTAGCCTCTTGCTTCAATGCCGCCCATGGGTCACGTTGATTGAAAACCGCACGTAATGTTTTCGTACCCAGTGCCGTATACACCTCGTGCGCACGGTCTCCGACTTTAGCCGCCGGAACTCCCTTTTCGACAAGAATACCTTCCAATCGAGTGGAAAGTTGCATGGGTGTGAGATTGTCATGATCTCCAGCTTTACCCCTAGCTCCGCCGCGGAGCCCAAATACCTTGATGCGAAGCTGTCCGCACTTGTCCGCCAATGCCAGCGTCTCATCTCCACCGACTGTAACACCGTTCGCTGTCATCAACAAGCTCGCAAGCCCACCATAGTAAGCATTATTGTGGTGAGAAAGACATTCCCCAACCGTGATGAGAGGCGGAAACATGATGCCTCCCAAAGGTTGCAAGTCAAATCGAACCAAAGGCAAGGTAACGTCCAACGTTCTGCCTATTCCACTTTCGTCACACGCCAAGGTCTCATGTCGACACCATGCTCGTGCGTACGGGTCCCAGGCCGCAGCGGCTTCAAAATCAATCCGAAAGGGGAAGACCGCTCGCAAGACTTCTCCAAAACTCATGCCTGGCGCAGATCTCATTTGACGTATTGTGGTACCCATGACGACCTTGATATCACCACTCCTTTGACCAGCGGGCAAAGTGTGTAACTTTGGCTCAACCTGCGTACCCCTTGCCCGCAAGGCAAGATACTGGAGAACCGGAAAGTCCTCTGGAGGTAACTCATTCTCAACCATCGTACAAGCACCATTACCGGATGTACACAAAATGCCAAGGTGTTTGAACGTGACCGAAGGGTTCACAAGACACCACATGTCCCCGACTCGGAGTTCAACCGAATTCAACAGGACCTGACAACAAGGCAACTGTAGATCGTCAGTGATAATGTTGAGAGATGCCGCAAATTTTGTCTCGATTCCAAGAACACCACAAGCGAAATCCAATGTTGGGTTTCCTCCGAATACTCTAGCAAGTCCAACCAAATCTCCGGCGAAGAAGATCCAAATCGGCCCTTCCGCAGAGGGTTGTGGCGGAGCGACTGACGCCAGATGGAAAAATCTCCCTTTCTTAACCACATGCATAGTGGTCAAAACGTCTCCCAATGCCGCAGCGGATCGAAGCCATGGTTCAAAAGGCACCCTTTGTGGCCAACCAACATGCGCAAGGATAGATGTTACAAACTGCGCTACAGTGAAAGGCGAGACTGAGTTGCCAACTTGTAGCATGGCCGCAGCCGGGTCGACCGGATGAGGGCCAAACAATGGAAAACCAAGCATCCAAAGGGCTTCAAAGGGTTGCAAATAGCGCAAGGCTTGCACTGGGGAGGAAAAGGCTCCCCTCTCATCGTAAACCAACCAAGTTAGGAGTCCATTCTCCGTCAAGAGCCTCCTCGGAAGCAAATGTTGCCGTCCATAATTTGCCATAAGTGTTGGCAAGCAAGTCCCAGGCCAAATAACCGCTCTCTTTGCCAAGGAAACACCAATCAGACCAACAAGTTGCTGCACCGGTTCTCGTTTGGTCTGCAACAGGGGGTCTCTCAAGGCCGTCAACTGTTGATCGTTAAGTTGAATAGCATACCGAGCCTGAGATGTTGCCAAAGGCGAATCATGAACTTTCAGATCAGGCTTAACTATCTCGACCTGTTCAGGTAAGTCAAACTCGTTTGACCAGGCCATCAACAACCTAGGCCGCTGCATGTTGGCAAATGTCGAGAGATTCAACTGAGCCAGTGTTGGTCCTTTGAGACCAATAACTTGTGGCAAAATCGACAACCAAGGGCCAATGTGGGTGATCCCTCAGACCAACAACGTTTTCACCAAAGGTGAATTGTACCCCAAAAACAACTGCCAATGCAATGGCTCTCAACAGGGCCTTCCCTTCTACCGTAAGAATACCTTTTTTCCACCCAGCCCCAGAAAAGCAAACACACGGAGAGGAAAAGGTTGACCATGTAAACCAAGGTCCGAACAGGGTCGCAACCCACCACGAAGGATCAATAATATCCGCTTGCAAAACTTCAAATCTGTGATGCGTCGCATCTGACAAAAACTGTTTCACAGTACGTCCTACCACCTTATGCCTAGCAGCCAATGTTTCACACGGATCAATGGCTGCATCAACCGCAAAGACTTCATTAGCTAGCCCTAACTCAAGTAAGGCTGTGGACCATCCTCCAATACCTGCAAAGAGCTCCAACACCCTTCCCCCCGGCAGGAGTCCTCCACCAGTTGGTGGTTGCCTCGAAATACCAGTGCCTAGGTGAGGTGGATGCAAAAAATGTATCACAACCCCTTTCAATGAACCCCACAGGGTGAGCCCGGCAATCCAAAACCGTTGATGAGGAAAAAAGTCAAAATGGTCCCTGTACCATTCGTCGAAAACCAATACCCCCTTGCCCTCACCAGACGTATCAACAACTTCGAAGGCAAGGTGTGGTCCTAACTGAAAAGGACGCACAAGGTCCACACAAACATTACTTCTAAGATTGCATGCACCAATAGATGATACCAAGAACTCATTCTTGACTTCCTGAATGACAACCTCCGGAGAGTCCACAGAATCTCCCCTAGGGGGGGAACTCATTCCCAGCCAAGGCACATGATGAACTTCGGTTTCTTGTGCCCCTCGGAGCCTCCACGATGCATTGACCTCCGCGGAAGAAGGATTGCCATTCCGGCATGCTTCACAACATGGTTTCTCATAACAACGACCCATCACATGGGAAAAAGCTCCGCAGAGGACACACATGTATGGAAAACCTGCATGACCTAGCACCCCAGACCTGTTACCTACGGTAGCAACACCGTCAACGAAAACAGCAAAGCGCTCCATGTATGCTCCAGGTCGCGACCAAGAGTCGTTGGTACGAACCACCTCGTGTGCAGAAGTGTCCGGTGCCGATGAGAACAAATGGTGAGACTCTACGGCCGACGAAATCGCGAAG
>DF239467.1:199278-215129 GCA_000507305.1 Breviolum minutum Mf 1.05b.01 | reverse complement strand
ATATATTTCTATATATTTCTATATATTTCTATATATTTCTATATATTTCTATATATTTCTATATATTTCTATATATTTCTATATATTTCTATATATTTCTATATATTTCTATATATTTCTATATATTTCTATATATTTCTATATATTTCTATATATTTCTATATATTTCTATATATTTCTATATATTTCTATATATTTCTATATATTTCTATATATTTCTATATATTTCTATATATTTCTATATATTTCTATATATTTCTATATATTTCTGGTATATATGTTTCGCAGTCTCGTTTCAAGAAGGCTTCATTTCTTTCTTTCGGCTTCGTGGCTCCACCAGGAATCAATGGAGCGAACTTTCCTTTCGGCAAGAAATTGACATAAGGATTGTGATCAATGCAATTTTCAGCAGGTTTTCTGAGTTCTAATGAAAATGAGCAGCAATCCTTTTTATTTTGATCTGTCTTGGTGACAAAATGGGTTGATGACAGTGCCCAGCATCACATTGAGGATGCTTACGATCAGAATGATGATGCAAATCAATGCAAATCACTTATATAATTCAGAAATAGTCAGAAAGGATGGTGTTCAATGCTGGGCTTGAAATCGGATAGCCCTTCATCCCTTGTCTTTCATTGAGTTTCCTTTTTACAATCGGTTCTTGTCCTCTCTTTGGGAGCCCGCTTTAGATTCTATTGCTATCCTATTTGCTGAGGCCACCTCCACCAAAGGCCAGTGCGGCGGTGGGGGTTCGAGAAATGCAAGTGTACGTTGTCTGGATCTCCTGGTGGCTTGATCTTCTTCACCAAAAGATCTGATAGTTCATGGGCCTTTGACCTTTGATCATTTGATACATCGTTTACACCTTTGACCCTACAGTGCTTTGACAGTGAAGCCTTTTATTGAACTTATATTAATATCGAGGAACTCCCAGTGTCTTGCACTCTTTTTTCCCATGTTATTGCTTTGACATCTTAAATCTGCGGCATAAATGTTTTCTAACTTCAAGCTGCAAAGACTGGTATTTTGGGATGTCCAAGTTTAATACATCCAAGGAAGATGGACAGGTACATTGGAAGGCAAGGCCAGCTGAGGATGCAAATTCCAAGACCAAATCCCTATGTTTGTGTCCCCGACAAAACAGCGTGGAAGTGGGAGGCGGTGACCCAAGGACCACCCCGTGGCCTGAGAACTCAGACCCGAGGAGAGTCGGATGCACTCCAAACACTAATGTCATCGTGTCCAGTTTATTGCACTGCTTCACTCAATTGTAAATTCTGTATGTATTAGTTACTATATATATATATGTGTATAACATAAGTCTAAGTCCTATATGTACTAGTGTTATTCTGTTCTTAGCATCAATCAACTCGATTCATATCAATCGATACAGGTTGTTTTTAACTTTTGTTTCTTTTGACTTACTGCTTGCTGGTTGATGTACAAGCCTTGCCCTGAGATCAGCGACCTCAGACGGCCTGGCCCTCGATGGTTTTGCAAATGATGTCCGTGTTTGATTCTTGGTGATTTTGATGGTGCTTGCGAGAACCATTGAAGCAAGATAGACCCAATGAAGATTTGCACTTGTTGAGCCTTACATCAAAGAGCTGGAAGCCTTTTGCTTAGAAGCCTGGACAAGGGTCATAAAATCGACAGGGTGGCACCATTCGCATCCATTGGAAGTGTGCTGTGGATCCAAAGTTGGAACATCGCATAAAGCTGCGAAGCTGGGACGTTTAAGTGACAGGTGGATCAACTCCTGAGTGAGCCAGAGATTCCCATCCAGTACCCGCCGCAGCAGGTCAGCTATCAGATGAAGTTTTTGAAGGGTGACTTTGTGTGTCAAGACATAGACCCTAAAGCTGGAAAGCTGTGCCGGAATTTTGGCCCAAAGTGGAACATTGATGGAACATCGCTAACATCACGTTTCTCCAGTTTCGTGTCCAGGTGCAGGATCAGGTGGCGGCAGTGTTCAATAGCCTGTCACAGGTGCCTTCGAGCTGGGTTTTTTGGGCTACCAGGTCACCAGCCTCGTTTCGATGTGCTTGAAGTATCAATTGAAGTATCAAATTATCAAGATATACCAAGACATTTTGCTAAAGAAATCTCACCTTTGAATCCTGCGTTGGCACTCGTGGGCCGAAGTGTGAAACAAGGACTCAGCAGAATACTTCTCTGGCCATTTTATCAATGTTTCTATGAATCCAAAGGCCAGGCAGCTAGGCAGTGGTTGACTTTGGCAGGACAACCTCCAGGAAAAGGTGGAGCAATTGCAGCGCATTGTTTGCACCTTAGAAGCAGTGCTGGAGACAGTTGTAGAGGGTGACCTGGACAACGTAGTGGATTGATCACGGGCCTGTAATGACCACGTTTGACTCATCCTGCGAATGTGAAATGATTACACATTTGCAGCTTGCCCAGAATGTGACCTTGACCTTGTCGTCATCAAATAATATTGAATATGTAAAATGCATTACCAGAAGACATGTGCTTCTATTGCTTGATATCGTAATTTGTTGTAATCTGTTTATTCTGCAAAGACAGGACCATCGACCTTGCTGTGGAAATGCCGGCCAGGTGACCCCAACCGACTATCACTGGCTGTGCTACTACACTGTCAGCCGTCGAACTGCCAAAGAGGCACGTGGGATAGGAGGTTAGACGGCGATGTTTTTACTTGTAACGACATGGCCTCTCAGGTACATACAGTCCTTGCTTGGATTTCCACCATTGGCGGGAAACTTCACCATGTTAGACATTGTGCCGGCTCCGAAGGCAAATTTCCATCAGCACTACATCATGTTCTTCAATGCTTGCCGTGACAAGAAGACCTTGTTCTCAAAGGTGCAGCCCTCCAAAAGTAGGGTGCCCTCATGGCAACGTGCCCGGAGCCTGCAACATAATTTTGCGGACATTTGTTAGCGATGTACTTCCAAATATATAATGGCCATAAAGGTTAAGAGGTAATCCAACACAAGATGCCTTGTTGCACTGCTTTTCCTCTTGGAGTTGGCATGAAGTTGTCCCATGGTACACTCAGCCCGTTACACACCTTACTTCTGGAACAACAGATAACAACAGCCACACCTCCCACCAGACTTGCTGACGGCATACATAGAACTTCTTTTGCAGGTACTGAATCAGGATCTCTACAATAGTGTCAACAGTAAGACATATTTGATTCTTTTAGAGAGGGCCCAATCTGCACTTGTGCTCCAATTTTTCATTATCTTTCCATTGCAGATTCGTTTGCCATTTAGGATGCATGCATGCCTGGCCAATCTGCTGACACATTTTACAACAGGCACTCGTTCAGTTCAAAGCATGCGTTTGTTTCTGGCTCCCTGGCTATGAATATACAGTGCCCAAGTGAGCATTACAAGAACATACAAAAGCATGCATGTATTCGCAGATATACACATGAAAGGTGTAATGTTATATAGGATATATACACAAAATCACGCATGCATACACACGTATAATATCGCACATGTACGCATCTATATTTTTGATTGTCATCAAAACACTTCTTAAGGCGTAGAAAAATCAACTGGTCCCTCCCGGGAGATCTGTTTTATGCGGTTGAAGAATCAGTTGATTTACATTTCTTGTTCTTTCACTAGACATTTTTTGAAACAATACCTCAACCTCACAGAGAGTCTTATTTCGTAGCCAGGATCGGGCTATCAGGTTTTGCTGGGCGCAGGCACTGGAATTTCGGCTCAAAGTGGCTCAAGAAGTTGCGCATTTGGAAGTCATGGCAGCGACAAAGGAGGAGGATGTGCAGATGATGTTGGTACCCTCCTGAGAATCCATTGTTCCAGCCAGTGAGTAGAACAGACTGGCCACTTTCTCATACAGGATACCTTTCAACAGAGTTTTGATGCCACGAGATGCGATTCTGAGGAAGTTGTATTTGATTCCCTCACCTAACCATGTCACCAGCAAATTTGTTTCCGCGCCCTCTATTATCCAATGCTTTTTCCTCTTACAAATACTTGCCATTCAAAGTTTGGCATGGCTTTGTTTCTCTTTGGACGGCTTTCACAAACACAGATTTTCTGCGCCTCCAATGTCTCCTGGTGAGGTCTGCAAGACCCATTTGGGAACCCGCAATGTGGACTATCGCATGAAACGTGTCTTGCTACTGATTGGGGTAAAAGCATGCAGTGTGGTAGTTCTTAGATCAGGGCACCCAGCAGTTGTCCAAGTGGCCATGTGAATGAGTTTCCTTGCGCACATGGCTGCGACATGATGCCCCCAAGACTTGTTTAAAAATTCTGACTTACCCCAAACTCATGCCAGTGATGGTGAGACCTGCACAAGGTCAGGATTGGTATGAGTTTTTCTTGCCAAGCATAAGAGTCATGTTTGTGTATCGGCTCCAAGGTATTGACTCCAACAAAAATCTGGCTCGAACTTAAAGGAAGAACTAGCATTGATTTTGGTGGCAAGTCAAGACTGATTAATTGGCCTGACCTAAACCCACAAACGGTCCAAAGTTGTCATCCGTCCACTAGGAAGCGCGCACCCACACAAACACCAATGCGTACACACACGGACATGATAATCACCAGCAAACCAGAAAGTGTGTATCAACCATTTCAACGACGTACTGTAGCGATTCAATATTTTCTTGAAAAAGCAGGAGGCCGGATTTTGCTTGTGAGGCTATATCTTCCGACGCACTGTGGAGGGAATTCACATCATCCACCTTGGCAAGACGTGGGAAAAGCTGATGGTGGCAGCTCGAATGTTCCTTGGATCCAACATTGGGTAGCATTCTTTCAGCGAGTTGTTTCTATGACAGTTTTCTTTTTCTTGTGATACCTTGTTTCACAAGACTTCTTTCGGAGATGCCTGCAAACATCAAAGACTCAGACTTAAATGCTTGAGATGGAAGCTGAGGATTGTGGCCATCGAGAACCCTCAAGACATCATCGTCGCTTCCCAGTTACTTGGAATTTGATACATGGAAAGGATGGTGATGGTGGTAATGGTGGAGGTTTCTGGACGAGATCACCATAATGCACAATATTTTTTTCAGGAATATATAGTGGTTGAAAGACTGTGCTGCAGAGCTTTGAACTCGGCAGAAGCAGAGCATGCCTTTGCTGCTACGCTGATGCTTAATGAAACCAGCCAGACATGTAGGGAGCCAGACGACGCGATTCGAAGAAGAATGCCCGAATGGCATGCCTCCAAAAGGAAAATATATGGCACCTTGTATATACTATGATCACTGTAGTATTTTTTATGACAGCAAGATGCACAACAAAATTCAGGACAGGGTGTCATCAGCCCTCCGTGTAGGCGACCTTATGGCTCTCGAGCAGTGCTGAAGTTCTCCCAGCCGCTTGGCATTCTTGGCTCCCAGTGAATCACAGAATCACAAAGCAAACCTTCGGTGAACATTTTAGAGAGACCTGGACAAACTATATATTTTATATTATTTTATATTCAATATTCTTCAAAATGTTTTACGTGTTAACATGTCTTAGCAATGACATGATCAAATGATCTGATTCTTGTGAAAGATGGACCATTGTCCCTCTTTTAAGCTAACCTTCGCCTCTGGATTCAGGAATTCCCGACTTCAAGCCTTACGGTCCGGTTGAAAAGAACTGAGGTACACAGGTGCCAACCCATTGGCAGGACGATGGACTCCTGGAACCTTGACCAATCAGATCACGCAACTCAGCTGCAATGGCATCTCTCTGGGAATTTCCAAGACTTTGAGAACCTATGGTGTACGGTGTATATGTTGCGACCTTGGAGGCCTTTAGCGTCTTGATTCTTTGAATCCAGACCCTGAAGATTTGCCAAAATTAACCACATTGCATGCTTGGAATCTACTTGTGCCAGCAATCACACGCTTCACTGATGGATCGCTTCAGGGTTCGGTTTCTGGTCTATTTAGCCTACATGAAGTTTGATTACTATCCTTCATTCATATAGTTCCAGAAGTTCAGGTGTAACAAAGTTGTATTCAATGATGACCTTCGTACCCTGTCCTGTGCAGTTCAGCACCAAAGCTGTGTGTTTGAACCTCGGCTTAGGCAGAAGTACTTGGAGCCCCGGCTGCTGATTGTGACCGACCCACGAACCGACAGCCAAGCCATCAAGGAGGTCCTCTAGTTGCAGTTTATCACAGTGGCTTTCGCAAATCACCCGGTAGGAAGGGTGTAAGCTTCATCAGTCCAGCGTTTAATTGTTCTCATTGGATGTACACTGCTGGTATCTTTGCATTCGTAATGAGAATGATGGAATTCTTATCGTACAGTCTGGGATTCACTTGTGCACATGAGGCCTCGTATGCCAGCATCCCTGTGATCGCCTTGTGCGACACCGACTCCCCATTGGAGAACGTGGATGTGGCCATCCCCGCAAACAACAAGGGTCGGGGCCCTGTTTCTTTGTTGCCTCTTTTGGTGGGCATTCTCAAGGTTGAGTTGGCTGCTGGGACGATAAGACACTGCACCTTCTTCTCAATGAAGTGACATGACTCATGACTTTAGGTTTCTATGCAACCAAGCATGTGTGAAATCAATCGCTCTCCATATTTCGGACCACAACAGAGCCCGGACGTTTGAAGGTCCGCGATTCATCTTCCACAAACTGAATGACACTGTCATGGCCCATGACCAGTAACGGTTAAGAACCGGGCATGTAGCAATTTGGAGCCACCTTGCATTGCACCAAGCAGATGTGCTATGTAGGCAGCAAGCAAGTCACAAAAACACAAAGAACCAGTAGATTGATGGATGAGAAAGATTGGGTAGGACAGGAAAGGGACGCGAAAGTGTCACTCCCAGCAATTGCTTTGGCTTCCACTCTCATCAGCGCTGAAACTGCAGCCATGATTGCTGTCAGTGGCATCTCTGGCAAGGCTGGACCTTTGGAGACAGTCATCTTGAGATGTCACTCGAATTTCTCTATCCTGTTTCAGATTGTTTCAGGCACCCAGAGCACCTTTCACAATTGCGACTTCACTCTATACTTAACACAATAACACTTCCGCCATTTGTCATTAACATCATGAATCAACGAAGAGAGCGACTCTTCCACCTTCTGTTCACCAAGTCGCCCCACTGTTCGTTTGGCTTGTAGCAAATTCGTACCGTTTCCTCTATAGGTAAAGTTGCTTTGGAAAGAGTCGTGCCGCAATTGCACTGATTTGACTTTCGAGCATCTTTACATACAACATACACAAATACTACATACAGAACATATAGATACATCATGCAGTAGTTATCTACATGAAAATATATGTATATCATGTATATCATATCATGTAGATAGATACGTACATACATCATTATGTCATGCTTACGGGCATAACACACACACAGTTTTCATCAGAGATTTTTACAGGGATGGGATGACTGCGGGCAGGTGACCTCCATAGATGCTGCTCGATTGGGCCCAGAACCTGTGACTGTACTGGGCATCAAACGCGAAGTTGCCAAGCAACTGAAGTTCGGGGCTCAGAGAGACTCCATCAGGCCATCCTATCATAACTGAAATTTGTTTCAGTTGATGCTGACTTGAAAATGTTGAACATTTTCGAATCAGGCTCGTTTCTGCTTTTTACTTTCTTGATTCCATCCAATCCCTTTCTGACTGCCTCCGTTTCTGATCTCTCTTGGTGCTTGGTGTTTTCATGGACTATGTGATGTATTTGATGTATCTATCTATATCCTATGATTGCTATGATTATGTTCAGTGCCAGTTTGGACTGAGGTGTTCTATTTTCGGACTGAAACTCTTGCAGGATGACAAGGCTGAGGGGTTGTGGCGGCAGTGCTGAATACTGTAATTTTTCATGAAGGTTCAAGGCTGAAAGCTGGAGCAAGAGATAGCAACCCGTGAGAATGCATATCTCATATCCAAGCCTTTTCATTTTCATAGTTGCAAGGTTGGGCAGCCAGAGCTTTCCATTCAGTTATTCCTGCAGTTGACATTCACGTGCAGTTGACATATCATGAACAAGCTCCAACTACTCCCAGCTTGAACCTGCTTCAGGTGCTTGAGACCTTTAGTACTTGGGAGTCCTTGGGACACTTGTCACGGTGTGAATTCTTTTGTACTCAAAGGCTCCGAGGAAGTCAATGGAAATCACTGGATCGTGTTCAATGATGTTCGATCAGATCGTGCCTGAGCTTCCTGCTTTTTGTGCCCTCAGAAAGGATCAGAAAGGTATAAATGGAAGGCATCCGCTTGCATAGTGCCGTTTTCTTTGATGCATAGTTGATTTTAGTGCCTTTGCCTGATGTCCACAAAGCCGAGAATGGAACCTGGATGTGTGATCAGCAGTCAGGATACCCACGGCATCTTTCGGCGGTTCAGTGCCCCTATGCCGGCGACGACTCTCAGGATGATCACCTGATTCAGGCTTGGATAGCATTCGCAGAAATCATCTCCTCCAGCCTATTGGGCTAGATTTGAGGTGATTCAAATGGATGATGCAGCATCATGCATGTTAATGCTCGCTATCATGAAAATGATGTCATGTATAGACAATGCTTTTTCCTTGCAATTGCAGGCAGTACTCAAAGAGAATCACCTGGATGTCGAGAGGATCTTGTCTCAAGGCAGCTCGACTCGGCCCCTTTGCATTTAAGTTCCTGTCAACAACGCCAAGCAACATGCAAGTTGTTGTCTGGATTTGCATGTCGTCTTTTTGATCTTCTCTTACTAGCCCATTTGCCTCATGCAACGTTCGTATACAAGACTACCGAATTCATCCTACCAAAAACAAGCAAATTAGCAGAGTACCGCAAATTGAATCTTTCGGCCACCAGCGCTACCACAGAACTTGAACTCGCCGCGGTGCAGGACAGAGACCCAATTGTGCATTACGTGGTACGCCTGTGTTGTGCATTGCCTCAAAGCTGGGTCACACGGAGGTTGTCAAGTTCTTGGTGGAAGCAGATACTCAGCTAAATAGAGTGGTCTAGAGGGTAGCTTCCGCTGTTGCGCAGAGGCTTTCATTCATAATTAGATCGGAGCAGAAAGACGGACTAGCAGCCATGTTCATGACAGAACTTGACGAGCCATGACGGTGTACATGAGCCAGACAGGTGCACCGGTCCAAAGCCATTCACATGCACATAATGTTGCCTATGACAAAAGCCAATGGGGTGAGTTGTCAAGTTGTTGTCATCTGCTTGTACAGAGTTACGAGCTGAGTTTCCACGCACTACTATTTACAATTATAGGGAAAATGTTGACCTGTGTGCCACACGCAATCCAGATACGATACCAGCCACTTTGATACTTTTCGCACACGACCGTGCCAGTGCACTGGAAATAAGGCTTTGTAACATGCTTTTGGACGGGCATTCTCGTTTTTTTTTCAGTTTGATTTGCCTATGATCAACCGCGCTAAACCGAGCCTTTTTGTTTGACAGCCCGAGGCTGCTGATGTGAATCTCGGCGATTGTATGGATGAGACCGCTCTGATGCGAGCAGCAGCTTGAAAGAATCGGGCTGGCAGGCTAAGGTTTGATGAAGGTCTGATTATCATCCTTTGGAAAAGGTATTTCCCCATCGACCTTTTTGTTTTTCTCACATGGTATTCAAGGACTTGCTGCTGCTGAGCTTTGGATACCTTTCGTTCTTCCTGTTTTTGTTTTCGCTCCAGTTCCATTCTTTTAGATCAGCAACTTCGAGCCTTAACCATTTGTCCATTTGGTGAGGCTCGCTTTGGCCACTTGACAGTTGTCAATTTCTTGCTAGATGAAGGAGCGGAGGTGAATCAGTGCGATTGTCAGCATCTCAACCGCAATGGCCAGGCCTGATTCTGTAGATGCCATCACAACATACATGATTTTGAATCTTTAAATCAATGACAGCTTTTTGCCAAAGATTTCTTCGTTCACTGCGCTGTAATCAGCAGACTAGAATGATGATGATGATGATGATGATGATGATGATGATGATGATGATGATGATGATGATGATGATGATTGAGGTGAAGTATGACAGTGAGTTTGCTTCGCCGCTTCATTGTTCGATGCCACTTCCCAACTAAGGGGTGCCACAGCACTGATTTGGGCAGCGCGTGAGGGCCGAGAGGGAGTAGTGAGGCGGCTGATAAAGGCGAAGGCTAATATCCAGAAGGACGGGTAGAGAAAGTTTCATCGGCTCTTCAATGAATGCTGTTTGTAAAGCCATTAATTTGTAGGATGTGAGGGTCAGGTTGGATTCCTTCGGAATCCTGTATTTGATTCTTAGCCTGCTGAGCCCCGCTGACCAGGAGACACAGCAAAATGCCACTGCATTGATGTCCGCTGCTGGTGGTGGGCATTGCAGTGTTTTGCATTGCCTACTGGGAGCGTCACTCTAGCAGCATGAGAAGATTTGTGTACCTGACCGCAACATGTCTATTATATTCAACTGTTGTGTTGTCCTCCCAAGCAGTCATAGGGACTCTCAACTAGTGAGACTGAAAGAAGCACAGGGTCTACAGCCCCTGGCATGTTTATTCGCCATATAAGAGCGCATGGCAGCCCACACAAGAAATCTGAAATTCTTATGATGAAAGCCTGTCATTGGTGTCTCCGGCCTCAAGGCGAGCAGATGTCAATCATCGGGGCTTGCATGGTGCGTCGGCCCTCATGTGGGCGGCAGAAGAAGGTCAGTTTGAAGCAACTTTGCCAATTTGTAGACGGAGAATTTGCGAGTTGGAATTGACCACCAGAAAAGAGAAGGAAGCATGGATCTGATCAAGGGCTATACAACAAAATGTTTCATCCTTCGATGCCATTGTGAACAGAATTCGCCATGGGAATTGGGAAGCTTTAATTCAGCCGAGGCAGCCTTGTTCTTGCTGGAGTCAAAAGCTCAAGTGGACCAAGAAGATGGGCAAGGCTTGGATTTGGAGTTCACACCACATCTGACACGCGTTTGCTAGATTGCCTGATTGCAAGGCCAAAGAAGTTTCATTCGCGGTGCTGATAAAAATTAAAGTAATTCACCAGTCAAAGCCAGCTTGTGCTAGGCTGGTCACCTGGGTTGCCACATTCTACACCCATCTACACCCGTCTGCACCCAATTTGGGAGCACTATTCTGGGCATCCCGATCATTGTCATAAATTGAGATATTATTTCGCAAATATATCCGTTGGATGAATTTTGTCTCCCATATCAAATTTTCTGGTCGATTCCACCCATGGGGCCCGCCGACCGCTCCAAGATAAAACCGTCCTGCATCCATGATCACATTCGCAGTCTATCACCTAGACACTCGATGAATGGTGTGGGTCATACATTGAGCATTTAAGTTTCTAGGTTTGCAAGAGCCCCGAGAACAAGTTTTAATTAGTGGCTCTTACAGGTACGGGGCCAGTCCAAGACCCATACACAGATTCTTGACCATCCCAAATATTCCAAACAACAAACTTGTTGGTCAGCGCTCAGCATGCTGTCTTTTCCAGGCTCGACTGCTTTGTTTCGAGCAGCGGAAGGAGGCCATGAAGAACTCGTGCAGTTCTTGCTGCAAGCAGGCAACGGACAACAGCTCTGAACAGAACATGTTTTGCATATTTTGCTTTACGAAAGCATGCTGGACCATTGGTCGGTTTCTTTGGTGGAACAGGCAAATGGCCTGGTAGACGACGTTACTGTCGTTACTGTATATAAATGGTCGCCGTTGGTTTCAGGTGCCAGCGTGAAGAAGAGGAACAAGTATGGTGCAACAGCTTTGAAGTTGGCCCTGGAGTCTGGACAGGCAGGATATTGCTGATTTTCATTGATTTACACACTTCCAGTCATTTTTGGTTTGTTCGCATGCTTTGGCTTTCCACATGGCGTGGACGGTCATCCTATCCGTGCATGGGGTCTCACACTGAAATGTTTGATATAAACTCAGAGTTAGACTGGTGTTGAAGGAGAGATGGGAATGACATGGAATGACCAGGAGGAGCTTTAGGAAACCAACAAGACTTGAACTCATGGCCCATGGCACACCCTTTCACACTAAGTCTTTATTGAGTGTTGCAGGTGGAGGTCATCAGGCTTCTCACTGAAGCTGGTGCCGAGATGGAGCGTCCAACTGGTGGACGCTTCCAACGTGGCTTGGCATGAAGTTGGGCTATGTTTCTTAGGACCGGGTGCAGAGCTCGAATGATTCTGTCATTGAAGTCTACAGTTGCAGGTCTCTGGGACTACCTTGAAGACACTCCAACATTTGCTGCTTGCACCAGGTTGAGGATACTTGCCTTAAGCACCCTGAGCAAGAGCCAGTTTGAGATGCTTGCTACTTGAGCGAATACCTCCTTTGGAGATGCTGGAAAGCCGTATAAATGGGGAGGTAGGGTGCACAAAATCTCTCTGTTCATGTGCATTTTAATAGAAAGAGGCGACCGCTCCCCCAAATCCAGTAAGATAGCAGTAAGATGCTCGAAGTGGATCTAAATATGATCTCATCATCATCTTCAACAGGGCTAGGAAGGTTGTTTGATTCCTCATGTCCTCTTTCCCTGCACGCAACTTGTAGAAAAGTCAAATGCCAGAAACCCATTATCATTACACAGCTCAAATCAGATCAACCATTGATAGCATATAATTATTCATTTTTAATTTTCATAAACTTTCTCTTGAAGAAAGCTTGATCAATCTTTTCAAAACGGCTGGTTGGCTTTGCCAACGAAAAGCAAAGCAGAATCAACAGAATACTGACGGGTTTCGATATGTTTTTAAAATACCAGAGTTGTAGAGGTGCCTGACCTTATCCAGCGCTTGGGTCGTTGGCCGCTGTCTGATGTTCAATATGTTGAAGTTTGTGACTCTCGAACCTTGATGGCCACAAAAGCCATTGGCTTTCAAGATCGTTCAAGTGTGTTCGCAATATCATTGCAACATCGCAGTTGAACATTTGTTTTAGTTGTCCAGATTACAGATTCGATGGAACTAATGGGACTCCAAGTACACCAGCATTTGATGACAAGCACATTCGTCTCATTGGTTGTCTGATAAGGTCTCAGTCCCTGGTATTGATGCAGCTACAGAAGATTACAGTAACATGCCACCAAGTATCATCATGATATCATAAGTATCGCCTGCCGGGTTATTTTGGCAACTCAGCATTGACCTTGAAGCTTGCCCCAAATTCGGACAGCGGAGCTTTTGGTCAAGGTCAAGGTGCAAGGAATTCGAGTCGCTTAATGCAAAGTGGTTGCGGAATGTTGCCGTCCGTCCATCCGTCCATCCGTCAATGTCCAGGGCTCTTCCCAATGCTTTGGGCCGATTCTCCGAAGTGGAGCATGCCGAGCGTGATGGAGCATTGTTTCGCCATGGCGCGCTGTTTCGCCACATTTGAGGTGAAGCACAGAGGGCAAAAAAGATCAATATATATATATATATATACACGTATATATATATATATATGTAGTTANAAGATCAATATATATATATATATATACACGTATATATATATATATATGTAGTTATTTGACTAAACTATGATGACAACTCCAAAAGAGGCAGCCCTCTTTCAGGAGCAGATCTCCGCCCTCCAAGCCTTGCTGGCTCAGACAATCCACCAGCGTTGTCTTAGAGTCTAAGAGAATGATCCACAGAAAGGCGAAAACAAGCGGTGATGGAAAGTGTACCAGTCAGTTTTGTTCAGTTTCATTTCTGCACACTAGTACATGATATCGTACATGACTGTACTAGTGTAATTAGTATATCATTAGTGCAACTACATACTGTGGCATGTTGTTAGTTATGTTCTGTTCGTTAGAATGTAATGATACGATATGATACAATATCATATGTCATTTCAGCGGTGCAAACAGGAGGTGTCGGGTCTCCCGAGGCAAAGAGTCCATTGCGCTGCTGTACTGGATGCTGGCCCGAGAGGTCGAAGCTGGGGAGCTATTTGATGCCGATGTACAGTACACAACACTAATTTGTGATGCATTTGTAAACATGCAAGGTGCTGAATAAATATCACAAAATATTGAATATGACAGACAATCCATCAAATCTATACCAAACCAATTGTCTTTGGTACTCTTTGCCTGGCCATAGCGCCCCGTTACAAGTGCTTGGGAAGCCTCGGTTTCTACCTGGCAGGTCTTGTACCTCCGGGGCACACTGCCACGTACCCAACCCTGGGCTGCTGGGCTCAACATAGAATTACAGGTTCTGTACCTTCAACTTTGAGATGTAATTTGCACAACTTCAAGCTGCTATTGAGAGCCATGATGCAGTACACAGCAGAGTGCTAGTGGCGTTGCATATCATGGCATGGTTTCCAGTGCAAAAAATAGATGGATTTACAGCAGGAGGTTCATACAGTCTCCCATTGCCATTCAAATCTGCATTGTCTGAGTGACTTGCTGTCGCTGAAGACTCACCATCCATAAGGACGTGATGGTGGATTCCTTCTTCTGGCGTGATCCTGAAGAGATTATGCAGCAGGATGCTGCAGCTGGCATCATGAGGGATCATGAGGTCTTGGGAAAGTATACGATATGATACGTATTGATACATAACATATCCACAAGCATCAGGTTCACAATATTTGGTTGGATGCTAAAATACTGGATGGATGGTGCCTCACCCAACAAGAAAAGGCGTGACTGTACTCAAATGTTGCCAGGTCGACGTACGAAGTGATATCATGATATCATTCCTTCCAGGTTCCACATCCTTCCATTCAGGTAGTCCGTTCAGTCTGGACGCAGGATATGCAACTACGCAAGATTCAAGCTATAAGTACGCACTGCGTCTATCAGCAAGATGCGGCCACACCCCAAGGAATCTCAGTAAATATCTGTAGGTCAGGCCAGGCATGAATCAGAGATCGATCAACCATCGGCTAATCTACATCTACACCGTTCTGCGCCCAACCCTCGAAGCACAAAGCATTTGTATTATATATCCCTTCAGTAAACCAACACATCATCCTTGTCCAATAGAAAATACATGAATCCATTCATGTTGGATCTACCCGCTTCAAGCACGCCCTTTGACTTTCCCAGTTGCAACACTTCGAGTCACAGCAAAGTTCTGTCCGTCTTGCCAGAGAACGTCAGAGTAGCTGATGCTTAATGATTGGTACAGTTGAGTCCGCTCTGACAGCATCATGAGATTTTCATACACTGTATCTGTATCTAAGCATGCAGATCATTAAAGGTCCTCATGTTCACATCAAACTTTTACGGCAAAAGATCTTGTCCAGGAGGAGGTGCAGAATGACTGGGCTCAGCCTCAAGCTGCTCCTCAAGCTTGGGAGGGTGCAGGTGGAGGCGAGGAAATTTTGGCAGCTTTGTTGCCTTTCATAATTTCATAGCAATTCACCCAAATATACCCAAATGATATGACCAGTCTGAGCACTATATGTACCTACACTCATGTATAGTAAGTATGAATATTTCTTTGTAATATAAAAATTCCGAAGCTCTTTACGGGTGTGATGAATGCAGAGGATCCACAGTTTGAGGGTATGACTAAGTCTAGCGGATCAGTCTGATTGATGCAGGTGGCAACTGGGATGACATCACGCAGGTGCGTGAAACTGACCATGGTAATAGGTGGACAGGAGCACTGTAAGAATCATTTGTTCAAAAAGGACAGCAATGTTAGTGGAGTCCCTCTGCAGATCTTTGCAACACCTTTTAATGCATGTCGTACTGGCATTCAGGGTTGTAAGACCAAACATCGCACACATCATCATCATCATCATCATCATCATCATCATCATCATCATCATCATCATCATCATCATCATCATCATCATCATCATCATCATCATCATCCTCACTCCTCATCCTCACTCACTCATCCTCATCATCATCATCATCATCATCATCATCATCATCATCATCATCATCATCATC
>DF239467.1:172477-199229 GCA_000507305.1 Breviolum minutum Mf 1.05b.01 | reverse complement strand
TCATCATCATCATCATCATCATCATCATCATCATCATCATCATCATCATCATCATCATCATGCTCATCCTCATCCTCATCTCATCATCTCTCATCATCATCATCATCATCATCATCATCATCATCATCATCACCACCGTCACCGTCACTGTCACAGTCACCATCACCATCACCATCCTTCTTTGTAGGAGCGATTTCTACAGAGTCAACTTGTCTCCATACATCATGCTATCTGTGTGTATGTGCCTTACAACTTCTCCAGTTTGAAGTCGTTTTTTTCCATTCCCAATGGGGTTTATAATGAGCCATTGTAAGGATCCCTATGAACTAATCAGTTTTTTCTGGAATGTCATAAGGGTTTTGAGCGTTGCTCACTTGGAGAAGTGTGCCGGGAGCTCACATCATGGGTTCCTGTACAGGCTGCTCAGGGTGGTGATGGTTCCTGGGATGCCCCTGCTGGTGGTGACGATTGGACTGCTCCTGCTGGAACCGGCTGGTAAGGACTGGTGGGTAAGTTGTTGGCTGTGCCGATGGCAAAGACCTTGACTGCTCGTAGAGTCTGGAGCCAAAACAGCAATAGACAATGAATCAAATATGCAATGATATATGTAAGTACTAATATGTAAGTACTGTAGATAATAGAGATAGTCCTCAAATGGTATGCATGCGCAAAGATGTGCATGTTGCGTAGTTCACGAAAGTTTGATCCGCTCAGGAGCTGCTTTGAAAGAGCCAGTGCCCGCTATGGCGACGGATGCTTTGTCCACGTGCGACAAAAAAAAGAGAGAGTTGGTAACCTGGACATTGCCGCCTTGCCTCAGTTTTCAGAATAGAAAAGCTTTCAATAGCGATAGCAGTGATAGCTGCATGGTTCGTAGTGTTGAGATTCTGACTTGATCTATTCGAGGTTTCCTGCATGCTTCAGTGCTTTGGATTGTATCATGAATACCTTCAAGAGAGGGCAAGAGAGAGAGAGAGAGAGAGACCACTTTACCCTGCAAACAGGCAATACTCACAGGCGATTTTGTTAAGAGTAGCAAGAGAATGAGCTACCACATCCTCTCGCGAATGCCTGCGCAGCTCATCATCATGACCTTCGAGTGTTTGCGTCTGATGATGAAAGCCGTTGACGAGGTGCTCGCAAAAGCGTCAAGAAATGCTTGTGTCTGCTTAGCTCTAGAAACAAATTGTTCGAATCTTGCGTGGGTTTTCGCACGCTTTCGCCCGCCCATTGCATGTGGCTGTGGCTTATTAGTTGAACCAATTCACGAATTCGGTTTCGAAATCTCAAGCTACAAGCTAGTGTGGTGCTAATAGTGGAACGTCCTTTTTGATTGCAGGCCGTGAACTCCTCGAACCACCGGACGGTGCTGAAGAGTTTGGGCACATGGCTAGGCCGGTTCTGGCTACGAATACCACCTTTTACATTCTTATGCCCTGATATTGAATTTGGAGCCAACCTTTCTGATCACAGCAGCTTTCAGCCAATTGATCTGTTGGCATGTTTTGTTTGGCTTTCAACCGGTGCCGCAGGCTTGATCACAGTTGGGCGTGATTATCCTTTGAAAAGCAGGGGCCTCTGTAAGTGTTGCATTGTGCCCGGCTCTCGTTGCTCAACCAGAAAGTCTGGAGAAAGGTAGCAATGTAGGAACTTACCTGCGCAGAGACGGTTGGGGTCTTCAGTCTTTGTATCTTCCAGTTTGAAGCGCGGACTATTTAGGAGGTGTTAATAGCCCGAGATCACCTTTAATTTTGCTCAGAGGGTTACCAAAACACATATCGATGTCATTTCAATTTATTTCACAACCTTTGGTCCTAACAGGAAACTTCTTCAAAAGCAGAGTGCTCTGTGATTAGCCAACCCTATGATGGCCCAAACTTCACGCAATGATCAGGCAAAAGCATGGACATAAAGGACCTGCTTCTAGATGCATACGAGTCTGCAGCCCAAGATCCAGCAAGCGGGATAAGGTCTTGACGGCACCAGATTCTAATATATTCTAATTATAGATCTCGTTTATATTCATTTAACAGGTATGTGCATTGTGGGTGGTGCTGCCTGTAGGTCATAGAATCAGATACCAATGTATCCGAAGGTATCTGGGCAAACTGATGGTGTAGGATGGAAAAGATGAGCATCATTAAAAAGACAGATCTTAGGGGGAAATTTGCATTTACAGGTTGTATTAATCAGATTGAATAGGTCCAGTACAATCCTGGTGTTGCTGAACCTTTTTCGTTTCCCTCCTCTAATCTTCTTTGATCTTTTGAGGAATCAGCGCCTCACAGCGGTCCTGCCCATGGCCTGCAAGGCCGGTGGCTGTACCACTGGTCTTGGAGAATCAGAATTGACACAACTGTAAATGTTTGTAAAGCTGTGCTTCCGATCAATTTGAAAGCATTCATTTCTACTGGTTGCCTTCCAGGCTAGTGAGGAAGGGTGATTTTTTTTGTACATTTTTGAGCCCCACCCCCTTAAAAATGTATAAACGGGGGCCCCCTCCCCCTTCGGCTTCATACATTTTCCCCAGTTTCCATTTACGTTCCTGGGGAATTCCGGGCATACATTTCTCCCTGTTTTCGAGATGACCCCCCCCCGAATATACATTTCACGTTCGGAAAAATGTATGAACATACCCCCCCCAAGATGGTTGTAAGAGGTAGTTTTAATGGATCAAAATAGTTGAATATAATTAATTAATATATATGCACAAGGACAAACCAAAACAAAAAACAGGAAAATTTTGACAGTGGGTTTGACCGTGGGCAAGGTTCGAAGTGGGTTCCATTTGTATTTGATTTCCAACCTCCAGAAAAATAACACCGATCATTTTTGTTTAAAATCTTTTCTTGAAAACATTGATATTGACAATTTTTTTGTCAGAAACGGACGTTGGCCAGAAAGTGCCAGAAAAAGTAAAAAAGACAGAACATCAACGGAGTACCAATAGTAACACAAGCAGAAAATACCAGTAAATTACCAAAAAACACAGAAAGATCAGAAAGCAAAGTTACCAGTAAGTTACCCACTGGTGTTTTGAAAGAAATGGTCTATAGCTATGTCCCATGTCCCCCCCCCCGTCTCATACTTTTCCACTTCTTTTCTGGGGGAACTAGTTTGGTGTCGTGGAAATAAATGGTTTATACCTATGTCCCATGTACCCCCCCTTTCTCATGCATTTCCAGTTTTTGGGACTGTTTCGCAAGGTTCGAAGTGGGTTCCATTTGTATTTGATTTCCAACCTCCAGAAAAATAACACCGATCATTTTTTGTTTAAAATCTTTTTTTGAAAGCATTGATATTGACAATTTTTTTGTCAGAAACGGCCATGGGCCAGAAAGTGCCAGAAAAAGTAGAAAAAGACAGAACATCAACAGAGTACCAATAGTAACACAAGCAGAAAATACCAGTAGAATACCAAAAAACATGAGAGAACACAGAAAAATCAGAAAGCAAAGTTACCAGTAAGTTACCCACTGGTGTTTTGAAAGAAATGGTCTATAGCTATGTCCCATGTCCCCCCCTTTCTCATACATTTGAAATGCTCGAAAGAATCAAAGGGTCTACTATGAGCATGTCAGGGATTGGAATTGCTTGCCGTACTTTCCTGTGAATCTCACGCCACTCCAGTGCCACTCCACCATACACTTATTCGAGTCTTTTTCGTATGATCAGGAACTATGGAAAGACCATTTTTTGGACAATTTTTTCTATTTTTTTTTCGGAGGCAGTGTTTTTTTCTGACATTTTTTGTCGGCCTCATTTTGGTTGGTTATTTTTTTTGGACAGTTTTGAGTCAGTTTTGCTCAAAATTGTGAGTCGGAGATATGATTTCATTGCTGTTCCGGTTTCTTGTTTTTTGTGTTGTCTCAACTTTTTTGATCATTTTTTTTTATTTTTGGATCTTTAGTTTTTGCGAGATTGATGGCATATGGCCAACGTTAAGACCCCCTACTCCCCCCCTAGTTTCATACATTTAGGCTGATTTTTGGACCCCCCTGTCCCCCCCTAGTTTCATACATTTCCAAAAATGTATGAACAGGGGCCCCCCTATGTATAGGGTTAAGGGGGTGGGGGTCATTTTTGCGTCTTTGCTTTTTGCCCCCAATTCTATTAAGCCTATAGAACCTATCTTGAAGCTCCATGGCAAAGGGATTTTTGAACCCGAGCACTGACAAATTCAAAACGCCTTTGGAAACACGGGAACGACCGGACATGCTTCGGAATGCATCGCTGAGCTTTCTCTTAGATCTTGGAAGCGGTGGAGAAGTCAAAAGCGTGGGAAGCTGAAGACTTTGAACAGGTATGTGAAGTTGATTAACTTCTAGGCTTTTTGCTTACTCACTCTTTTACTTCATTCTTTCCTGTCCTTTTTCTCTTGAAAAGTAGAAACGCAAAATACATAACATGTATAAAGACAATATAGACATTACAATGCAATGATAGTGTGTAGCAATGCACAAGCGACCCAAGATCATTGAAAGCACTTGAAAGGATTGTTGGCTCGCTTTCAGTTTCCCCAATACAAGGTTCAGGCTGCCATCCCCTTGGACGCACGGGCTCTTGCAGCTGGGACTTGCAACCGTCATAGATTTGCCGATTAGCAAGTCACGGGACTTTGACGAACATTCATAGGTAGTTGCTACCACGTGCAAAGGTATGCTGTTTGTTCTTCACAAAGGTACAAAGGTGCCCATACATGTTAGACAGAGTCCAAGTGTGCAATCCCCTGGAGTACATCGAAATGATTCGAAATGAAACATTATGTCTTTCAAGTTCAAGGCGATTGTGTTTCTGGCTTCGGGGTGATCGGTGCTGACCTACAACTATTGACCAATGATGATTTGAGCACCGAACGGTCCTTTGTGGCAAGTGCTAAGAAATGCATCGTAGGGAATTCACTCTTCCACCATGGACATCCATGGACTGGCATTTGATAAGGAGTCTGGTGGCTGAAATTCACGGCGCACGGCGCTCAGTAGCGTTGTTACTGCATGAACGGACACCTCAAGAGTGGAGAACGAATGGGTGATCGCTTCGGTTTGCTCAATTCCTAGATTTTGATGGATTTCGTTGATTGTTGCAAGAAGCACTCTATTGGTTTTTGATCAGCTTCCTGAATCATCCAAAATCTCTGTGATTTGCAGTCGCAGAAGAGAGGCAGAGAGCCAGTATTTCAGAATCGCCCCATTTTTTAGGAGCTACGTACCGTTAATTGTACCGTTAGCGAAGCAAGATGTTTGCCTGCTGTGAGCTCCACTTTCGTGTTGGACATCACTTCCAGAGTTTCAAAGGTTGGTGTGTTGTGGTGTTTGTGCTAAGGTACCAAATCTCAAGACAAATCTTATGTTTGAGGTGGAGGCAGGGACAGAATGATAGTTCAGGCATTTGGCCTTTACTCAGAATGATGCTCTTAGAGTTTTGGGTGTTACCGGGACCGGTGTTGCCGATAGATTCGCATTTTGCTGTGAATCAGTACAACCTCAATGCGTATCTATCAGAGAGTACATGTATTTTTGAGGTAGTCTTTGCTTTGGTTGCAGGTCCTCTTCCGACACCTGCAGATTGATGTCAACACCTGGCCCAAGAGTGTCGCTGGGACGGAATTCATGTCAGGGCCTGTCTTGGATTATGAGATTGAAGACCATGTCGCTTGCCATACATTGTAAAACTTCAATTCATCATTTTTGAGTTCCCCTACTGTTGAAAATATAGGGTGACCAAGAGTATTAGACAATACGCAGCTCGTGTCAGTTGTTCCACTCCAGCTTTGTAAACGACGCATTTGATGTCGATTGGCATGTGGGGAGCTTGCTCTGCACCAATCTTGGGCACCTCAAATTGATGTCAATGCTGCGCATGCAAGGACCTGCTCCGACATCGGCGTCCTCCAAATGGAGGCAGTCATGCGTTGCCTTGATTCTGCGATGGCGAATATGGATTTTCAAGATATCCTTTGGGTTTCGACAAAAGCATAATGCTTTCGAGAATCTTCCTGCTGATGGATTGTTCCACTAAACATTGATATTTTGTTGTATTGTCGATGTTTGTAATATTTTGAAATTGCAAAGCCGTTCAAAGCTGGAGGTGAGACTTCAGCCTGGGAGTAGTGGGGGTGGGAAGCAAATGCAACATGTGTAACATGCCTGTTCATTGAGGCGAGTAGCGTAGTAGTTTTGTCGACAATATAGAATAAACAGAATGGAGACATCTTGGTCACATCCTGGCATTCATTGCAGCCAGTACTTCTATCCAGCTGCGTCAGGTCCTGATCTGAATGCTACTGCCAACCGCATGCAGGCAGAGAGGGCTGTTTGCGGGCATTCTTGAATCATCCTCAATGGGATTGCATATTGACAGTTGGGAACCAAAACCTTCCTCCAAAATCTTCTCACCTTCGCACTGAAAATCACACTCATGGATAGGAGTGGAGGATTTTATGGATTTGAGCAAATCACCTAAATCTCCGTGGATTTTCTTTCTACCTTCTTCATGAATTTCCTGTGCTTCCATTCTCTGCATTTTCCTTCAACAAAGCAATGTTGTATTCACTGCCCGACCATTCAGCAGCATGTACACCAGATTGGGCACTTTAGCTGGACTAATGTTTTTAGGAACTAGTTTCGGATAGACCAGAAATTCGAACTGCGTGTGCAGAGTAGGTCAACATGACATGCCAGAGATCAGACTGTGCATGGAGTTGCTTCGCAGGATCAGCCTCAGGACATGTCCGAGTCCCCAGCATCAGTCAGTGTCCGACTCTGATACTTTGGCTTCGTTGTGTTGCTGCTGCCACGCCCCCTTCTGACCCCCATTTTGCCAGCTGGCCATCACAAGCAAATGAATTGAAATGCGAAACCTGGCTGCTTGCTACGTTGGACCACTTGCAAGACATACGAGCGTATACGTGCGTAAGTGGCTATTCCCTGTAATACTGTAAGATCTGTAAGAGTCTACTTGTGGCGTTGTGTATATAACGGTATATAAGTTGCAATTACGTACGCTAATACTTGATATTTATCATATATTAAATATGGACACTGAGCTGTGGACAACCTTCGTTGTCCTCACTTTCTGTCACAACCTTGACCCTGCCCAGGGCAGTGATGCAGAACAGGTGGGCCTGATGTGGAGAACTCCCCCAATACAAGCAGAGCCAGAGCTTTGCTGATGAAGAGACTTCAACACTGGATCAGTCGGGATTAACACTTGCTTTCCACACTGGTGAGCCACGGGGACGAAATTGAACGAACCAATCAAATTTGTACTAGGTGTATATATAGACACAGTTACAGGAGCAGTAGGACTTAAGCCAAAACAAGTGGTGAGTCAATCACATCACAAGGTGCAGGGTCGGTGCACAGCCCTGTGCACCGACCGAGCAACGCACTTTTGCTAGGCCACAAGCCAACTACTGGGCGCAACAAGGTTTGGAATGAACTGACTTGAAATCATGTTTTCGTATGTTGTCATTTTTTCTCAAGATATTGGACTTCAATGCTAAGATGTTCGTTTTGTCCCTCTAGGTGGCGAGCATGGCCGCCAAGAGATGGAGTATCACCAACGTTCTCCCCGGCCTGTTGCATGTGTTGCCAAGTGATGCGGTTTGTTTGCTCGTCTCCCATGTTGCCCTGCCAGGTGCGTACATGCAGTGGAGACCTTGGATCTGTCCTACCTGTTTGAAGATACCGAGAGCGATGTTTTCAGGCTACTTATGCCTACTTATGCCTGCTTATGGCTACTTGTTGTGGATGTGATTGTTCTGGATGCGTTTTCTGTGGTCCTTGTCCTCTGACAACTCAGCGTCACTGAGGCAGCAGACCTATCAGATGCGAGAGCAAGATCGACATGCAAGGATGGCTCCGCCACTGATGGATGCCTATTATAGAAGCTGCTTGTACCCGGTGGCTAATATTGCTTATTAAGTTTCACTTGCGGAGATCTGAACCAGTGCCATGTCGTAGTTGATTTTGTCTTGAATATGTCAGTAGTTTTCTAGAGGGTAGACAAAGGATGCCAGCACATATGCTACACTTACAATAGTATAAACAACCAGGCTTGTCAAATCTTTAGTCATAGATACTCTACCAGCATCCCTCGGAGTATGCAGTCGAACACCGCAATCACAGTTTCGTTGCGTTGTTGAGTCCGCAGGGCCGTGCCTCATGCTGTTCCTCAAGCTCATGCCGCGGTCACCAAGTATCCTCGATAGACTCTGTAGCATTACCGCTATTGATATCGGTTTTGCGACGTAGAAACGCAAAGAGATACTTATGGAGCATGAACATGCCATGCCAAAGAGGCAGTGAAAGGGTTAGAGATGTGCAGGCTGGAATCAAGAGGATGCAGTCTTGATGTATTTTTGATGCATTTAGCATCTGTGGAAAGGCTCAGCATGATGAAGGGTTCATCACTCACGCTTTGTCCGTCACTCAGTTCACTCTGGAAAGACTGGGACATCTCATCACAGCATCAAATGCTTTTCTGTGGATACTCCGTTGGACAGATTCTTTTATTCTCTCGCATCTACCCATGCCCTCTCACTTTGAAACATCCAGAAATCCACATGTTGTCCAGTGCTATTCATGCTATCCTATACTGTGGTATGGAAAATTTTGGTAGAATAGTTTTTCAATGTTTTTTACTTTCTGCTTAGGGGTTGGGAGGTCGGGTAGGGTGACCTCTGGGTGCTTGCAATTCACATGACATGTAGCTTCGGTTTGCCTTCCAAGGCAGTTTTCAAGCTTTTTAAGTGCACAGAAACCGCATGCAAGATTCAAAAGATTGAAACAACATGAAATAACTCCCTAAATAGCCTGACCTCAACCTCTGAAGTCGACTCGGACTCTGTGGTCGGCTTTATAAGGCCGAACTTGGTGATGGTGCCTCCTCAATTCCAGATTTTCACGGCAAGGCCAAAGCTGGTCAGGTGCGCCCAATAGATTGAGATTGGAGTGTGCTGGTTCGTACAAGTCGCTGTGTCTAACATAAGGAGTTTCTCGGGAAGATGGCCGAGCCACCTTTGCTGCACTCGTCGCGATAGAACTCACATCTAGTCACACGGTCGATTGAAGAGCTGCCTGGTCTTGATGTGTTTGAGCATAGCAAGCCGTCGTGGCGATTGGTTGATCCCGTTGTGTGACAAAAACCTTGCAGCAGGTGGTTGACCACAGCTGTGGATCAAGCTGTGAGGGAAGTGCTTGGAGCAGTACCTTGCTCAGAAACTCCAGAGCCAAAAGGATGCTTTCGAGGCAAAGGATGTTTTGGTTGTCACATGTTATTGCGCACGATAATTTGCCATTGATGATACAGCTTTCTTTTGATTGGCAAACTTGTCAGTTGCGCCATATGCAAGTCATCAACACAAACTTCAGTGGTTTGCAGAATTTTAGAGGTGCTTTAACATGCTGACAAATCCAATACCCACACACCATCATTAGCCTGGTGGACACGGATCCTGTATCACTCAACCAAACTACAGCTGCAGCATAAGGTGGAACATTCCATCACGATCGCCTGCTACTCCTCGGCGCAGATGGATGCTTGGACACATCAAAAGATTCAAAACAGTTTTCACTTCTTGGGCTGATGGCATAGTAGCCAAGAGACCGCGCACAATTCCATGGATCGTGTGGCTTTAGAAGTGTGAGCAGGTTGCTCCCAGGGTTTCTTGTTTGAAGCCATATGAAGCTAGCTTGGAATGGAAGTCTGATTTATTATCACTGCTGTCATTCCAGGCATTGTTCACCACTACTTCTACGTTCACATGTCATGACTTCTCTGTCTCCGTGGCGTGTTGTGTGTTAAACACTGTTGGACTGACATCTGCTGTTTAAGAACTTCAGAACTGCTAGGGAGGCAGCAATCCGACTCTTCCAAATAACACAAGTAGATAGTCCATTGCCTCAAATGAATTGCAGCTGTAGATACTGTAGATGTAGGTGGTGTATCCCACCAAGGCCGTGAAGGACTTCATCTATGAGATTGAGGAAGACCTTCTGCGAAAGGCTCCAGAGCTACAGTTGTGTACAGGTGGATGAGCATAGACTCTTCTTAGAGCATCCCAGGGCAATTGCTCTTTGCAGACATTCTGAAATTCACAGGTATGAATTATTGGGTCTTCCTTTTCACCACGCCAACCATGCCCTAGAAATTCACTCAGTCGTGTCACCGTTGCAACTCTCAAACAGCAGTGACGACACTTGCCAGAGGCGTCCTCCTACATGGCTGTGGCCGTCTCTGGATCTTTGGCC
Source organism: Breviolum minutum Mf 1.05b.01 (assembly GCA_000507305.1). Classification (NCBI taxonomy): domain Eukaryota; class Dinophyceae; order Suessiales; family Symbiodiniaceae; genus Breviolum; species Breviolum minutum. The sequence continues at coordinate 188,976 of DF239467.1, read as the reverse complement.
CTGGTGATGTGCGCCTCGGTCATGACACTGGCATACACCGGCCGTTGGATCATTGGGCGCGGATCATTCCACGAGGCAGCCAAATTTGTAGCTGCCGTCGTCCTCCCATAGACTCGAACAGATGTGTAGACATACCATATGCTCCTGCTGCCCACTATGGCTATAATTTGCATCCTCGCCATGTTTCATTGTTCCCTATCTTTCGACTTCATCGTTTTCGATACTTTAAGATTTAATGTACAAAAGGACGCATTACATACATTATGTACTCGTAGATTCTAATTTGTATGGGCAATATCATTTTACTAGACATATACTATCCACACCTGCTGCACAATGTACACGTTACAGACCAATACACTAGGTATATATACGTATAGTCTAGAGATTGATTAGAATTGAAGCATCAATCTCGTGTGGCCTTAGCATTCCGCATCTAAGGTCGCGACCCGTTGGAAAAAGCATTGAAGCCATAGCCTTGGAAGGGTGTTGTCATGGTTTGTCCAGCTTACCTGAAAAAATGCAAACAACGTGCAACACGTAAAAATGCTGGACTTCTCAGGAGTTATCTTTGGTCAATCTTCATGCAGCAGGTCATTGCCAAGGATGATGCACGTGGGTGGCGGCGAATTTTTTGGGGCCCTGAGGTTCTTTCAAAGATGGCTTGGAATTGTATGAGGGTAGAAGATGGTAGAAGAAGATGATAGGATGTTGTGAAAACTGAAAACCCAAGATGTATGGATGTGTGGATATGCTCATATGCTCCTCTTTGAAAGCTCATTCATTGAGAACATAATCCAGCACAATGTGGCATTCTTGAGGGATTCCAGCAATCTCAAGTTGATACCAGCTTCCACTGATGAGTACTATTGGTGGCATCATTTTCCCATTGTGGTGTTCTCTGATGGCACTTGAGCAAATTTGCGCAGCAATATGCAGTTGTGCTCGGGAGAGGTGGAACAATTTCTTGAATCCTGGAGGCACATGCAAAGACAAACTTAGATGGCTTATGTCTTCATTTTAAGTAGTAGGTAGAAGCTTCTTTGGTTCACTACACTAGCTGTATTTGGCAAACACCGAAAGCTGGAACGTAGTGCAAGCTACAGACAGAGAGAGACATTTTCAAAGCTGGACATCGGTGAAACCACCAACCAACCGAATTCATTTTGTCATGGATTCCGTCAAAGCCATGGCCAAATGCGCGCTCGTCATTTTCTCCAGTCTGTTCAGCTTAGGCAAGGGTCATTATGAATGCTGGGGAAGTCCTCCCCAAACTTCACCTCAGCACCCAACTAGCCCCATATCGCTATTTCATTGGTTTCCTACCACAATCTTTCATACATGGATGCACTGTGGCTGTCAACCTTGAGACGTTGCAACCTCTGAAGTGTTGTCTTGTTGCCGACTCAAGCAGGTGCATCGTCAAAGACCCCTCGATTCTCTGTCAGTGGGCAGTCTGCTGGTGGCTCCATGGCCTCTTGGTGCACTGAGAATGACACGTTTCCATACCTTTCCCTACTTTCATCTGATACTCGCAGATGTCATGATACCTTGACTCCCATGACCCTGGGGCATTTGGTCAGTTTTGTGGACACCATACTACGGCTTCCGGCTTACTTTTCAGATTTTCTGCAAGTTCCTTCTTGGATGCATACAACACAGGCTGTAAACCATCTTTTCGCTTTCTCTGTACCTCAGCTGCAGATTAGCAGATTGAGAGATGGAAAGACCTCTTTACACATTGACAAATGTTCATAATGTGTTATAACTTTGGATTGGATCACTGTTTATCAAACAGTCTTAGATTCTTACTGACTGTGAGCACCTTTCAGTAGAGTGTGAACTCAAAGAGGCCGTTACTGTTTGTCTTTGGGCTGTTGTAGATCTTTATCTGAACATGCCGTGAGATGACAAAAGGACTTAGTTTATTAGTTTCATGAGAATCAACACTGTTGGCAAGCCTTTGTATAAACAGTCTCATTCACTCTTGTTGACTGAGTATGTACTCGCGGCCTTCGTTTCTTCATGTCATATGCTTCACCAACATGTCTGGAAGTATTTTGCAGTGAATATATTTTCTGTCACATGTCCTTTTTGATTGCAGTGCTCTCTGTCTTGCCCAGAGCAGTGTCGATGGCGCCATGATTGCAGCTGGCTCTCCCTATGGTTGCGGTGTGCAGCCAGATGAGGCAATGGCACCGAAAGTGGGTGGATAAGAAAGACGGGTCAACAATTGGCGGTGATGTTAAGGTTATCGCACATGGAATCTCTGGATCCGTAGCAAAACGAAGTGTGAGTGAGAGCAGCCAAGATCGCACCCTTCTTATGTCCGGAGAACTTCCTAATCCACTATCCCATTCGATTTGCAGCAATATCTGAAGAACTCGATGGAACAACGGTCCATTGAAAACATCAGGCCATGGATTAATGATCGCTGCAGAATAGTACAGAATGTGACATAGAGTTGCATTGTCTTGCTGCAACTTCAGTATGAATATTTATATAATTATATAATTAAAAAAGACATCATATATCTATCTCCCCAGGGATATGTACAGTATATGGGATGCAGCGATGCATTTCTAGACCCAAGGGTTCTCTGGCGGACCTTGGCAGGGAGATCGCTGCTATTATGGCCATGTGGACATTAAAGCTTCCATCGCCTGGACGTCGCTTGGCCCAGTTGGACATGGGCGCGAGTCGGGGATGAAATGAAGGGTTGTAAGAGTTTGTGAGATGTTGTAAGATGTTGTATGCTGTTGTACACTCTCGGTAGCTTTGGAAGATGTGCTCTCGGTCAAATGCATGCCGGACGAACTCCGAATGCAACTGACACCACCAAGATGGACTTGACAGCCAAAAACTGAGAGGCTTCCGCATTCAAAGTTGCTTGAATCTCTCAGCGGATTCAGTATACTACTGTGGCAGCGTCTTTTGCAAAGGCTCTTGAAAGCCAATGACAGATGGAGATCCAATTCTGGACCGCCAGGTTGGCAAATCTTTAGTAGGAGATGTAGGGGATTCATGTTCCACATTGAATTATACCACCAGACCTCAGGACGAGTCACTTTTTTTCGACCTTTTGAAACGGTCAGCTTCTCAGGTATTGGAGATATCAGCAAGGACTCATTGATGACCCTTCAAACTTGATGCTTGTCCTCAATGGATGCCTTATGTAGGTTGACGTTCTCATTTTTGTGTACGATGGTCAACCCCAATTTTTTAATTCCAGTTCCTGCAATAATCCAGGATCTATGTTTTAATCCAGACACAGGAGTAAGGATGGTCTGTAGAGAATCCTGTTATAAAGATGAAATATGGAAGACTTGGCAGAAATGCGCACAACCCTCCCAGGGACTCATGATCTTCAACACTCCCTAATGCCTCCAGGAAGAATGTTCCAGTCCTGCTCTTTAATGGCAAGTATGACGAATGTGTCTACACGAGGTGGTGCTGGTTCTTGTTCCAGTGAAACCACAGCTTCTGAGTTGCCTAACAGGGGCTCATGCTGCAAATTCTGTCGACTCAAATCAATTTCTATTCACAACATTTCAGAACAATCGATTCTGTTTTGAATTATGGTCACGTGCTATAATCACTTGCTTTGTACATCTGACATCATTGTCCTGCAGGGTCATGAAAGACACCTTTGAGCAGCTGCGTTATTTCATTGACGAGCGCCTGATTTTCAGACAATTTGGCACGAGTAGGGCGCTTGGATTTGCTGGCTGTTGCAGGGATGCTTCGGTGGTTGATAGGGCAAGGATGACTTTTTGAATCTTCTGAGAGGATGTAAGAGGATATAAGAGAAAGAGACAGATGAGGTTGAGTATATATCATTGAAATTCTTTGTGTTTGCAAAGGGTGGCACCTTTTCAAAACACATGTTGCTTCGTTCTCTTGTCATTGCTATGTGGTAATATGTGGCACTGTCTTTTCTGCTTGAGCACAGACGCTGCCCATGTTTGGAGCTTGGACCACGGCCAATGCCACTGCGACTTTGCTGCAACTGCATTTTCTTGTTTGTTGTTCAGAGGCAAAGAGGGTCACATAACGAACTTTCCCATCAATGAATAAATGACTTCGGAGACCTAGTTCCAGATGTCCAAAACCTATCAAACCATTCGCTTGGTGCTTTCCCTGATTCATAATGTACGAAATGCTGGACTGCAGTCTACAGTTGATTTTATCTTCGTGGTGGCAACTCAATTCTTGTGCATTTTATCATGTCATGCGTTGTTTTCCGAGCTCACTAGTACAGTAGGGGACACGCAAGACAAGGAACGCATCTACTGAGAATATCAGATCAAGGGTGAATTGAATAGAAACTTGAGGTACCAATCTTGAATGGTTTTGAAGGGTTCCATTCACTTTTGTGATGTTGTATGTTAGTTTGGTTTGTCTTCCTGCGAGATCCGACTTGGTTTACGTGGAAGCTTGCCGGAATGTTGAGGTGGTACTTGCTCAGACTTCGAAGCATCCTTGGAATGTTGTGACGTGGCATTAAGCTTTATAGTCTATAGTATTTTCATGTATTTTCCTTCAATGTCTCAAAACACTGGACTGTTCTGGATGGCAAATTGTGTCTGCTGTTTGTTCAGATTGGTTGGATTCCGCCTCTTTCGTCTCTTTTTGTCTCTTTTACTTCCCAATGAAGCCACCAGATTCATGCCCTGCTTGCACAATTGCTTTGTTGCAGAAAGCCATGCCATGAAATCCTTCAATCAGATGATCCTTTTGTATCCTTTCTGATTTCTTGATGGTGGTATCTTTCAACATCTTTGATCTTCGAAACTGCAGGTGATGTGAATAATTGCCAATATGATTTGAGTGGCACCTTGCCTCAAATGCAGAATCATGGAGTTGCTGACGAAGATGCCAAACTTGTTGTGAACAGTTGGAAAGCAAAGACTTGGTGATTTCGAGCTATCCGAGTCACTAATATATATTGTATTATATAAAGCCTTTTTCCAATGTTTGTTGAACCAAGTTGGACATAAGGATTGATTCTCTTCGCACTTCATTTCCAAATGAACGTGGATGGTTTGGCACAAATTGGTATTGTGCAAAGCTATCCTTTTTGTGAGCCCGCAAACAAGACTTATTTTGATTGGAACTAATGATATACCATTCTAATCCATTCAATCTGATTCGGACTAAGCTGCATTCCAGCTGCCAGATTTGTCAAGTTTGCCAGACGCCATGCCGATGTGCCTGCTAGGGGACATGTTGCGGAAGATCTATGGCGATATCAAGCCGCGAAAGAGGGCGCATCAGAACCTGGTTCATGTGGATCAGTGGCCTATTTGCACCAAGCCATGGATCAACTCAGACACATGTCCTGCCAAAGGCAATATTGAACATGAGATCATATAAGCGTTAATATTGTAGTCTAGTACTATATAGAGTAGATATATTATATATGGTATTTTTGTATGTTGGCAGATAAGGTATATATCTTTACGCATTTGTGTATATCTTTACACATAGGTACACAAGGTTCAAGGATGTTTTCAGATTTTTTTTCCCCTCCATGCAGCAATGCATCGATCGTCCTCCTGTTTTGATGCAAGGCAAGGTTAGGTGTCCCATTGCTCTGCAAAGACCCAGGTGGAAATACATTCCGCGGGAAAACAATTTGACAAACTTCACAGTCCCAAGGTGAGGACAGTTAGCCACTGTGTCAAGTGATCAAGGGATATCATGTCAAAGGGTCAGACGTGACAAGTCTATGAATTTCATATGTTGCTCAAGAGTCACAAGAGGAGACACAACTCCACACTCCACACGATTTCAACCAAAGGTGAACAGCATGGCGATATTGGATGACATCATGACATCATGTCAGCTGCTTGCATGTAGAATCACCCTTTGCCAGGTTTGGATTGTGGAGATTTGCTCTGGTTTATGTCCCTGAAAACTGCAAAGATCATGTGGAGTCCTGTCGTATCCATGTAAACTACCATGGAGCCTCGGTACAAACTCTTAGGTGGCAGAGGTGATGGATGGTGATGGCGGGATTGGAATCTTTCCATTCAACTTTGGTACCTGTTTAATGACATTTCAATCGGTGGAAGTCCTTTCAGAATAGCTGCCAGCGGTGCAATACCTTGCTCAGCCTTTGCGCCTGCAACCAAGAACCATTTCTTGGAGCCTAGTGATATCTGGTGATCCTGCAATCTTCTACACTTTTCTTCTGAATGATAACACAAGAGAAAAGAGTCAAAGTCAAACAATTCCCTGTGGTGGCTTATTCCATCAGACCAATCCTTCGACGAACAGCTTAAAAGCTGAACAATTCTGTTGCCAATGCTTGGACAATTGGATTAAAACAACATCAATGTCCATACCGTCCATACCATGAATTTGCAATTAAATTGGCTCGTACTGTGCCCGGAGAAGACTTCTGCAACAGATCTGAGTGGGATTGGGTCCTTAGTCCTTTTTCAACTTTTGAGAGCCGCTTCTGGCTTGAAGCAGTCAGGATGCATCCGCAAAGTGTTGAAGCGGCGGCGTCTTTGGGCATCTTGGTCAGCATGTTAGTCGGACCCTATTGCTGTGGAGTTTCATGACATTTCATGTACTGTATATGAAAACGGTGGAGCAAATTGTCAGCCCTGCTTGCCGGGTGACAAATGTTGACAGACCGTCTTGCCAGACCATTGTAGTCTTTGCATTACCTTACGGCAAGCTGGTTTCACATGTCACATGAAGATACATACTACTAATCGACAACAATAGATGGTGAATCCGGGACATTTCTTGCCGGGCCCTGTTTCCGAGCCCAAGGCCACATCGATTGACTTGAATGAATACGGTGAATCCAATGATATCATTATGGTTTACCCGCAGGCATGGCATCGAATTGAAAAAGCATAGGTTGTGATTGGTTGAATTTATTTGGTTTTACTGAAAGATTGAAGTCCGATAGTGCAGCTCAATGAAGCAAAGCAAAATCGTCCACAAAGATTGAGAAAGCTCTTGAGATGCGGTCAGGCCGCAGGTAGTGAGTCAGAGGGCATTGGATGTGCCTTTCTTGCAAGCTAGCTGATGTAAATCAGGGTCCATGGGAATACTCGTTGGTCAAGTTGGTCGAATGTCAGCCTGCATGATACGTGGGTGCTTTATTTTAATTGAAAAAGACATGGTTGCCTGAAACGCGGCAAAGTCTTCACAGCAAAAAGAAAGCCTTGGGGGCCCCACAGCCCTTGCCGCTGCGATAAGTGCCAGCAGATTTTGACTCGCAAACCAAGGTTGGAATTGGGGAGATGTCAAAGCTGACCCGAATTTTGATACACGAAGGCTGGCAATTTGATTTTCTCGTTATGTTGAAGCAAGATGAAACAAGAAAAACAAGATGCAGGATGATCAATTCCATGCATTCCCTTATCTTCGGTTCACACTTTGATTGGCCTTTTTCAAAGCTGAAGATCTTGTACGTGGTGTGGATTGCCATCTTAGCAACCACGGCCTGTCTAAGGAAGCGCCAATGGAATCCAATGGATACTGTACATGTCAAGTCTATTCAAGTCTGAATACTTGAGCAAACATTTTGGATCAACTTTCGTGCAAGCAAGTTAGTCTGAGTGGACTGCACACCATCCAGGGCTTTGGCCGGACTTGAAAAGGGTAGTTCCCTTCTGATCCCGCAACTTGCAACTGCCCTTTCATGTCAGGTCTGTTCAGCTGCGCACCGTGATGAACCTCTTGGAGGATCTTCCTGAGGCTCTTCGTTTGGCCAAAACGGTCGAGGCGAAGGAGTTGACCAGTGGATATGGGATGGTCATAGGTGGCCCTTCAAAAGACGTCTCTATATCCCTAACCTTTTCATTTGCCCCCTCTGATTCCACAAAGCCACAAAGCCAATACACAAAAGTCGTTTTATCGTTTTGATCATGCGACTGACTATAGAGCTGCATCCCACAGCGAGGACCTTATCGACAGCCTTGAGGATGTGAACATTTCCAGCCAATCTGTTGTGGTTTGAGGCCGAAGCCCTTACGCCTTACTCTGTATCCAAGACCATGACCTTTCTATCCTTTCTGGGCATCTGTTTGTTTACTTACTTCACCTTTTCTTGGATGAAGGAATACTTAGCAAAGTTAGATGTTGGGATTGGGAGATGGTCAGGGGGTCGGCTGTGCACGCGCTTTCTGGGGTCGCAAGTACACGCGGATGGTTCTGGCCAGGGTCACAAGGGTAACGGCCTCGTCTGTACACGCGGCCAAGGGCCTCGTCTGTACACGCGGATATGTACACCTTTGTTCTTACAGCTGTGTATTTTGTGTGCTCCATGTGTGCAGGTTGTCAGGTTCATAACAATGCTTTTTGGACATGTGTAAAGTATGTACCGAAGCAGTCCATTGCGTAGCACTTTGAACACCGGTTACATTACAGGTTTGGACATGTGTAAAGTATGTACTGAAGCAGTCCATTCCGCAGCGCTTTGAACATGTGTGCTGGTGCAAAAGAATGTCATCATCCCCACCCCACCCCACCCCAAACCCCACCCTATCCCATGTGATGTGTGCGCGGGTGATTGTGGGTGGAAAAAATGATGCAAAATTGTGCGTGTGTGTACTTGTGACTCCAGTCTGTGTGCGACGGGTGACTCTGGAAAATGGCTGTGTGCGCACGTGACTCCAGTCTGTGTGCGCGGGTGACTCTGGGTGGAAAAAATGATGCAAAATTGTGCCTGTGTGTACTTGTGACTCCGGAGTGTGTGCGCGGGTGACCCCCTGACCTTGGGAGATATCTAGATGCATTTGCGCATCATAAGAAAAGAAGGGAGGGTTGTAGAAAGATGTATAAAGTATCAGTGCCAGTATAAGTCGGAATTGTATAAACATGTATAAAAATGTCATTTACATGTTGCAGTAAAAGTTAAAGAGCAACTGGCTGTTCAGACCCATTGGTGTTTCAGTGATAGGAGAAAGACGCAATAAGAAATCATGAGAAAACCACAGAAACCGGAAAACCGATGTAGATACCACAAGATCATGGTTGATTATGGCTGATCAGTTGAATGTCTTTGCCCATTGCTAGCTTGATGCGAGAACAAGCATCGTCATTGGCCTCTGATGAGCCAAGTGAAATTGCATCATGCATCAATAGTTTCGCTGCCAGACAGTGCAGTTTACAAATGTATTAGTATAAAACTGTATACAATATGCAGACTGCTTTGTCTTATTTTGATTTTGGTCTAAGTCAGTCTACTTTGTCATATCGCGATACGATTGGTGAGGCAAGTTGAAAGTTACCACCTGCGTATACAAGCTTGTCCTGCAAGCAGGTAAGGAACCACTAGGGATCCCATATTAAAAGATAATGACACCATTAAACTCACGCGAGCATTTCTATCACTGGGACCTCAAATCATAAATCATTGGCGGCCGAAAACCAGACCCTCGCCACTGTCAGGTTCAAGTGAGAAGACACTCTGACTCTGTTGAGCTGCCGTTTGGGTGCTCAACATAGGTTTTCTCTATGCCTGCTCGCAGCACAAGACTGTCAAACCCGATATCGCTTCGGTGGAATCACCAAGAGGATTTCAGAATATTGTGGAGGTATTTCTGGTTGACCATACTGAACCTCAACGCATCTCAACAGCATGCAACGTGCTTTGCATTGGGACATACTGGTCATAATTCTTAGTTGGCAGCTGTACCGACAACTATCTTGCTGCCCAAAGTTATCCACTGAATAATGAATCCAAACGATGCTCTTCCGGACTGCATGTTAAATCCTCTTTTTGAGAAAAGGTACATTATCTTTCAGCAACACCATGTCTTACAGGTGATCTATTCCGTTTTTGTCAAAAGTGGATGAATCCGACTTTTCATTTTTATGCTTATATTACTTATATTTTAATTTGTGTGAAGACTTGGTTTTGAAGAACGTCTCTGAGCTCTTTTTTTGGTGACTACCAGGGAGGCCGCCATGCATATTGGAAGCAGGACATGCAAATTGGAGCTGATGCTCGAACACGGAGAAGGCAGTTCAAGGGACCCTGTCCAAAGAAAGGTTTGAGAACATAAATGTAGTGCTGGGTTGAAACTTCGAAAGCAAGTGACTACCTTTCCCTCAGAAAGCCTCTCACGAACCTTAAGAGAGGGTCGAGGATGCCAGTCGTGGTGATGAAGTGCGATTGTTTTTCAGGGAGTCTGAAGAATTGCCAAGGTGATTATTACGTCTCAGTGGCTGCATTTGGGGATTGCCACTGGACCTGCGATGGTGTTAGATTGTAGCTTCTCACCCTAAACACTGAGCCAGGCGCCAGGCGCTTCGCTGACAAAAAGTCTTGGGATTTTCCACAATGAATTCATGACTTGCAAATGTTGCAAAAATGGAACTGGAAGTATTTGCTGTGCATTGGCCTTTCAACCTTTTAGGGCCCAGTTCAGCAGCAGGCCTCCGAAATAACGTAAATAATTGTAAATATCAATCACCTACTTGTGGAATGAGTTTTTTGAACCGTGAGAAACAGCTTTCCAGTAATTTGACGATTGAAATGGTTGGCTTGGGTTCTCTAGAAAAGACAAGTGTAGTGTAAGATGTGCAAGCAGCTCGGGTCCAAGATCTCATGATTTATAGCTAGGTCAATGGAATTTCTTCCATATCGCTACAAAGTTCATTTTATATAAAGGAATCGGATGGAATCGGGTTAAAAGGCTGTAATGCTTGTTGAGTTCCTTGGAAACCACTTTGATCAAGACTGATACAAAATGATAAAACATGAGAAAACGACAAAGGAACCTATAATCTATGTTGTCAATGGACACAGTTGCCCGAAGTTTTAGCTGTTGAATTGCAGGACCTCACACTTAGAGATGCCGACACCATGGAGAAGGCCAGGGCACGAGAGACCTAAGGTTTGGAGAAGGCAGAGATCCAGAGGTCTAGTGAGTCTAGTACATTCCAGTAGATGGGTAGTGCTCATTGGTGGAGCCTTAACGCGCTTTCCGTTAAGTTGGTATGTAACAATTGTAACAGAATCATGCAAAAAGAGATCAAAACAAACAACTGCAACTCTCCATCATCATAATCCTCGCTTAGTCAACCAGATCAAATGTTCTACAGATTCTACAGTATGGACTTGGCCCAGTTCATCAACGTCTTGGTGGAGAAGAACATGGATTTGTGCTCCATACTTGTCGAGTCACTTGGATGACAGATGGCTGCTGGTTGGTGATTGTCATTGTATGAACTTCGAAGCGGAAAACATGTAGGCATGCAGTTGGCAGATAGGAATGCAACAAACATCAACATGTAACATGTATTCATTTTTGTGTATTTTTTTGAAACTGTAATAAATACATTACTGTAATATGAGATCGTATCAGAGTACGTTAGACTTTCCATCTGATTTTGAGCAGCGGTTTTATCAGCCATAGAACATCAAGCAGCTGTGGCACAGGAAGTATGTCACCGACAGGGCAGTGTCAAGACCTCAGGTGGACAAACCGCTTTGAATCAGCGAGAAATTCCTTCAAAAGTCTTTTGAGATCTCAGATCCTTTGGCTGAACCCTATCAACATGCATATTGTGGCATGATCTGACATGCGAGTAAACACATAAGTCGCAAGATATCAGGTTTGTCGGTATGTAGTGCATTTCGTTAAAGCTCCAAATAATATTAGATACTATCAGGTCCTTTGACAGAGGGTCTCAGGTATACCTACGAGGCAAGACCATGAACTTGGAATCTAGCCACAGCAGATTTCATGCTTGATTGTCCCATTGTGCCGGACTCTGAGATCAGAAGTGGAGGGCATGATCACCCAAAATGTTGAGTCTCGCGTCGAGCACAAGGTGCATTTGAAGTTTAGTCTCCGCAAGCTTGGAGTTTCACACAGGGACTCAAGAGTTTCCTTGAACTTTAGAATGCACAGTGGTGTCAGTATGATTGAAGGAGGTCGCTCGTTTGACACAAGTATATGCAGAGCGGCGAGGGAGAGATTGACTGCATGATGTTTGCATGCTTGTTCTCCGTCAGACTCTAGAGATAGTGCTCGTACTGGGTCCTGGCAGACCTTGTTGAATGCTGGGAGTAGTTCCATGGAGACACTAGCCATCTTGGCAGAAAGGCTTCAACAACATATCCAAAAGATTCCAAAATTTTGCGTATAAGTACCCACAAGTCCTGTCCAGCCATTCGCTTGGATTGTGGAAGAGCCTGCCAGAACCGCTATCCCCACAACATGTTCTACGCCCAAACCTTAACTGGACGGTGGGACGGAGGATATTTGATCCTTACAGCATGTAAAGGCGAACATCTCGAATACATAAATACGTTGAACGGAAGATGTAAAACATTTGAAGAGGATGGTAACTGATGGAAGGTGGGTTGACCATGCGTCTATATTTTGGTTTCTGCACACCCGAGTATATTATACTCTTTGTCCTGACTTCTTGATTCTGGATGCTCGAGGAGATCCATAATTGAATTCAATTTAACTTGCAAAGCCGAAACAGGTTTGTTAAGGAGCCACTGAGCATGCCGCTTTAGACCATGCTGAGGACAGCAACGTGCAGCAAAGTCCATGGTTGCAGGCCCTTGAGATGAGCGTTCATTTTGAAGCTATGCAATCCTCGAAAACCAGGTCTCATTTTTCACTGCAGCTACACAACTAGGTAGCATTCTGATATTCTGTTCTGAACTTAACTATGTATGACATGTTCTGAATTTGTGCTGGAGTCTATTAGACTCATCGACTTGCGCCAGCAAATCCCGGAACACCTGCGACAAAGCCCTGGCAACTTATCACCAATGTTCCTCAAGGCCACTTTCCTGGGGGAGGATGCTGATGTTTGATGTTTGCGCAGCGTTTCCAGTTCAGTTGTAAAATGTAAACATATGTAAACATGTGATACGAAATATGAACATGTATGATGTATGCATGATATATTATCTATGATCTATAATCTGGTTTGCAATAATGATATCCATGGGTGAATCAGAACGACATCACATGACCCCATCCCAAAAGGATCCAAAAGATCCAAAATGACCATATTTCGGGTTTGTGAGTGAAAAGCATCCAGATCTTGACAAGTAGATGTATGCACTGCATATTTATCTATATGTCTATACACCCTTTGAAAGAGTCACAGGTTGAGCAGGAATATATGTTTCAAGTGAATTTCAACTGTTTGTTGGGCTCTGCGTAGTGCTGTATCTGGAAACGGCAAGTGCACCACACAGAAAACTCATGTGAGCGCTGTGATTCGCAATCCTGGCAGATCTACAAAGACTTCTACAACCACTATGCAGGATATACAGCACGGTTGCCTCCAGGACTTTCAATTTGGAATTAATTTTTGATAGCATTTGACATTGTGTTTCATTGCACTTCCTCGACAGATGGGTAAGAGGAGTTGTTTTTCAAAACATACTGATTTCTGACGATCGGAAACGCTACAGACAAGTAAATCACAATTAAATTAACGTTCCATGAGCTAAACTCTGGTACTCTGCTACCCCACCCTTCATCATCCTCATTTGTTTCACTGTAGATTTGACATACTTCGGCACTCGGTTTCGACAATTCTTCTTTGGCTCAGATTGAAACTCCTTCCGACAGCGGATTTTCCTGGCAATTGATTGGTACTCTGGAGACCCGGAGACAATCTGACTGGTCACCGGCCATTCATGGGCCTACAATAAGACACGATGACTTGGAATTTGTTGTCAGATCAATAAGTATCCAAGCAAGAAACAATCGATGAATTGCCACAAAGCCTGCCGACACGTGTCATCATTTAAGCACCGACGCTGTGATGGACAAAGATGGCAAAAAAGATCAGGACACTGTTGTGCGTGTAGTATAGTTGTGTGTTTTCTGGAGCGCATCCAGTTTCTTTGGGATTCAAAAGTTCAAGATAGTTCAAGACTTTACTCACACTTCCATACATGCATTTTGGATTCGGATAGTCGGATAGTCATTGATGTCATTGCGACACTTTGTTGTTCAGGAGGAAAACCGGGAAAAAGGGCCTGAAGGGCACGGCCAAGGTGGTGTCCGAGATCTCACTGCCAGGTGGGGCTATCAGGCTAGATCCAATTTGGTCCCCGGGGAATCATGGCAATGTTGGTCAGCTCGGAAATCTTTCAATGTTCAAATATTGTTTGGGCCTGGAATGGCAAGTTGGTAGCTTCTCACTCAACTCATGCACTGCATTCACGCAAATAAGCGGCAATGGACTCCAAGTACCAACTGTTATTTCAAGACACACAAGACTTGCAAGCAATTGATCTAGCAGTGGTAGTTGATTTAGTGCCAATCACGCAGTTCCTGAAAGTGCCCTATAAAACATATACTTGGTATTTGACATTCATTGACGTTTTGCTGTGGCAAGTCCCCTCATTGCTCGACTTGGCAGATGATCCTGTGGCGCGGCAAGCAGCTGAAGCAATCCTGAAAGTGATTGATGAAGAAGGTGCTTCGTCTTCAGATGTAGTTCTTTATGTTCCTCTGAAGACTTGTTGATGATGCGGTGCATGCGTGGATTGTTGTGTTGGTGTCAGGTGTGCTTCTAGAATGCTTAGCCTCCTGGCACCGGCAGTTCAAGCCGAAGCTGGGGCGCTTCAGGAAGCCACTTGGAATCCGCCTGCGGTTGCCCAAATGTAGTTGCTAACACATAGAGATGCGAACATTGCAGTAAACGTAGTGACCTTTTTGCTCCCTTGGTTTTCAATAAGTAAGACGTAGTGACCTTTTTGCTCCCTTGGTTTTCAATAAGTAAGACGTAGTGACCTTTTTGCTCTCTTGTTTTCAATATTTTTGTGTAGTGCGCAGTTGGAAGTCGTGTGATATTGGCCTGCTAGAATCTCTATGAAGGAAGGTGTATTCTCTGAAATTTTGACACTTACAGAGGCCCTTGTGTGGCCGCGTTTGGACTGTTGGCCTCAATTCTACTCATTACCAGGGTCCAACCATGAATGCTGAACCGTGCAAAGGAGTTCTTTTTTCTTTCAGATGTGAGGTTGCTTTGTTCTTAGATGTTGAGCAGGTGACTGCTTTCTGACCAGAGATTTGTCAGAACCTATGACACAATTGACGTGTGAACGAGATTTAGTTTGGAGAAGTGGTTTTCAAAATGCTTGAATTCTTCCCAATGGCAATAAGATCCTGCTGTGGCAGTTTGTATGTTGAGAAGTAGACCTTTGTGAAGAGGCTCTCTGCAATAAAGTTTAGATACTTGGTTGGTTGGCCTCCTTAATGTGCAGGTTGGGTGCCTGGATGGATAGAAGCTTAAGGGATGAAGACATGAAGAAACCTAGACAGAAGCCTTAGAGCTACAGCGAGGGTAGACCAAGCGGGCACATGCAAACTAGAAACACCGAAGCCAACACAATACTGAGGTTCGTGCAAACTCATTCGCGCCTTTTCAGTATCACTGACATTCCAGGAGATTGCTTTGTGGCCTGGGACTTAGGGGCAAACTGCGTTGGAATGAACAAACGTTTTGGTTCGGGCTGTACTCAGATTTGTCCACGGGAATACACTTTGCTGATCTTTACGGTAACTGGAACATGATGACTTTACTGTATGTGATTTTCTGCAAACCGTTTCCATATTTTCATCGCGCGTAAAGTCAGCCCGATGAGTGTGTGCAAAGTCAGTGGTGAAGGATGTCCGGGGAAAGACAGCCAAACATGTTTGCAATTTGACAGTGAAAGGCACCCCAAACAAGTACTGTACATTACATAGACGCGCAAAGCTCAGCAGAGTAGAATACTAGCAAGACTTGGAGACTGCGTGACATCCGTTGAGAATCTCCAAGCCAGTCTTGGATGGTGGTATTTACTGTGAGGTCTGTCGTGCCAATACAGCACCACCATCATATGCTTTGCAAGATCGTCGCCATTGGCGCCTAGCATTGAAAAAGGCGTGGCGCAGGCAAGCATTCCCGGTGGGGGTGGCTTTCTTCGTTTCCTCGAAGGGAGAATTTTCCTGAAGCTAGTAATTTGCCGTCCATGGTTGACTGATATTGAATGCCCCTCCCAGCTCATTTTCCTGTCATTGGCAAAAGGCTGCTTGTTCCAGTTCGGTGCTCGCGACACACACACTTGATCATGACATATGACTGACAAGTTCGTATCTGGATTTGTCAAAATCAGATTCGCGGTTGGAGGTTTCAGCATTTCTACTATCCTTCTGCCTGTAACAAGGTACTGCGCTGAAGAGAGATCCCCTAGCCTGGAAGAGTTCAAGCGCAGCTTGGATGGAACTTGCAGCATGTCGTGAATGAATCTGACATGGTTGCTAGTGACGCTATGTGACGCTTGCAAGGAACCGGACATGAGGGTACTATGCTCGCTGAGGTCACTTGCCCGTGGAGGCTCAAGAGTCTGCAACAGGCATCATTGAAGTTTTTTGCCGTACGCCGTATGTGAAAGAGAGGCTTGTTTGAGCTTACGGCCGGGTTAACGACCCCATGGCCAAACTGCAATTTCTGCGGGTGGGGTGGGGTGGGGTGGGGATGACGACATTCTT
>DF239467.1:102980-172343 GCA_000507305.1 Breviolum minutum Mf 1.05b.01 | reverse complement strand
TTTTTTTCGGCGGAGGCTTTTAATACGCACAAATTCCATTGTGTATTCTTTTTTGAAGACACGAACCCATGGAAAAAATGGGACGAAATCAACATATGAACCAACAAACCATACATGGAATTCAACAACCTCGCAGCATTTCGTGCATCTTCAACCAAATGCCATGTTAATATCGCTCAGGGTCGCAATCACGGCCGTAACCTTGTTTGAGCACAGTATTTGTTCTCTAAATATCATAGGAGGCAACAATAGGCAACGTGGATACTGTAGGAACTGTGGCAATGGCCTTGCCAGCTTTTGTAAATCACCCACACCGTCGACCCATTTGTCCTGTAAAGGTTGCTCCCTTTCATCCTGCAGGTCATCAAAGCCATGCAGTCCTAGCCCCTGAGCCCACCAAGACTGTGAACGCTGAGCAAACATCATCACCAACTGCCCCAAGTGTCTTGGCGTCATATATCCTTTGCATGCATGTACACATTCTCACAATACGTAGACTCGAGAAGCTTTCAGTGTGTTCGTTCACTGCAACTGAACTGGAGAGACCCAGAGTATGAGAGAGGATGCTTCTGGTACTCTTTGTAAGTCGGGTCTAGTCTTTCACTCCCTTACCCGAGTCTGATTCAACGAAGCACACAAGGGCGGCCTTTGAAACGTCGCAACGTGCGCAAACAGCGCAAATAGGCGAGCGGAACATGGGATGAGGGAACGCAGACTAAATTTCAAGGAGAGTGCATGAAGGATGGAGCAATACCGAGAAAGGCTACATGCATTTCCGGGGAAGTCGGAAAAGGTATGAAAAGGTGAGATGTTTGAATCCTAGACAAGTGTCAGCAGACTCGCTTCAGATTGTATCCCTCCCAAGTATTCAGAATTCATTAGACTGGATAAATTCCTGTGCTCTCGGCAAACCACTCAGCGGTATAAATTTGTAAGCCTTTACAATGATGTAATTTTACAAATACTCAAATATTCATAGAACTCCCGAAACTTCAACATGTTAAACATTCCATTGTTCTCAACTTTCTGATCAGCACATCTCAAGAAGTTTCCAACTTCCAGCTCTTCCACCCTCTCAGATCAACCATCCGTGGCAGGTATGTTTCTTCAGCTGTAATCATCTCACAGTCTCGCGGACCCCTGAAGGCTGAAATGGGGCTACCAACATAGCTGCAAGATGTTCTCAACCCCAATAAAGATCACCCTCTCCTTCTGGACACGTTTGAGCTTTGGTCCTTGGGTATCTGGTGCTGTGCATTTCTGTGGCGTTATGTAGTGTAGTCATGAGAGGGTGAAACTCTGCAGGTTCCGCCACAGAGATGCACGAGTTGGCGCATGCTGAAGATCCTGGGCCTTCGAGCGACAGAACACTCAAGAATGAGCTGAGATGGCCAGAGTTTCAGATTGAGCCAAGATCATAGGAAGGCCTGGAACGAAGCACTTTGTGCACTTTGCGTTTCAACTGCGACGTTGCCAAGCAGTGATACACAGATCAAGGCAACTCGGAGTTCCATTGCATTTGCGAGTTTCTGGGAGATTAGAATGTTTGACCTCATATAGAGAGGAAGGACCAATGCATTAGGATGCAGCGAGCCCGTGCCGCTTTGGTGGCTTCCTTTTTAGCAGCTGCTCAGTGCAGCAAGATCACACCTGAGCTGGGACCCGACGCGGCAAAGGATGCAATGAAATAGGGGTTGCTTGGACAGTTAGAGAATTGTGTGTCTAAGCATGTAGATGCATTTGGGCCTGCTGTTAATAGTGACACATTGCGTTGAAAAAGTCAGCTTTGAGATACCTATGAAATTGCAGGACTGCCAGCGCATGAGAGGCTGAACTTCCAGCCGCCCAGGCACAAGATTGGGTGTCAGTATTGGGCCACAAGTTCCTGCAGCTTGAAGGTATTCCAAAAGGACCTCTTAATTGGAAAAATGGTCACAGATGTCACGAGGTAGTGTCGAAGATCTTTAAAAGGGACTTAATTATGGACGACATTGGACTATGCACGTATAGTATATTGTGAGATGTTGAAAATGAACCACTGCAGTTGAGTCAGAATGCAAAAGCCAGAATGCACAAAGTTGATCTGAGATTGCAAGGCTATATTACTGTTATAGTATAGGATGTCATCACCTTGCCTGGGTCTAATTTCTACTGGATTTGATGACTTCCTGTGGTTTCCTCTGTATTGCACAGGTACCATGGACAAGTTGCGGACCGATGGGGGCTGCGCCGGGGTTCGGCATTCAAAATTCTTGCTTCAACTACGAATCTACATCTAGACTGTATAGACGTCCATCCTTCTCTGGGATAATGATCACTTGGAAGGCACTCTTCTTCATGCTTTGTGGAAGCTTTGTGGGTCATTTGTTGTTTCTGAACCGGCGGATACATGGGGTAGTTTTGCTGTTGCAACACACCTTTGGCTATTCCAAAAAGTAGATTGGAATGCTCAAAGTTTCCCAAGAAGGGAGGTCAAAGAATGTGCGCCCGCAGCCTCCATGGATAGCACATGATAGCAGACTGATTTCTACATCAACCGTTGCACACAATATATGATTAAATTATTTCGGAATCATCAACACATGACCTGTCATATCCACAGACATGCCAATGTGAAATGTCACAAACATCCGAGCTCGGATGCACAATGGAACTACTGCATATATTGCTTTTCCGGCCACGAAGGACCAGCACTGCTATGCGTTTCAGAGGCAGAAGGAACTGCACCTTGTCTAAACTTAACATATGCTGGTGTATCTTACCGTATGTGAAGTATTTTTCAGCATGCCAAAATTGTTTTTGATGAATAGAGCTATAGACGCTTATCGAAGGAAGTTTAGACTCGCGCAAAATGTTAGGAACGTCGCGAAATTCTGTATTTTTCCCAAACAGGTTTACCTGTGGGGTTCTATCTTAGAAAATGAGAGACTGGACACGCTGGTGGGCGCGCTGTGCTGTGTTGGGCGCGGATTTGGCTGTGCTGGGCGCGCTGGGCCGGGTTGGGCGTGGGATTTGGCCGTGCTGGGCGCGCTGGGCTGGGTTGGGCGTGGGGTTTGGCTCTGGTGGTGGGTTGGGCACGGATTTGGCTTTCTGTGTATGGTCTACATTGTACGTTACATGTCTTTTCATGTCTTCATGATGGTTATTTGATTTAATTGATTCATTTGCACTGTTTGGGGTCTGTGCTGGTGTCATTCCAATGATTCGTCGGTCTTGAGGATCGAAAAGTAGGCTCACTAAAGCGGCGGGTGCGGAGTCATGTCTTCAGAGGAGAAATGAACAATTGCATGCCGCTGTGGCACGAAGCGCATTTTCAAGTCAACATGTTAAAAAACGGACGGTCTCGGACCACTTTTTGAAGTTGGTATGTCGAAAAATGTCTAAGCTGTCACCCTGAGCGTCCTTGTTCTAAGGTGTTTTTTTTACGCCGTTTGGCGGTAAAAACGTAAAAGGGTAAAAGGGTAGAAGGGTACAAGTAGAAGGGTAAAGACGTAAAAGCGTAAAAGTGGTAAAAGCGTAAAGATGGTAAAAGTGGTAGAAGTATGTAAAAGTGGTAAGAGCGTAAAAGTGGTAAAACAAGTCATGCTCGGACCACTTTTTGAAGTTAGGCTGTCCAAAAATTGCATGCGGCTGTGGCGCGAAGCGCATTTGCAAGTGAAATATCCATCACACACCAGGTTCGGACCACTTTTGGAGGTTCCGATGTAGTCAGCTAGCTAGTTCGTCAGTTGTCAGTTAGTCAATTAGTCAGTTAGCCAACTCATCACTTAGTCAGTTAATCAGTTCATCAACTAGTCGTCAGTCAGTCAATTAATGAATTAGCCAGTTAGTCAGTGAGTCAGTTAGTTAAATAATCAGTTACTCAGTTAGTCAGTTAGGCAGTTAGTCAGTTAGCTAGTTAGTCAGTTAGTCAACTAGTCAGATAGTCATTTAGTCAGTCAATCAGCTAATCAACTAGTCAGTTGGTCAATCAATCAGTTAGCTAGTTAGTCGATTAGACAGTTAGTCAGTGAGTCAGTTCGTCAATTAGTTAGTTAGACATTTAGTCAGTTAGTCAATTAGTCAGTTAGGCAATTAGTCAGCTAGTCAATTAGCCATTGGTCAGTTAGCTCGTTATTCAGTTAGTCAGTTGGTCAATTTGTCAGTTAGTCAAATAGACAATCAGTCAGCTAATTAACTAGTCAGTGAATCAATCAGTCAGTTCGTCAGTTAGTCAGTTAGTCAGCTAGTCAATTAGTCAGTTAGCTAGTTCGCCAGTTAGTCTGTTAGTCAGTTGTTCAGTTAGGCACTGAGACAGTTGGAGAGTTAGTCTTTCTCTTCTTGAAACTTCCGCCACCGCCTCGTGCGGTATTACTGGTAGAGTGATATGAAACTTTTAATAAATTTATGGTTTTGATGAGTTATGTTTGTAGAGTTGTAGTCTCTGCCACATTGGCAACCTTCTTGCACCAACCTGTGGTGCTCAGTTCCTTTCTCCGCTGCTTGTGATTTTTCTGTCTGCCTCATTTCTGTGCGTTGTGATAAACGAAAATACGTGTATAATACACGTCATACCGTCAAAGTGAGAGGCAGGCAGAAAGGTTGATGCAGGAGCCTTTGCATTTGGAACTTTGTTGGGGTACAATGCCTTCGGGGCATCAAAAACCGTGAACTCTCAAAAACAATAGATCCGTATACTGTAAATACAGAGTGCATATTAGGTCGCACTGCAAGTTGCGACTGTGTTGGGATCCCTCGCATATGCGAACATATGCTGATGCCCTGATCAGCTGGTTTGGTGCATGAAAATGAGTGCTCATGGTTTCTGAGGCGCCATATACAACAGCAGTCACTCTTCTGCAAGAGATGAAATGTAGAAACTGACCATTTCTCAGAAAACTCGTGTTTGTCGTGACTCTTGAACGGGGTTGTTGCCGACTACGAGATACACTGGTATCAGTTCTTACTAGTCCCACATTTGAAGGTTCCAATTGAATGGAATGGATATATGATACTGTATATAGTATTGAATAACATTATATATTTGGATATCATTGAAATATTGAGGATGTTCCGAATCTGAGTTTAAGACAAAACCTGTCATACGGGCTTTGTGCCTAACACAAATGAAGATATCAGCGTTTGCCAACGGGGTCTAAGCAAGCCCTGTGGAGCTGTTGCTGACACTTTATGGCATGGTTTCTGAGAATTTTTCTGCCAAGAATTGCGCTTGAACACTCAGACTGTTTTAGATATCACGTCGAAACTATTCCCAAGTTGCTTCCTTTGACTTGGGACGATGGGACTGATGGGACTGTTTCGAAGGCTGTCCCTGCGAGGCGGGCCACGATTGTGGAGCGATTCTGGGCGCTCCTTTTGAATACTGATTAATGTATTTGCTTGAATACCCATTATCTTCAGGTATTTTTGTGAGCAAATGATATTTCAAAAAATTCAGGAAATATCAGTATGGTCAGTAATTATGGTCTACCGTGGACGCAGCTTGATCGGTGGGTTTGGTGTTTTCATGCGATACTAACGAGATCTTCATGATGTATCATCAGCCTTTCTTGAAGATCGAAGTTTCATGAACTGTCCACCTTTGTGTTTTCTCGAAGTTTCATGCTGAACAACACATCTACGCTTGGTATTCTCTCCAAGACTTTGCCAGCAGGCCGTCAGGATCCGGTGCTTCGCTTAAAACAAAGGGTCTGGGAAGGTCCGTGAGTCTGTTTCAATATACGTGAATTACTGCATGTCCAATCTCCTTTTAATCTATGTAGATGAGTTGTTCCTCAAAGCTCACCAAGAGGGCACGACAGGAGCGGTATCTTTCAATAGGAAGATCTTCTGAAAGAGAGCTACCTTTCAACTTCATACTCTGCAGTCAACTTGATTGACTTGTCATTTCGCTTTTAAAACGGAGCTTTATCAGTCGCTTTGATCTATGAGTGAATGAACTGGAACTGCATTGGTGTACGTCACAAGTCAACGCTAAGTCATATGAGAAGGTCACAAATTTCTGAATACCTGCTGAGGCTCAGTCCGAGCAAGAACGACAAAAACAACTGATGGCCAACAAAGAGTCTGCACACCTGCCACTACTTCAACTTCTAAGACGGCTGTGGGGGGCTGCTGTCGATGTTTGCAGGTCCCTTTTGGTGTCTTTTGACTCAGCTAAGCCTAGTACTTTAATCGCTTTAATTATGTCCCTATGTTACATTGTATGATTTTTGATTCCAGGTATGGTGCTACAGGGCAGTTGTCTTATCAATTACTTGCAACACTTCATGAGAACAATTTGATGATTTAAGGCTTAAAGTTTTATTCAGGTGCTTCAGACTCCCCAAAATCGAACAAATCCCAAAAACCTGTGTTCTTATGGCAGGCGGAGAAGATCCTCGGAATGGTGGGGCAATAGTCCTGCTGGGGCTGGAACAGATAGAGTTGAAGTGGACCATGTCAAATCATTAGAGCGTCGTCCAGATGAAAATTGAAGAAGCGTGGTGCAATGTCATGCGTTGAATGGTGAAAATGTGATCTCAAGATTGACTTGTAAAAGCTTACAAACATATTTAACGCGATATTAGTACTTTTGAAAACAACGACAAACATATGACACGTGCACATTGCGAGACTATTTCCAACCGTGAGACCTAGCGCCTCTGAAAGTTGCACAGCCCAGAATGCTTTGTTGCAGTTTCCAATTGCGTCGGCAGATCACCGGTCACATCGAAAGCTTACAATCTTCGCCTTTGCGATTGGCATCGTTGATGGTGCCGTTCTGAGCTGGGGTGGGTTCTGTCCCAAAGTTCATGGGGCGGAGGGCTCCCTGAATACTTGAACTTCAAAAAGTTGTCTGCATCTTGTATTGCCAAACAAATTAATGCCACGATCCAACCTGGCTCGTGATGGTTTGCCACTTCTGTAGCGTATGCAGTTTCTTTCAGAGTGATTGTCGTCCCGAGTACTCCAATGACTGTTAAATCTTAGCCATCGATCCCAAGCTGTTGATGTGTTGCGACACTCTCAACTGTTTGATGTCTCCATTGCCCCAATCTCAGAACATCCACGTGCCCTTGCACTGCACGGCTTTGATCTCAGTGGCCAAAATCAGGATAAACATGGACGTGCCAATGCCAGAGTGTAGTGGACATGGGAGAACAGTGGAAACACGCACTTTCATTTTAGCACATGCCGCATACAATTTGTTGGATAGTGTATTATCAATATATTGGCATGTTGAATGACGTCAGATTGTCACAATATGAGGCCGCCCTCTTGTTACATCTAGTTGCTATTGATCGTATAGTTTGAGCATGGAAGCAAATTCGCGCCAGCTTCTGCGTCTTGACTCCACCTCTAGAAAGATGATCTTTCGGAATCTACATGTCAAGAGTCCTTAGCCATAGACACACTCGAAAGCGATTGACGAGCAAAAGGGCACACACACTCACAAACACAACTGGAAATGCAGAGGCTACGCAGTTCCAAGAAAGACGTCAAAGACAGACAGCCAAATTTAATGATGCCCCATGCCAGCAGTGGAAGTGCAGTACCTTTTATTAAATGAACATAAACGCGTGCAGCAATTCCGCAGTGATACGAAACCCAGAATTCACATTTGTGCAGGTGAGCGTTGCCTTGTAGGTGAATGGTGCATGTAAAGATATTGAAAAATTATGAAAAATTGTGTTGCACAGTTATCGGTTTGTTCATTACTTATGAGCTGGACAGGTTCACTACATATTGCGTTCTTTCTTGTCAAACATTTTTTAAACTGCGGCTTGATCGCAAAGGGGGATCGAACACCTCCAGGAAGAAAACTAGATACAAAGAAACCACACCAGAATTAGTTTTCAAGACGGCACAGCTACCAAACTTAGGACGACACTTTGGAGGCTACAGAGCTTCGAATCAGCTGGGCTTCTGTTGTTTTTGGAGCAGAACCACTCGTGTCTGGCATCATCCTGCACCAATGACTACATGCTTTCTACTTTCGTGATTAAGTCACTCACCAAATGGCAGACTTGACTGACTTACTTGATTTGATTTTCACGGGCCTTCAATTTAAACTGCGAGAAGTCCATGAAAGCTGAGAAAGCAGATGACAGGCAGTGGCAGCACTCTCCAACCTTCCCAATGCGTGGCCCTCAGCTTATAAATACACAATCTTAAATACCATGTGATTCATGTGCATGAGTCATGAGTTTAGATCAATTCAATGAATTTGAGCAGGCAGACTTTGCAAGCAACTTCAATTCAACAGCCACTGTAAACTAGAGGGTCGGGTAAGAGGACAATTTATAGGGAAGTCATTTGCATTTGTTTGATATTGCTTTTTCTTGATTGATGCCTTGACGTTGAGAATTTATCTCATGTTCTCCAAGTCCGGTCCTAAATTGCTTTAGGATCGAAGTGTCTATTCTGGGACTGTGTTCCAGTACCCAGTAGAATCCAGCAGCAATAGTACGAAATTGAATGGATCGGCAGCTCCACAATTTGGTTCTGGGAATTCTGGGAGCACAATGCTGTCATTCTGCTTTTGTGAGCAACAAAACTGCAAAACCGTACAACATTGTAGAACAACTGAAGGAGAAGCTGTGTGTAGAAACTCTGCCAACGATCAAGACTATGAATACTCTGCAAATGTCAAAGTAAAGAGTCTGACTTGCTTTGGTTTGGTCAAGTCAGGACATTTCTGACATGTAAAGTGCAAACCCTTTAACGGTAACGCTTTAATTTGTCAATCTTCATTTCTTGATGTTTCTTGATGTTTCTTGATGTTTCTTGATGTTTCTGGTAGAGTCGATGTTTCAATTGGGTCAGATAGGGTTAGTTTGCCGGGCCGGCTTTAGGATAGTGAGATCCGGAAGACGTTGAGAGGAGTTCGCCGTTGGTGCGCTTCTTTGGTTCAAATGCAAAACTTGCCAGGCGTGGCTTTCAAAGCGTTTCAATATGTTTCAATGGTTATACAAGAGGCACTCCGCTTGAGTCCGATATTTGCGCAGGCACTGATGAAACATTTGGCGGCATGGTGAAGACTGTCTTTAAGCTCCTGTCTTCTCAATTCTACAAGGCAGCCGGAATAGAAGAGAAAAATGATAGGACATGGCATCAAGACAAAGACGTTCCCTGAAATTGGCATCTTGCAAACCAAACCATCACAAACCCATGGATAGTCCCAACTACATAGTATATACACCGTCATCCATGAAACCTCTTGATGCTGCGTCTTCACACATCCCATACCGGCGTCGCTTTTGTTCATGCAAATGCCACACAAGCATGGTAACGTTAGCTAATGTCAGTGCTTCACATCTGTCTGAACGTATCTATTTGACACCTACGCGCAGTAAAAGCAAATCAAATATATCTATCTTTGCAATGTACAACACATTATATACTATCATGTGTATATTATGCACTGATAGTATATTGTAGTATCTTATAGTATCTTGATTCGATTCTCCACAGAAACGTGTGCCTCCGAGATGCACCCGTTAGTTACTCTCAGTGCTGAAGATTTCACATGCATACTTCAGACATGCATGTGTTTTCTATAAGCTGCATAACCATACGCAACCATACATAGAATCATATTGATTCATATATATCTGTAGAAATATTTGAATGCCCTTTTGATGTCAGCAAGCCATCCTTCGACAGGCTGTTTGTGAGATAGGATCCTTTCTTCAGCCTACCTTGACTGCCTATCACAAGCGCAATCGGCCCTGTCCGCTGCCAGCCCGAGATGATACAGACACGACCAGACTGTGTCTCCGTCCTCCATGTGGATTCTCGGCCTGTTATGCAGCAAAAAACACTACCACAGACATTGTACAACAAAGGTGAAGATTGGTGAGGTGGATATTTGCTTCACGCTTGCAAAATAGGGAACGATATGAAAACCCGCGGCACAAGCATTGATTGGTGGTTTCTGAAAGCTTCCGCAAAATCACCGTCTCTGCCTTCATCACCGAGGTTACCGAAGTTCTGCTGTTGGCTTCTCAGAAAGTCTGTAGTTGTATTTCTATCTTCCTTAACTAGTAACTAACAGTAACTAGATGTAACTAGTACAAGTCTGGTGTCATCTGGTGTCGCTTGAATTGCTTTCTGATCTGTCAAAGCCAAGATGCACTCTGGATCGCATGGGCACAAGCCCTCATCTGAAAAAGCAGTTGTCTGGGAACTCAGCAGGTGAGTGTTTAAGTCCAAGGTCACCGTTTCCCGAAAACATGTAAGAAGTCGTTGAGTTTGGGGTGGACAAGATGTGCAGCCGAAATGGTTAAATGCTCAACCGTTTCCGTATACAAGTGCTACATGAACCCTTTGCAGGATTTTTGTCTCTTAACAGTTTTTTGAGCAAACTCGGTTTAAAAAGGAGGGGTCATATGGGATCATTCCCGGAAAGAAACACAAAATCCAGCTTTTGGAGGGAGACATGTGCGGGCTCACTGTAAATTTCCAACCCAGAACTGGTGGTGATAGGTATTGGTCTTTGGTATCATTGACAAGCCTTCCATTAGAAACATTCGCCCAATCACCATAGCAGTTAAGTTTAAGTGGCTCTTTTTTGGCGGTGTTAACAAAAGAATTGGTCTCCGCAAGACGTGGTTGTTTTGCATCTTAAGGTTTAGCACGGACACACCACTTGCAATCTAGTCTTGCATCACCGATTTGGTGATAGTCGCAGGACATGTAGAAAAATGTGCTTGCCATTTTGCCCTCCAGTGCACAGTGGGCTTCCCAAGGTCCGACACCTTGCTCCAACGCTTGGATGACATGGAAGCGGCAGGGACCGGGATGCTTCAGCTTGATGTTGTGACCTCAGTAAGGCAGCTGGCGGTGTTTCGGGCCTAACAAGAATGGTTTCGGAGTCGAAGCACTGTGAGACAACCGTGTTGTCATTGATTTAGCAGCGTACTGCTCTTGATGCTAATTAAGACAAGATAAAGACATTCCGTGATATTTGCAGAACATGAAATGCGCGTTCTGCCATGGGGTCAACAACTGGCAAGGGGAGTCGGCAGTGGCTTCAGAAAATTCTTACCAGGTGGTAGCGGGGATCCTTCGGTACCGCCTGGTACAAGTTGCTGACTTTGACAGGCCTGCCATCGGGTCTTGACGGGGGCTAATGGTACTGAAGGTGAAAACACCCCAATACTGGCTTGATTTGGCTTGTAATCTTGGCATCCACCAGGTGTTTATTCTCGGACTTCAACTGTATTTGGTTATTTCACCTTGCTAGTGAGTCTGAGAAGATCCCTCTAGATATGACAGTCTTATTCAGGCAAAGTGCTATTGGCTATTGGATAAGTGCTGGGGAATTGTATGAACATAGTGCATTATGGAAGACAACTGTTTTAGCTTAGTTTTGGTCAGCAGCCAACCATGGTGGTTATATATTTCTGCGCATATTCCATATCAAATTCAGGTCGCTGCTGTCTTTGATCAAGAAATCAACTAGGAACGAATACGAGGTTGGATATGAATTCACATGGCATATGCAGATCCTTCCAGCAGCTACAGCAATGCGCTCCCCATTTCGGCTTGTAGGCATCCATTCAGGGGCAAAAACAAGGAACCACCTTATCTTGGGGATGGGTACAGAGAGCCGTTCGTACTTTCGGCGTTGACACGTGCATCAAAGGGGACCAACATTTTCACGATTTTTCAATTGCCGGATGAAATGTTATTGTGCCGTATTCATGGTATAAGTATATATCATATCTTGATTGATTATATTATATTGATTGATTCTATAGTATAATATCACATGGTATATATATATACGTATATATATATATATATACATATTAAAGAGATATTAGTGTATTGCAAGACTTGCCATCCCAAAGAGATTGCAGTGTGTGTAGCAGGGCTCGAAATCTCAGGATGATGTCTCGCTGGATGGATGGTCGCCGTCAGCAGGGCTTGGGTGCCTGACCGCATCTATCGGCTTGAATGGAACATTGCAGGACAATGTTTGATAAGAAACAGCACTAGTCTCTGACAGCAGACATCCTTTTCACACATTGTTTAGGCACCTGCTTTTGGCAATCATTGTGAAATACACTCAACGCTGATCAGCTGAGCTCCATGAGGTCAAACGCAACAAATCAATCTGCAGTCCACGGACTTTGTCATCCAAGTGCTGCAGTCGCTTAGCCCAGACACTGCAAACCTCTATTGAGCAATGGTCAACTTTCAGACTTTTGTGGATGGAAGATGGATAGATGATAAAACATGAACATGAAGGGAACCAGAATCATGAAGATTTGAGAACACTTGAGGCGATGCTGCTTGGAGCACCGCACCCACTTCGGCCATTGTCCAAGATTCGATGGGGCTGCCAGATGTAGTGGGCATTAAATGACTTCCTCGTGCTCATCGGTTGAACCAGAGTCGGGGAAGCTTTTGGGCCGATGAGATGGGAACTTAGGCCACCTCATACTAGGAGTATGTACTGGTAGGAGCCACAGGAGCCGGTATGAGATTATCTCCTCTTAGTACTGAAACATTCCTTCAAGGCCACTGTGCTCGACTGACTGGACATATCCCATCATATCCCATCATGGTAAATGCGATACACTCAGGCAACAGAAGGCATCTCATAGTGTCACATTGGTGCGTCTTGTGTAGGGTTCCCAATCTCGATGGCTCGGAGGCAAAGACTTCCAGAAATGTGGGGAGATCATCACCAAGCAATCAGAGCGTATAGAGCTGAGACAGCCAACGTGGACTTGACGCTGAGGGCTGAATCGAACTTCACTGAGGTCGTCGAAGAATGACCCAACAGCAGCAGAGCAACACATCTCCACAGGACACCGTCAGCTTTTGATGCAAAGTTTGAAGAAAGGAAGCTCATCTGAACTCTTCGAAGTGTACGTGTATGTGAGCAGTTGCACTCAGCAAGTGGACCCAACACCCCAAATGGCCACAACAATCCCAAAATGTCCAAAAATAATCAAGCATCACCGCAGAGGAGCTAGCGTTGCTGAACCAAGCAGAGCGTTTTGTGGAGAACTTGAATGCCCAAACATCGCAGGCGACATTGTTTGAAGAGTTCCGTAAATGTTAACTATCGAGTGAGGTAGGTAAATGTCAACATATTATCTCAACATGAAATGACTGTTTTCCTTTTCCCTTTTGGATTTGGACAGATTTTTATGCTTTCCATCAGGTCTTCATTGCACCTGTTTTTTGTCCTTGCTTCCTTGGCCAGGGTGATGAAGAATTCATGCCCATCAACTCTCGGCCTCAGCGCTTGCACGGGGCCTAGCCAAAAACAGCCTGGCGTTGCGCACTTCTCTGAGCTACTACGAGTCGGATTCGGTGTTGTCAATGAGCGTGGATAATGATGATGATGATGATGATGATGATGATGATGATGATGATGATGATGATGATGATGATGATGATGATCCGATCGGAGCAAAATCATCCCCCAAAATTTGTTGACCAAGATGAATATGCTCCAACTTTGTTTGGTGCAGGATGGTTACAGCAATGTGGGCTGCCAAAGAGAATGAAGAAAAGCCTCCAAAGGTCTGGGTGGTGCCTGGCAGATTGTGGCGTATTGATGTGCATTAATGAAATTTAATGAATGCAGTATGTATATATATGTATGATTGTAGTACGCATATTTCTTTTGCATCATTTTGCACTGGAAGTTGCCATCTCGTACAGCTGCACACCTATGCATAAAGACCGTTCCCGGTCTTGGCTTGACTCATTCCAGGCGCAGTTTGACGCAGAAACTGCTCGGGACCCATTTAAGCGTTTAGCTGGGGTGCCGGAAAGAAGATGGTCAAAGAACGCCCTGGGAGGAGCAGTTAGTAATCTTGGCCGAAGGAGCACTGCAACTCGACCCGCCTTTAGCAATCGTACGCACAACAAGAATATATGTCTTGTTCATTTGTTCACACAATGCAGAACCTCTCATCACTGAAGTCCGGCTTCCTGTTGTGAATCTCAGAGATGGTTAAGCAATGCTGCATTGTAAAAGACGACATACAAAAAGTTGAAACAGGAGATGAGATTGTAAGGACTTCTGATTCAATTCACTGGGAGGCTTCGTACAATACTTGCATCTACTTACAAGATGCTCACACACACAGACACACACACACACAGAGACACGGATACTGTACTTCAAAAATGATGCTGGGGTGCGACTCCGACTGACGGCAGTAGTGTATTATCCTTTGAGCGAGGTTGCCGCATATCTCCAGGAATGGCATACAGTTGTGGAGGCGCAGCCTGCTAACTGCATGGAGACCATGCAGCATGTTGAGTGATATTTTTTCACATGTTCTGTTTCAATTGCAAGCCTCAGAGGGCTTCGGCTTAATGCAGGCTGATGGACAGAATCCTCCGTCCCTGGACCACATGAGTGAGGGCACTTGGTGAATTTGAATATTGAGCCTTGAATTGTTTCCATTTCATGCAATGTCAGTGATGTCACCAGTCTTCAATGAGTCTTAGAGTATATGGTGTTGGCCTTGATCACCTCAGACATGACAATTTTGAGGATTCACAATCTCAGAGGTTACATTTACTCGTACAATGAGTTGCACCAAATCCACATTCGAGTATATTTGGCAGGTTCATGTTCATCTGGATTTTTTTTCTTTATTCCTCCCTTGCAGTGCATGCGATTGGTCATTTCTTGATTCTTGCACCAAGCGCAGCCTGGCTGCACATTGCTAAGACACTGCCCAGAACCGACAAGCGGGAATGCTGTTGCAGAAGATCCAGCACTTTGTGCTCAGCACCTTGGCTGCTCTTCACGCCGGGTGGAACATGATATCTACGTCAATCTGAGGGCAAATCTTTTCAAACGACATTTCTCACCAAAGATCCCTTGCACGGGTGCTTCGGAACACGTGCCCACCACACGTGCTCAGTAACATGACTCTGCGGGATGAGCCTTGCGCTCAGGTGCCAACTGCTGCGAGGAGAACTTGGAGCTGTTCTTCAAGGTTGCGAGCCAGATTTGTTGGTTGGAGCAACGTTTCTGTACCCTGCGACTGTCTTCTTTGTTGTGACTATGAGGATTTGTCAATACTTTGATGACATCTTTCCATCCGTGCCTGTACTTGCACAATTGCCCTTGATTCTCCTGCACCAAAACAGCATCCCTCGCTAAGTATGGCGTGGAATGCACTGTGAAGCACTTCCAAGCAAAGCCAGGGAAGCCCAGGGATTAATTGGATGACGCAGTTGGATGTTGCGCGTTTCGGGTCGTATTTGCAACTCGTGATTTCAGCATATTTGGATGCGAACTAAACCATGCAAGAGGACAAGACTTCTCGCTTAACAATTGAAGAACATTCTTTTCTGGTAGACTTTCAAGCATGCTCTCTTTGTATTTGTGTCCTTGCCCTCACACGTGATTGGGCGGTCCTCAAAAGTGGGACCCATGTTAATGGTAGATTTATGCAGCACCGATGTACTCTTGTCACAGCTCCATGAGCAATGCTATCATCCATCAGTCCCATCAAATCGTGGAGCAACAAGTTGGTTCAGCAACTCGCGCTGGCTGGGGCAATGTATTTCTCAATTTGTGGTTGCCTCTTAAATAATTTGTGATTAAATGTACTTAATTTGTCTCTTTCCATCTAGTCAGTGCACACCAATTCAAATTTAAATCAAATCAATCAAATGGTTGGAGAAGTATGGAGAAGTACTTCATTGCAAAAGGAGGTTTACTGTCTTAGACAAAAAGAATCATTGAGACATACTTAGACTATCTTCACCGCGATGCTGCCTGCAATCAAGGTTGGAGGAAGCGTGAAGCCTAGCCAAAGATTCTTGTCCTACATCCACCCGTGCATGGAATCCAGTTTCGGAAGATCTCTGGAGCTGAACAGAAAAGAAATGCATGCGGCATAGATATGAAATGATGTGAAACAAGCTGAAAGGCAGGGCAAGAAAGAGTACAAGACAGAAGTCTGAGCTCGAACTATCAGTTGGTTATATTTGCAATAATTATGATTTTGACTTATGATTCATTTGCTCCCTATCAATTCAGAAATTGTTCTGCAAAATTCGAGGCCTCCGGGTACAAATGTACATTGATTGGTGTCACATATATCATGCATTTTAATGCACTTTACGCATCTTTACGGGATTCTCCCTTGAGAAAGCATATTGAGGCGGAACTGAGTGAGCCGTGGGGGGCCCATAGCGACTCAATCAATGCTGCCGGGATTGGACGGAATGACGACTAACGGGAACACTTGACTGAAAGGAAACACAGCTTTCTCATCTGTGGCTGGTATTTGGTGCGGGAAAGATGTAGCCTCTGAAATGCTGTTTTCCTGGCAAAGAAGTGGTCAACAACATAGCAGAATTTGTGTTCTACTTTCTACACGTAGATGGCAGAGTTCCAGAGGCCCTAAGAGGCATTGTTGTGAAGAGTTCCAGTGCCACAAATCAGGTACATGGTTAGTGTGGGTATGTGTGGGTGTTCTGAGTTTGAATGAACCATGAACCCTTGGCAGCCACAGATGTCTACCTGCATCCACCGATTTGGATGACTCCTGAGGGGTCGACAGGGACCTTCAGATTTCGCATATGTGGATTCCTTCACCTTTCTCATCACATCATTGCTCAAGTGCCGCGCTCGGATCACTGGGATGGATGGGTACAGTTTGGATTCAAATGAGTGCAGTCCAAACCTGACTTGTTTTGATCTCGTGGAGTTTGAACATAGAACGAAGTCGAGCATTCATCAATATTTAGCACACTTATGCACACTTCACCGAAATTCCAACATCCGCAGATCGGTGTGACTCAAGTTTTGGTCGCATGATTTAATCAATACGTGGCCACGTTGCTAGGAAGCCGGGCGAAAGTTTGCCACGCTTCACCGATTGGCCCTTCACCTTCAGCACGCAGGCAACTACTGACGATGGCTAAGATGGATGAAGTATGCGGACTGTGCTTGTCAGGCTTATCAATAAACCATAAGCATCCATAAGCAACTATTCTAATCTACTTTATGGCCAATGTGTAAATTTTGTTGACGGGTTTTATTGTCATCAAGCTTCTTAGGTGATACTGCACGCACCCTCCTACAACCTTCCGCAAGACTTTGGGTTTTTGTCATGAGTCTTTAGCCTGTTCCTGGAATGGGAACGGCAACTAATATTTCGTAATATTTGTTTCCCCATGTATCACAAGTACAGTGCAGTCTTATGTTGGATGCAATTTTGATTTCTATCCATCGGTTCTGTTGTCGTGTCGGTAATCTTATGTGGCACTGTTTCTAGCCCCTGCAGCAGGCCCTTTTGGTGCTGAAATGTTCGTTGCAAGCCATTCACAAGGTGCTCGGTGGTGAGTGGCTCCATGGCTAAACCATGTGAGGCGGTGAAGGATGTCTGCCTACACTCTACATCGTGTCAGCATGCATGAAGCTACAAGTAAATTATAAGATATATAATTGATATATAATATATATACCACTCTACAGAACCTTTTCATGATCATGAGTATGCACCAGAACATAACAAGCTTCTAGAAGAATCGACATCTGTTGCTCTCAGAAGTAAGTAAATTCCGTCGACGCTAACTTCTATCCATCAAAAGCAACTGGGATATTTTTCTGCGCCATCATTCCCATATGCTTCAAAGTCCTGGAACTGCTATTGCAACATCCATGCATGCCTTTCCAAGTCCTAGAGAGACTAGCACGCAAGCGCAAATGCAAGCAGGGATTTCAATCGGCATTTGGAAGGGTCTGAGAGGGACTGATTTTGGCTCAGCCCCTTTGAGCACAGCGGCATTTGCGCCAGGATTCTGATAATGTCCATAGAGATATTAATACTGGCACACTTGTTCAACGAATCGAAGATGCCTCCTTCACAATTAATGAAATAGATTCAACATTTTCTTCGACCACCCCGGCCTGGTTGCCTCCAACAACCCCAATGTCACTTTGATCGGAGAGGCCTTGGCTCAGACGGCGCGGAAACAAGGAAAGGACTTCAACCAACGCTGGAGAACCCAGATCTGGCAGATGCAGACAAATTGCTGTTTGCTGATGGAATCAATAGTGCAAGGCTGATACCTGGGATTGATTCCTCTTCACTCTTAAAGCAGGCTTTGCTCTTGAAGCAAGCCAAAAACGGAACTAATGGCCCAAACTTCACGAACTTGTGGTCGGCAACAGGTTTTCACTGGGATAGTGCAGAAGAATGCATAAGACCCAAAGGCTGGTTATTTCTAGCAAGATAAGGTGGCACCAGTTCGCTTATGTTTACCGTACCTTTTTTTCTTTCTTTTTTTAAATCTTGCCCTGATGATCCATGATGTACGTTTCCCAAACCCGACCAGATTTCGATAGATCACGTGCAAAACGTCCAGGTGTTTGGCATCGTCTTCTGATGAACATCCTGAGTGACACAGCAAATTGCCCTTCGGAGGTCCCCTCTCTTGAGCCCATTGTTTTTGTGCTTTCAACTCAATTCACTCATCACTTTGGATCAATTCTATCAATGAGACTCTGTCCGCCGATGATTCTCGAAACTTTCTTCCTATGAGTCCGCGGTCCACTGATAAAATCCCTTTTTTCTATCACTAGCATCCTTGCAGCATGTTGAACCTGCGCCAGTTCAACTGGAAAATCCTGCAGTTCGTGTCGGATTCTTTCCTGGCCCGGATTCCTGACGTAAGGCCATGTCTTTAGAGGCCAAAGCGGTAAAACTCAGACGCACAGCCGGCATAGCCATCAACTCAGGGACAGAATTCTGTGAATTCCGAGGCGCTGAACCCGATGCGAGTGCCGAACTTCTGCTTCGGCTGGCTTGATCTCATCAGCCACAAGCAATTCATGACCGGATGCCCAAGCCATTCCAAGTCATCCCTTCTCATAACCAGAACGATCATCTTCCCCACGCTTAATCTTCATTTTCTCTTATACAACCAGCGAGCCCCGGGATTTCCACACAGACTGAATTGAACCAATTCAGATCTTCACCGATCTTCACAGTATTTTCTTTCCATTGCCTTTCAAGTCTTTTCCCATGATAAGTTATGCCCCTTGCACTGTTATTATCCGTTGCCATCTTCTGCGCAAGGACACGCATCCTCCAGATCCCTGGGCGTCGCGGATGGCTGCTGCCAGGATCACCCAGTCTGGAAAACGAGGAGCGTTCAATGTGTTCAAGCATTGATTGTGAGTCCAGAATGATCAGTGACCAGACTCTCTCAGGTTCCAGCGCATTTTTGCCCGGGATCCTACCGAACTGTCTGAGAGCATGCTATTGATACTGGGACTCTTAGGAATCAGAATACCGTATAATTGAGGTAAACTATCAACTTATCAACCAAACAATTGATGGAAGCTCTTGAACAAGCCCACACGCACATGGCCTTTGGCAAGAAGCAGCAGTAAAAGTATGACAAGATGAACTATGGACATTCATTTGCTAATGAATGAAGTCAGACATTACATGCCTGGCTTATTTAGGCTTACAACACCCTCACAGAAAACTAAACCATTGGTTCATATGGTATCAATATGGTTTCATCATAATAAAACGTGGTGAAATTAAAAGGCACAGTGATTCAACATTGTAATTGAACTTCTATCACTCTGAGTCATAGAGGGTCAGGACCTGGATCTGTTTTCATAGGCAGGCTCTTGTTGTAAACCAATTTTTCCAACAGCCCTGAAACATACCCCGGACCTCAACCAATAGTCTATGAAGGAATTCCTTTCATTTGAATTAAAAAATGGCACTCAACTCTTGTATAATCCACGGTTTTCGATGGTTTTTTCATGGTTTGCCGTGGCGACATTGTAGATTTTCAGGCATGACAGGATGTGATAGGGTTCTGATTCAGTTCTGACCTCAGATGGGCCTCCTGAACTTCATTGGCCCGTACCTGGCGCGGATTCGCATGTCTGCAGGGGTCCTAGGATGGTGGTGATTTCTGATGAGTTGACCAAATGCAGCTGGGAGGGAATGAACTTGAAGTAATGCTTGTCTTTCAAAGGTTTCAAACATCCACTCTTTGCAACAGAGATGCTTAACCTGAATGATAGCAGAGATGCTGCTATGCTTGTGTTCTTTCGTGATATTTCGGATGGTATTTATGTATTTTATGTTCCAATGAGTCAGCTTTGGAAGTGACTGGCAGGGTTACGTATTGCCCAACCAATGGTGCTTTGGCATAGGATGAAGATATGAGATGGTTGGGATGGTATCGGTGGGAGACGCCCCACACCGGGTGATTCTTAGGATCAGATCCGAACGCTCTACAAGTGCACTCTGAGAACACTTCTCGTGCCCTGGCCAAGATCTTCTGCATTTTGAAGGTTGTCCTGGAAGTGGTCCAATATGGTCCAATGGTATCCTATCAATAGGACTAGCAATCATTCGCAATCATTTATATATTTACAGGTTTCCCAATCTTGAAGGAACTTCATTTGCTTAGTCTTGCTGCGGATTTGCTTTGCTTTGTTCGATGGACGTATCATTATGCAGCATGTGGCTGTCATGGCAGAGTTGATCATGCCTATAACTTTGTTGGAGTATCTATCTATTTGTCGTAACTGTGTCTATCTAATATTTCGTTCCATTACTTCGCCATATAGTTTACCATGATTTGAAGAAACAGAGGTTTCTGATGAGTATCAAAGATCATGGGGGATACAGTATATTCTAAATCACACATGGTTTCCAGTACATCAACGTTCAGTTTTGGCAGTTCCCAGCATACCCCAACGAGCACCAAGCCAAAGCGCCTTTCCAGGCTGGAAGGCCGAGAGGACATGAACTAAAGTCACCATATTTTGTTGTTCATTTGTTGTTCTTGTTGTTCCCACTTTTTACCTATTTTTTGAAATGATTGCCTGACTGTCTGACTGTAGAGACTCTTTATCCTGAGGCTCTTCTGTACGACTTCCCAGAGTTCCTCTCCGAGTATCACATGGTCTTCTGTCACAACCTTAAGGAGCCACATCGCCAGTGCCTTTAGCGGCACGTCATTCACGTCATAAACTCATAAGCGTGATATCAAAATAACATAAGAC
This sequence comes from Breviolum minutum Mf 1.05b.01, assembly GCA_000507305.1. Classification (NCBI taxonomy): domain Eukaryota; class Dinophyceae; order Suessiales; family Symbiodiniaceae; genus Breviolum; species Breviolum minutum. Next base: position 151,315 of record DF239467.1, on the reverse strand, counting down.
AACAATGTTGCAATATTCAAGTTAAGATAATAACACTGATCTGATGATTTTGTGCTGTTGCTCAGGCGATGTAATTCCGTGGCAGTGTGTCCAGATTCGATCCTTGCTCCTGATTGGGTGGCAGATGAGAAATATTTGAAGTACCCTACCTTAGAAGTAACCTACCTTACAGATCCTTACAGTAGCTGCTTCGACGAGAGACTTGCTTTTGGAAAATCTGCTTAGGATATCAAGCATCTTGCGAGTTAATGTGGAGATGCAGTGAGAAAGCAATCTGCAAATATCACCAGAAATGGAAATTCCAACCGGGTTTCATCTCAAGAAAGTACGTCGGTACGAGACATTGGTCGCTGTATGTTGTCCTGGGCTTTCAGATTCAATACTTCCAGCCAATTGATTTTTTTGCATCTTATTGCTGGAGTCTGCCCGACCGTTCTTGCTGCCCAGGAAACCTGATTTTAGCTGCTTTCCCAAGCAGCATGAAGCTGCCGGGCCCTTCAGAAGTGCGACTGCAAAAGCAGGGTCATTATGAAGCATGGTAGACCGCATGTAGACACAACAAGCAGTGGACGGATGTTGAAGTGGCAAAGTAGACCAAAACAGGTGTCAGACCTGATTTGCAAAGCTTTGAGGCCAGATCCCTTCACGCATTCCCTGAAGGTGGACACCTTGCCAGAAATGAAGGCGAGAATAAATGATCCTCCGGCTACGGTAGTATTGCTGAGCTTACTGGCGATGGACAGTCAGAGTGACCTGGGATGACTAGGGAAACCCCCACGCTACCGCTTTGGCCGTGCCAGGTTTCTCCCGCCATCCAGTCCACATACCTTCTGAAGCTCACTATTTGCGGTTTGAAGGCGGCTGACTTCACACACAAAATTGATCAACTCTGATTGTGCAAGACGGGCAGTGAATTTCTTGGATTGAGCGCAGTGAAGGATGGTGAAAGGGAGTCAAGAGCACGAATTCGAGTGTAGAGTGTAGAAATGGCAGTTGCAGAATTCCAACTGAAGCGCGTTTCATACTGTGTCTTCACAATGTGCTAGGCAGATGTGGACAATTGGATCCGCACAACGGACGGCAGAGATTCGGTTTCGGGTGAAATCTTACTTTTGACAGCATGTCTTTTTTATGTGCCACGCTGAAACTGCGGGTGGCCAAACTAATGCAAAAACATGCAAAAACACTCTCGGAAATCTTTTGAAGAGCGAAACATCATGCCTTTCGAAACTTTGCGAGCCACATCATTGATGTCCAATTGCAGGAACGCTCGTACCTGGAAAGCATCATCAAGAAGCTTGGCACTGAGTCCATTTGACTTTCCCTGGCCGCTGGATTCGTAGACAGAGAGCCTTTTTTGAAACATACAATTTGAATGTATTTGATAGTATTCCAGATTATCTTGTCAGTATAATTAATATTTTATTATATGTTTGATGTCTCAGTATTGGCATGTTTGGGCTTGCCACTCTTGTTCTGTTGGTATGACGTCATGTTGACGTGTTGGCCCAGCAGTCTACAGCATCAGGTTGATGTTCAGCGATCCTGCTGTGGCTTTGGAAGCTGGCACAAAGCCGGGAAGCACAGGAAACTGGAAATTCACCGCATTGACACCTGCCAAGTATGTGCGAGTATATGGCTTCAATGGACCAAGACATTCATTAGGAATCATGATGACATATTATGACTTGTCTCTTCGCTGCTATCAACGTAGTTCCTGTTCCAATGGTACAACATGATGCTGTAGTTGCATTGAGGCACTTTACACATCTTTACATGCTTTTTGTATCTTTTTGTAAGCTTAGCTTAACTGGACCGAACTGCTACAGTAGACCTGCTAGTAGCAATTCTAGTAATTCTAGTACAAAGCCATCAACTCAAGGTACAATGTCCCATTGCTCAATGCGCATGACGCTCAGTTTTAGTATTGCGCCATCTTGCGCCTTTGCCGGATTTTTGGACATTGCACCCATGTTTGATTCAGAACCTGCTTTGCTGTGTGTTGTACGGATACTGGACTGCAGCTGCCTAGAGTTTTGTTGTCAGCAAATGGGTCATCACTAGCTTTTGTAGACCACAGTTGACGTAGATGGAACTTCCGGTGACGTTTCTGGAACTTCCGGTCTTGCCACAAACAGACATGTCCTCATCGGAACTCATATGAGTTCTGAGTTCATATTCAGTGAGTTCAATTGGGGCAGCTTGTGTCTCATCCGCAAGGACAATCCTGTATGCCGGAGTGAATTGTCTTTTCATGAAGACACAACAGGCCCGTGTTTCAATGGATGGCCTGAGCGTTTTTTTTCCGTTTTTCCTATATGATATTATGATAAGAACGGATTCAAGCACAGACGAACATTCAAGCGTCTTGTTTCATCAAGAGTTGTGGAACCAACAAGCACTTCAACCTAGCTGCGTTGTCAGGATTCTTCGCCGAGTAGGGGACCTGGGGCGACATGGTGGTGCAGAAGTGGGAACAGAGAAGTCAGCAAAATCATGGCAGTGCTTTCCAGGAATGAAGACAAATGAAATCAAATGAATATGACATGAATATTCCTATTGCATCCTATTTCATCCTATTTCGATGAATGAGAATCTTTATTGTGACAGCAATGCAATTCCTGGACAATGCGTGGAGTCCATCCATTCATCCATCAATTTCCTGAAAGAAGAAAGCCAGAATTATTCAACGTTAACCTGTACCTAGTACAACGTTTGCAGTTAAACTATGAAAATATCCCATTTCCCAATACCTTTGACTGTTTTGCCGAGGTCTCGTTTTCTTCGAGTATTTGTTAGAGCAATTCGACACGGAGGGACGCTTTTGGATGTTCACTACCTTCGCAAACCACTTGTACCTCGCTGATGAATTGGATTTTACTCAGGTCGCAAATTTGAAAGCGGGAGAAGTCTACAATCTACGATTTACGATCCATTTATATCAGTTTTGTCCATAATTTGTCTGAGTTAAATTTGATGGAGTGATTGATGGAACATGGATTGACGGGCTAGCTATGCATTGCATCACTGAGGCGCTTCCCGAATATGCATACCTACTGCTTCAGTCAGGTCCCAAGGTCCACAATAGCAGAGATGATTGACAATGTCAAGTAATGTTGACAACGATTGAATATATGATAAAAGATGATAAAATGATATAAAGGTTAAAGGTAGAAATTCAATAAGATTGTAGACTGTAGAGGCCTATGCTTCTGGATTAGGTATGGGAAGCTCTATGTGCCATATACTTTTTGTCAAGTCAAATCTGTTTGTTGAAGAATATGTTCCAACTACAGTGTCCAGCAAAGAACTCATAGACATGCTTTCGAAAGGTTTGAAGGAACGGTACAGTACCGGTATCATTATATCGTATCTTGGTTCAGGTAAACCTCACAGCCACTTTGCCAGCCTTTTGTGACAGAGGTTGCATCATCCTGTGGCTCTTCAGCAACACGCGAATCCAGGAGGCATTGGAGCGCCAACTTACCAGTCATTCCTTTTCCTCACAGAGCACCCATTCCTCGTTCTCTGACTGCATATTTGCTGTTCCGGCATATCATCTCTGATTCCATTCATGCTGTAGTAGTATGTATTTTGCTATGGTTCTCTTGCATGTTCTATCATATTTCACTACTGCCTTCCTCTTGAAGCTACAACAGAAGCTGCAGAAAGGTGCGAGAGCAGATCACCCGTGTACTGTTGGAGCGCTTGATTGTTCATCGGCACTGGCCTAAGCATGAGACATTGTCTGGAGAGCCACAGTACCTGCCAAGGGTGCAGTGGCCACTTCGTTCCCAGCATTCAATCTGCAGAAGTGACGGAGACATATTTTTACTATGTAAACTGACTGCATTGATGGAGTTGACTTGACCTGTTGATTTGGTTTGATTTCGTTGATGCAAAGGCCACATCCATGGGGACTGCTGATCACCTTCATTGAGCTGATCAAGAACGGGCGCTACCAGTTCTGGCCACTTGTATTAGTTATTAGTTAAGTTTTTTTGGTCTGACACAGTGGATCCTTTTGAAACAAAAGATGGCGCCTTTCAGATTCTGGAAGTCTAGGTTTGGGCTGGTAGATTTGGCCTGTGCTTTCTCATAACTTGCATCTCAAAGAGCCCTCAGAACTTGTTGTGGGGATTGCCTGAAATCTACCATTTCCATCCTGCGTAAAGTAGTATCAGGATCATTCTTCAAACTTTTTGAATCTTTTTTGGCTCTTTCAATCCATCTTTTACAACGGGAAAGTCAATCTGAAGAGGGCAGGCAACAGGATTTGATGGATATGAGACCTTGTTTCAACTATATAATCATTCAGTTTTTAGATTTGAAGTGAAGAAAAGGACACGTACAATGTACAAGTTAAGAGTGCTATGGCATCGCTGAGGGCATTCGATTTTGTCAAGTCTGACCAGCAGGTGTGGAAGGGCTAGGAGAGCTATTAAAACGCATTGTATTTGATGGTTGATTATTTCATGATTTGCAAGAATATTGGTACTTCATGCTACTTTCAAGAAGTAGAAGTGAATATTTTCAAGACTTCGACCCACAGAGTTCTTTGTTCAAACTAGAAGATGCTTGGATGCACATCGCTGAGTCTTTAGTTTTTCCGCTCCCAAATGAATTGCTCAAGCTGTGAGTGTCAACTAAGATTTGCAAAAGTTGAAGCCTTTTTGGGTGTAAACATGGACCAGTGACCAGGAAAAAACACTAAGAGGTGGCATGAAGTCACTTTAAGCAATGTTGTTTTGAAGTTTCTGATCAATCACTGGCAAGGACTCCTTGGCAATCTTGCAGATTGGACCAGGGACTTGAAAAACACGAACGTACAGTAAGCATTATCACAACGCTACCTTGGCACTCGCTGAGTCTGGCAAGGGTCAGCCTGGGTGGGTCTGCAGCAGAATTTTGTGATCTTCAGCCAATTCAAACACACTGTGATAAAAGCTTCAGCGAAGCCATGGACAGACAGCAATGGCAGCACCAGACGAGATATTTCATGGGCTGCAGGCGCTGAGGGCTGCTACTTTTTGCCTCAGCATCTATAAATCTATATACATGTATATACACATACACATGATATCATGATTATATCTTTAAGATTTTGATTATATAACGCGTTGTGACACTGGTCAGCATAAAGAACATCAGTGTATTATTGAATGATCTTGAATATATGCAATACGATGTGGTACAAATGTGCATGGGTCTAGTGAATATATTCAACCAGCAGCCAAGAAGTTGGCAGAGTATTGGCAGAGTAGATGTAGTGTTTTGCAGGTTATGGCAGGATCTTCAAGCATGTGCCATTCAAGTGCCTGATCCAAAGGCTCGATGCCACATTTCGTTGATTCCAGTGCTGACTGGTTTGCTGTTTGCAATTCTGAAGTTCAACAAATCGTTCCTGTAAATCTGTGTCCCAGTGAAGCGCTGTTGACTTTCGGGGATCCTGTGTATCTTAAGACTTCGTATTTCAGAAATCATACATTCATATTCGGACGTATCAATTTTCAATGTAAAGACGTTAAAGAAAAGTTTACGAAGATTTATCACGGCGACGAAAATAGAATCAAATAAGGTTCCTGTGTGTTTCCCTATCTCACCAAACACAAAGGCACCAACTTTGGAGGTGAAATGTCGTGTTCCCAGGCAGAGAAATGCCAGAGAAATCTGTGAAGCGCTTGGAGGTGAGGAATGACATGGAATGACATGGAATGACCGATAGCAGGAGATGTTGAGCCACAATGGATTTTACACGTTTGAATCTTTTCTCGGATGCCGAATGTCCTTTCTGTTTTTTCTGTTGTATTTTGGAGATCACAGAGCAGATGTTGGGATTTCTTTGAGGAGTCTAATGTGAGCATAAGAACCCTTCTCCTGGACTGGGTGAATGCATCAAACTGCATCAAATCTATTGATGATATGTTGCATTGTGAGAATCATCGCAACATTCTTTGCTTTCACCACATTGGCACTGAAATGCATCGACAGACTTGTCCAGGCGCTCAAAGAACGACAACTCGTCAATGAGCGCCGCGTTAAGAAAAGCATTGAGGACATCAGTCATTGTAGTGCTTCACGGCTTTGGCAGAATGGCATTTTGACATCCCTGTCGCAGCACAATTTTCCTTCTCCCCCAGGACTCAAAGAAAGAACTCAAACAGCTGGAAGATAGCAGACACCTTAATCCCGCCATATTCACTTTCAACTCATTTGAGAATGCAAGACGATCTAGAGAGATCAGAATCTGGTGTAACTCCAGAGGTCAAATCTAGGTACCTTTGGAATGGTACCCTCGTAGCTGTTTCTCTAAATATTGCCCTATAGAACCCATGTGGTTGGCATAGATGGTCTGGTATACTACTGTACAATTTGGGTAATTTCCCAAGAGCCATGGGTGGTTGCTATGGTGCCCAGGTTTTTACTACCCTACTGGTAGCAGCAACCTGTTCTGTGCAATTGCGCTTGTGCAGATGTCGAGTCTGACCGAGGCTCTGCCAAGCTGTCAGCAGCTGCTGAGACGGAGACACTAAGCCGCCGTAAAGCGCGACGAGTTCCCAAGATTTAGAGATATTTAGATATTTTTTGGACAATGAATATGATGAGTCGGGTGTAAGACAGACAAGCTCTGTGTGCCTGTTATTGGCCAGCTTGTTGGATTCTCTCTAGGAAGAGTCGACGTGATTCGTGCTTCTTGCTGATGTTTTTTTTGCATTTCTAAAGGCTGTTTAAGTTCACAGGAAGGTCTCTACATACTTTATATATCTTTATGTAATTTTATGCTCGCTTTGCATGGAGTAGCCTCAATGAACAGGGTCAGCAAGCCATGCATCATGTCCTTCGGACAGAGTGCTGCTTGAAAGATGAACATCCACAAGCTAGATTGCTGCCAAGGATGTTGAAGCTGACAGAGAATCTTCAAAGATCTCTTCAAAATCGCAGTGTTTTGGAGGTGCAGCTAGACTTTTTGACAATGGCGTTTGCCAATGTAGTCTGCCTTCAGCTCCCATTTTTGGTTTGATGCCTAGGTTGTTTTTTCCAGGATTGTTACTTTGGAGTCGTGAGAAAATCAACGAACATGTCACAGTTGTCGACTCATCATGTCACAGTTGTCGAAGCTTGGCGCTCCAGGCGAAGGTTGCCGAAATGCGACCGGCGCAGCGTGGCCAAGTAGCGCGGAGAAGAGACGCAGAGGCAGTCTCATCGTGAGAGAGAGAAGTGCAAGCAGAACTGTGGTTCGATTCAAAGGTCTTTTTTCAGTTCTTTTTTGATATTGCTGTATTGAATATGTATTGAACTGCAAATTGAAAGCTTTTGTTGCTCCTTGGCAGGAAAGAGCCTGGAGTTTGCTGCGCGATACTCAACTCCTTGAAGAGGCTTTGTGAGACTTCTGAGACTTTGTGGATCGTGTTAATGCAGTTTTTTCTAGCTTGGGTCTCATGTTTGCTGAACCATTCATCACCTTCAACTTCTTAGCCTCAATGATTTCTCTTTCAGTGGCCGCAGATCTGCTTACTAACTAAAGTCAAAGAGAATGCTTTTGAGGGTCTTCATCGTCTTCATCTCCTGTCGAGTTTTTACTTACAAGCGATCCAGCATCAATTCGGTGACAAGTAGTGTTTTACATGGAAAGCTGACCAGACGATTCCAGATATCCACATTCCAAAGTCGCAAGAGCTAAGTCAAAGTTCCAATGTCAAGGCTGGGAGCTGATCCCAACGTAAGTCTTGCATGGCAGATGGCTGGATGTTTGCAGGAGCTCTGTGACCTGCAGAAAATCCTGAAGGCAAAAGGTGAAGAGAAGGACTACTGTTTTTTTATCGTGCTGACATATTATGTCAACAAACACCATTGTGTTTATCTGCTATAGATTTGTTGTAGATGGTGTAATTTGGCCTTGAGGAGCAGCGATTGCATCAATTGCAGCAACAACGTGAAGAGGTGACAAGACTTTCAGAGGAGAACTTCAATGACTGCAGCCGGATCGAAGTTTATTGAAGCTCCGAGATGTTGTACGAGAATTGAAAGCAAATTTAAAGGTCTGTCACAGAGTCGCCCAAGTCAATAATGAAGGGACATTTCCACAGTCCGTGGACCTGATTGACCCATGTGATCCATGTGATCCATGCTTCATTGTGTTTTTTTCGTGTCTTCCTGCGATTTGGTATGATTTGATGTTTCCAGGAGGCTTCCAAAGACGCCAGTGAGGCAGCAACTCTGGAGGTGGATTTTTTTCTTGGGATGCGCACAATCATGAAGGCCCTCACAATAGCTTGCCTCTGGTCAATGTAGACAACTCAAATTGATTCAATCCAGCTCATTCCAGCTGACACTTCAACACAACAAGATCACCAATGACTGAACTTAATCAAAAGATCAAGCATTTTGGTGGTCACGCCATTGAACTTTCGCATGTAATTTGATTGAATTATATGGCTCCCCAAATATTTAATTGATTAATTATTAATTGGATATGAGTAGATCCCTCCCATACATCGGAATTCGTCAGTGCCAGGCTTACTATGTCCAAGCTACTTAACTTGTACAGAATCTATACTCCTTTCATCTTTTGATGTCAAGTGTTGGCAGACTTTCTGGGTCAATTTGTCCTCCACTACAGAACGGGAATCTAGTTGACTTACTTCCTCTTGCTTTATTCCCGGATGTTTGAAAGATACGACCGTTTCATATCTCTTCATCGGTGTGATTGACAACTCCCAATTTGTTCGTTATTAAGTCGTTTCATCCAATTTCATCGCTCTTGGCAGGCTGAGACCACCCAACTGAAAGCAAAAGCAGCTGAAGAGGTGCAGAGAGAATTGGTGACTCGACGTTGAGGGAGGGCCTTCACCTGCGCAGCCTGCTGTCGAAGTTGAGTTGTGAGTCAGTTGTATTTATTCGTTCGCTTGGTGGAGCTGGAATCACCCTGCTAATCGCTGGTTAGATATGACATGATATAACTTCTTGAATGTTCTGTATTCTTTTACTGGGTACATGCCCTGAGGCGTGGATACATAGATACATAGATACATAGATCGAGGATGATCAATGGATAAATGATAGTGAATAGTGTTTAAACAATTTATTGTTTGTGTCATTTTCAGGTTGGTCTCACATAGGCTCAACATGATTTCCGGATGTTGGTCAGGAACTGTTTGCAAAATCGGCTCTACTCCCAGGCTGTTGATCGAGCTTTGACAGCACGAAGAACTTTCTTGCAACGCCAGATGTTTCAGGGACTCGCTGCTTTCGTTGCTCGGATCGTATACAGCGAAACGGGAGAAATAGGGACATAGTTGCCATGAACACCAGAGTGGCCAAGCAACCAGGTGTGCGCTTTTCAACAGGATGCATTTGTACTGCATTGTGATCAACTGACTTGGTTGGTGCTTCGATGCTTCTGCTCAGAGGTCTATGAGCGAAAGAACGAGGAAAAGGACCGGCGACGAAGAGAGCTGAGCTGGTCCCCTGGCTAGCTTTGGTCCCAAAGCAATGATAGCAAAAGGCAAAGCACATTTCCAAAACCAATGGTCCCCTTTCATTTAAAGGCAGTGAATTTTGCATTTGGATGCATTTGGGGTTTCCTTATGTTTCCTTAGCATACTTTCCTCCCCTGAGGTTCTCTGCGAAAGCTCCTGTTTTGCTGCGAGCCTGGCACTCCAGAGCCTCTCAGCTGAGAGCCTTGCGTCAAGACATGGAAGCCACCGATGCAGCACAATTGAAGAAGCTGTTTGATACTTGGGCGGAGCATCTCCAGGAGGAGAGAGCTTGAAACAGTGGTCTTAACTTCGTGAAGTGTTTTGCTGTATGTCATGCTTGTATCTTGTGGTGTTTGTGATACTTGTGCGGAATGGTTGTATCCTTGTTGTCGTGTCAAACATTGGATGCATGGAGGAGGGTTGATAGCTGCCATTTATCGAGTACTCCAAGGTTCAATTGAGTGAAGGGTGACTAGACTGTAGACATCTGTAGACCATATAAAGATTATAGTACGTACAGTATGTATTTATTAGTAACGTAGAAATCAAACTTCAAACTTTAGAACTCCCAACTTTGCAGGAGCGCTTGTGGCGCCGTTTTGCGCGCCGTGTGTCTCAGTGGCACCGCAAGCATGTCCTGCGACGTGTGCACGCCCTGTGGAGGTTTGGCGTCACGCAGACCAAAAGAGAGGCGATGGATATCGATGGATGGTCAATACAGCTGGCAGCTTCGTCTTGCATCAACATGTCTTCTCAGAGTCCCAAGTTGCAAGAAATCAAAGAGGATGTTGAAGGCTTCATAAGCATCTTGTGGCTTTGACTTAGCTTCACGCAATGTTTCTCTGCTTGAGTTGACAGATTCAGAAGATTTTCCTTTCGTTGGAGCATTCTGCCATGCTTTCAAATGCCCAGTAGATGGATTAAAATTGACCTCCACGTTAAGTAAACCTTACCCGGCTGGCTGGGTTTGCATGGGATGAATTGGATGAATGATATACCAATTCATGTCGTCAAGACAGTCTTAGCCCTGCACAGGCCTCTTGGCCGCATGATCGGACTCTGCTGCTTGACGTGGTGCAGAACTGGCAACAGGCGAACACATTCATGGATCATGGAGGATGTTCCAAAACCTAAAATTTTATTCTTTTTGATCAACTTCCCGGTTTGCTATGATGCATTCTGATCAGCTGCATTTACAGTCCCTAGATGTCTCTACAATAGTTTGATATAGTTTGCATGGTCAAGATTGGTCAATACATGTCAACACATTGACAGCACCGATGTTCATCTAGACATTCTGGAGGCTTCGCTTGCTGAGCTCTGGCTTCAAGAACGCCTTGTTTGGGGAGATGAAATTTGCGCCTCAAAGCTGCTGCCAAGAGCATTGCGAGTTTGGCGTGAAGTTTGGCAAGTCACCCGTGCCCGAGCTGCAAGGCGGGACCTAGGTGATCCATCCTGACTGTCGGACCATCATTCAACATATCTGGTCATATTGGATACACTTATCACTTATCTATTCTGATCTCTGTATATAAACAATACGTACTACTAAGTTCACAAACCTGATACCCGAATCGAAAGAATTGTCATCTTGTTTCCTGAAAGGCTTAGTGTTTCAGGAATTTTAAAAAACCATGTATTTTGACGCTTCTTTTGACTTTTGCTTGGGGGCAAGGTCAAGTTTGAGGTCTTGAAGGTTGTAGGCAGTTTGGGCACCGCAACTCGTTTTTTTCCCTGTTGCCATGGTCATTCTTAATTTGGGGCCTGCATGGGTCTGCCAGGCTTGTAGAGTGCTCCAGTTCTCACCGTCGCAAACATCTCCTACGTTCCTGGCGGTGCAGTTGGCTTTGCCGCAGAGGTCTGCAAGGCTCTGCAAGCAGAGGGCATAGTGACTTCATGCATTTGCGTTGCACGTCACAGGTGAATGTACAGAGCTGATTGAATTGTCTCTAAACTTGGGATACCTTTGATTGTTAGTCAGTTTCTATGACTGCCTGATTGTGTTCAGTTTTGTTGCAGGCGATTGGTCTCATAGGAAAGTTCAAGCCAATAGACCCAGCAGCCAAGCAGTTTTGTTTCTTGAGTAAGCTTACCAGCAACAGAAGGTAACATAAGATTTACCGCGTACTGTTTTCCAACAATAGAGAAGCTTTGCCTTCCCGGCTATCGCTATCTATTCAAAACAGACAAGTCATCGTGCAGTCTAGTTGCGTTGCGATGGGTGGTTTCAACATCAAACATATAGAACAACATATAGCATGATTGAATATAACGCCATACACGGATAACACGCGATTTCTCGCACTGTGTCTTTTTGTGGTGGCTTGCAGGGCCTCTGAAAGTTCTTGGCCGCCGCTGTCTGAAAAGAGCCTCTTGGACACCATATGTCGCACATGACAGTGGGTATGTGTATTCTTCAGTGATTTACAATGGGGTTTTCAGCATGCTGTGACTCAGTGACTCCTGGAAACTGTTTGATTGAAATCTGCGATCCGATCAAAGATTTCTGTTAGGCACTTTCGACCCCAGAATGAGAGGCATCATCCAGTTTTTCTTTTGAACTCGGGAAACAAATTCGCGAGGCATTCTGGGCTTTTCAGACGAATGTCATCCTGGTCTTCCTGCAGCAGCGCAGCGCAGGAAGGCTCAAGCGCAATGCATTTCAGGCTTTTCAACGGATGCACAAAAACAAGGACAAGCTGACAGACTGCTTTATCAGCTTGCCTCTTTTCGATGCAAATAGAAACAAGCTGAAAGGAAGTATTAGTTCACCCTAATGAATGCCCACAGATCCTTTTGCAGACCTTCACTACAATATGATTCCAACTGGCACGAATCTCTTGGAGTATTTGAAATCTGTCTATAGGACAAGGCGGTGCTGCCAGTGCGTCGCATTTTGGTTGTTTGGGGATGGTGGCGATTCCTTGCGAAACAGTGACTTTGCAGCACTGGAGTCATGGCCAGTCATGGCAGTGGTCGCTCGCCAGGGGTTTGTGCAAGCTACAAAAACCAGGCCTCTGAAGGCGGTTGAAACTCCTTCTTTATAGCCCACTTGGTCACCTTGCTATCAACCTGAGGTACACATGACGTGCATCGAACGTTAGCAACATGTTGAGCATAGCATCGGCATTCAACACACGCACAACGAACGTCGACATCCCTCACCCCACACAGCGTAGGCTAGCAACGAGCAACTCAATTCGCCACATTGAGGTCACTGAACCTCAAGGTTCGTCAACAGAGCTGGACGAGGTCTTCATTGCAAAAGAGGCGCGATCTGAGCACATTTAATCTCAGATGATAGCAGAGGTAGATGGTGGTCGGTTGATGTTTTAGGATGTTTCAATATCAAAAGCATTCAAAAGCAATTGCAATTGTACGTAGTCTGATTGAAACATTTGGAAGCATTTGGTTAGGGTGCAGCGCTGGCAGCTCTTTGCACAGATGACCCGGAAGAGAAAGCGCGATGCATGGAAGCGCTTCTGCACGCGTTGTCGGAGTAGCCTGCGGAGGCTTTGTTGGGAAACACGATCGACACGGTCCGCATACCTGGTAATGCCTTGTTTCTGGAGGTTCATCCACAATGCATGTCCACCATAGATTTGTCTTGCTTGGATTGTGTTTAATATGATTTGTACACATGTTTGTATCTTGAGTCCAGCCACTAGCAAAACTTTTGTTGAATAGTCCGCGGTGAACATCCATTGCTTAATAGGACGTACAACACAATGGCAAGTCTAAAGAATCCCAATGACGCCATGTTGTTTGCTAGATAGATCTAGTGTAGATGCATGCAAATGCTATAGGTTAGCATTTTAAACATATGCGTTGAAGTTGAATGTTGTGAGCTTGTTGTGCGGTGAAGACTCAAGAGTGCAGCATCGCTTATTGAGGACACCAATTCTTGCAAGCCTATAATCACCAGACTGCCATGCTTGAATGTCCCCCTGAAGGCGTATCTTGTTCGAAAGATATCGCCTTCGACAGACAAGGAAACAGTTACATCGAAGTTTTATTGGTTTTCTGCGCCTCAGCTCAAGATTTCGTCATGCTTTGTTGCATCAGCTTAAAGCATATCGCAATTCTTGTTGACCCATGCAGTCAGTCTTCAGTTTTTTTCTTGCACGTTCTTGCACTAGTCAGACTTGTCAGGTTGTCATTTGCTTCCGCCAATTTTCGCCAGTACCAAGGAGCTGCTGGGTACAGGCTGCAAGACGAAAGCGTCAGGCGCTGCGCAACGCTCAAGAGGCATGGGGATGGGTTGCATTGCGTATAGAGCTACTGAGCTGCTGGCATTTAAGGTTTTGTTGAGAAGCCAAGCCTTAAGATATAATGACACTCCTTCATTCAAGCAAAAGAAAGTTTCTTTACGCACTTGCTCAATTTGAATCAAAGTTGTCATGCCGTTCTGACAAGATCATAGTTTTTCATAGTTTTTCATGTTTATCACCAAATGGTGAAAAACGCTTCAATACGCATCTCTACTCGTGGTAAGTTGTGGGACATTGATTCTAAGAACCTACCAGTAACAGTGTAGCTGCATAATGTATCCTGAATTTTCGCACTCGCTGCAGGAGTGTCAAGCCCTGATGCAGCATTTGCAGCTTGCTGATGAGCGCAGCAAAGAGATGCAGGACCGCGCAGATTGCTGAGCCGTTACGCTCCCAACAGATTTTGTCAAGGAACGAAGGTGGTCAGAGCTTCAAAGCAACTTGATTTTGCTTGAAGGATGTGTTCTTCTAAAAAATATATACGTACAATTATACATCTAAAATATTCTAATAGTCATGAAAATTCTATACTTTGATCATCTTTGATCTTCTTTCCAAGCAACACTATCAGCTGAAATTACTTGCAAACCAACTTTGCCGCAAGAAGTTGCTGTGAAAGCTCAAAGTTGAGATTAGCCACCAGACTCCCTCGGTGTCAAGCATTGCCCATGACTGATACACTCAAGGTTGCTATCATTGGTGCAGGCCTGGGAGGCCTCACCTTAGCCAAGACCTTGCTGCATGAGGACAGTGGACGTCCCGTGGAGGTGTGCATCTATGAAGCCTGGGATCATTGGAAGGTCCGTGGTGGAGCCCTTGGTTTGGCTGCAGGTGCGCGGATCCTTGAGAAACTAGGCCTCAAAGCTCAACTGGCTGCCGTGGCCAATGATATTCACGGCTTTGAGATGCATTTCCATTCAAATGGCAGCGAACTGAATTCCTTGAATATACCCGGTTGCACTGCAATGCGTCGAGATCTCCAGAAGCTCTTGGTTGAATCTATGCCATCCAGTGTCATCAAGCTCAACCACAAGCTGATAGAAATCATTGAGGGGGAGGATGAAGTCGTGCTTGAATTCGAGAATGGAGCAAGAGCCTCCGCGCATTTGGTGGTAGCGTCGGACGGGATTCACAGCTTTGTGAGGCAGAAGATTTTTGGTGTGGACCAACCGGAATTCACGGGCTTTCGAGTGTTGTACAGCATCTCTTCGAAGCCCTATCGTCCGGATCCCAAGGTGGCTCATATTCATTGGAAGGAGGCAGATGGATCGGGATATGGACTCCTGGATCTAACAGCAGGACAAGGCGATTTGCGCCATGACATTTGCGTCATGATCATGCGAAGTGAAGACCATGTAACTGACCAATGGGATTCCACCATGGCGAAGGAGCGTTTCCAAGAGCTTGCTGCAAAGGTAGGTCCAGACCACCCGGTACTGAGCAAGGCTGTGGAGATGTGTGAGGTATGCTTTGATTGGGGGATCTACAAGCAGCCAACCCGCAAGTCATGGATTTCCAACAAGGGTCGTGTAGTGCTGCTCGGTGACGCAGCGCATGCCACGGCTCCCTTCATGGGACAAGGGGCAAATATGGCAATGCACGACGCCTATTGTTTGGGGCAAATTTTGCAGAATGACAAAATCTCCCTCCATGATGGTGTTCAGCTGTACGAGACAAGCCGCAAGGCTTTCTGTGAATCCATTGTGTCCAAAAGCTCCATGGTGGGACGCATGCACACCGCCACTGGCTTCAAAGCATCCTTCCGGGACAAGTTCTTGTGTTTCTTTCTGTTGCGGAACATGAAGCAAATCGTGACAACAGATCCCACTGCAAAAAAGCCATGGGATCAGCAGAGCAGCTTCTTCCAGCATTTGGGAAAGAAGATCCAACGCTTTTGTTCGCGCTCGCCTTTCTAGTTCAGAGTAGCCTTCCTATGCCATCTATGCCCTTTGCCCGCGAAATTCACCGAAATTATTTTGTAGGTGGCCACTCACCGTAACCAAGACGCTGTGGGGTGGTACAACTTTCTGCATGTACAGACTGTGCACAGGTTTTTCGGACTGCTTTTGTGTTCGCAGGCTTTGAGCTGGACCAGTCTGAAAAAAGGACATCTGAAGTTTCTATTTTTTGCTAGCGAAGAGGCAGTTCATATCAGTATGGTTGATTAAGTCCATTCACAAGAAATTTGACCATCGTCATGGCGTCATGCATTCTTTGATAAGTTGTTCATGGTGAAAGCCGCAGAAAGCACAGAAGCACTCGGTCCCAGTAGCAACTCTTGCTCCCAGGAGAGGCGTTTGTCGGAGCAAGCTGCGATGGAGGCGACTGCAATGAAGACAATGAAGTCAACTGTGAGAGATAAATTAGGATGTCGCAACTTTAAAAAAATCAGATTCAACTCTTTCTGCAGACATTTAATATTCCATTTTAAGGGGGGGGGGTCCATTTTAGATGTCAGTTGAGACTTAGATGAATCAAGCATATAAATCAGATTGGGTGGTATTCATGAATGAAGGATATTCATCAGAATAGAAATTACAATTAATTCATTATTGTCTCAAGTTTTGTTTCATGTTCAAAAGCAGGGCACTGGACAAAGTCATGTAAATTCGTTTCCGTTTTATCGACGTGACCCATCCGTTTGACTTGTGGTGTCGCAATCTTGTACTGAATACTTGACACTTATGATATCTTATGATCACGGATTGCCTGTTTTGGTTTTTGCATTCTGGCATTCCCTGTGTCAGGAGTTGATGACTGAGAAACGCCTTGCTCTTAGAGTCAATCCTAAGGTCCTGTAGGGTCCTGTAGGCCTGTAAGCTGCATTTTACTTTCCCTTGTCCAGTCCAAGGTCTGTTGGAGTTCTTCCACTGCCACATGCAGCATGAGTTGGCATGCCATCAAAAAGTGCAGCACCAGTCTGAGGTCACTGGCCCCAGTGGAGACGGTTGAATGGCACAGAAATTTCCCAAAACAGACATCTGTTCTCTGTTGCTTAGGACGTCTAAAGTTGGAAGGAAGTCACGCAGCCATTCCATGTAAGGAGGATCAATTGCAAATCAATTGCTAAATGAGCGTTCGTTTTTGTATGTGAAAGTATTTAATTTGTAGTTACTTCTTTATGGATTTACTTTTTGCTCGCTGGAAGCATGAAGTAGTTTTTTTGTTTCTGCTTGCTTCATCCTCAATGCAGTTTGATGCAAAAATGCTTGCCGTTTGCATTTCTACATATTTTCGATCTATGAGGCTTTGGTGGCATCACAAACATTCGAGCTGCAGGAGGAGCGCAGTTCACCTGATTGAATGGACCAAAATCAGCTCGCTCTCGCAATGGCCTTAGGAGTTGCGGATGACGTGCTCATCCCAAGCAACACTGGAAGGTTTGCTGAAGAATGAGGAGCAAAGAATTGAAGCATTTCAAGCAGAAGAGCGAGAGCTGATCCAGGCGCAACAAACACTCCAACGTATCGTACAGTAAAGTATTTGTTCGTGCACATATACACCAGGTTATCAGTTTATCAGGTCTTCAAAGATCAGCTTCGATGTACATCAGCCAATGA
Source organism: Breviolum minutum Mf 1.05b.01 (assembly GCA_000507305.1). Taxonomy (NCBI): domain Eukaryota; class Dinophyceae; order Suessiales; family Symbiodiniaceae; genus Breviolum; species Breviolum minutum. Next base: position 134,005 of record DF239467.1, on the reverse strand, counting down.
AAATAGCTGGGAATCATTAGCGCAGTCGAGTATATAATTTCGGAATGGAAAAGCAAGCGTATTGATGGAACGCGGCGAGGTCCTTTGACTGCTTGACTCCTTGTGTGATGTTCTGTTTTGAGGCTCCCATCAAATCCAGACTTAAGGAAATGCAAGCCGCAGCAGAAGCTAAATTGAAGGAGCTGAAGCCGGTGTGGTCATTGAATTATTTCTGTAATATTATTGATTAAATCATGTGAAATCAAGAAAGGGTTAAGAGGCTTTCTCACTTTAAGATTTGTATTGGTGATGATATTTTGACTATTTTTTTGGTTACATGTTCCTGGGACTTGTTTTGGTTTACTCTTATTGAGAACTCGAGCGATTGTGGCAGTCTTCGTTTGACAGTGCTTCAGCTGCGCATGACGGACTCTGTACACGATACCAATGCCAATATTGCAGGAACATGAAACATGCCCTTGCAAACTGTTTTTGATTGTTTTTGCCTGGCAGAGTGTCTGGAGTGTACTGCTTTCCAAGTGCAGGAGAAGGAGGAGGAAGTGCGCGCTTTGCGCCAAAGTGTGCTACGAAGTTGCAGCCAAAGCCAGCTGAGGGTGAAAATGACCAGCAGCTGATTGCTGCAAGATTTGTAAGGACAAATATTTATAGATTTAGTGGCTGCGGACCAAGAGGGCATCCAGCAAAAAGCAGTTCAACAGTCCTGTCTCGACTTGGGTAGCTTTCTCTAATTGTTTTCCACAACTTTCCTTTGGATAGATCGGATCAATATTCTAACTTGACACTGACATTGAATGATACTTCATCGGGAATTCGGATGTTTGTGTGAATATTTAGGCTGGTCACCTGAACTGCTTGGTGCTGGATGTGGAGTAGACCGCATGCCTTTTGTACATTACATGACTGCCAATGCTTGAGGGGAATCCAAAAAGAAGCGTTTGACATTGACTATGCGGCTTCTAAAACGAAACTTGTCCGAGCTTTCCATCAATCGCACAATTTATATCAAAATCTCACTGAAAATTGCAATGCAAATCTCTTGAAAGCTTTTCGTGCAGTTGCAAAAGCTCTTCACGAGTGTTGCCTTCACCTGCCTGGGCCATCCTGTGCCTTCAGAGGGCGAGCCTGTGGACCGGGGGAGTTGGAGGGTTGAGATGGGTTGGCCAATTGTAGGGACCGAAACACAGACCCCCAGATGTTCCAACACAACTTGCGCTGCACACGTCGTCTATCATCCGTTATTCCGGTGTACCAGAAGAGGTGACGAATCTTTGGGGTTTCGACTTTCGTACGAGAAGGACACACCAGAAGCGCAATTGAACTATTTGAAGAACTACAAGTTCAATGCACTTTGGCAGCCCTAGCATGTGCTAGCTACATTGTGATGACAAGCTATGACGAGTCCGATTTGGTTTCAGCTGCTTTTGACATGCTGTAAACATATGTAAACAAGAAGGCTAGTCTTTGTCGATCGGTGTGCTTCAAATCATAATCATTGCAGCGAAAAATATCATATACATGATACCAGTCTTCCAACTGACTGAGGAAGCAGTGCACCAGCAGTACCGACAGCAGCAGATTGATGCTCAACATGCTCAACAAGCGCAGCTGAGAGCACAGGCTGGGCACCTCCCTGGAGAGTCAGATCAGAACTCAGATTGGTCGGTCCTCAAAATGTCAGAAGTACTATTCCTGTGAAGAAGTCATCATGCATCAACACGGGCTTTCGGACATTGTGATGCTATGACACACATCTTGGACTTGATATGTCAATGATCATGTCAGGCGCAGCATGCACAACAGGCCCAACAAGCTGCGCAGCAACAAGCAGTGCTGCAGCAGCAAGCGGTGCTGCAGCAGCAAGGTGCACCAGCTGCGTTGGCACAGCATGCTCAGCCAGTGCCGCAGCAGGCCTGAGATGAATCAGTCTTTGTATACGTCTTGGTGAGGTTTCAAAAAATAGCAGTGTTTTTTTTTGAATATTGGTGTGCAGCTTGCGGGTTCTCAACCTAAATATCCTGGGTAGCATTACCCAAGGTGACGACAACACTTCTAAGAGACAAGAGACAAGCTGCCAAAATGCTGCAGAAATCATTTTTGTCTAACATTGGACCGCTATAGGCATCACTGGGCATCACTAGACACTATGACATGTGTACAAGTCACCATGCTGCAGGCCCCGCCAGCACAGCCACAGGGGCCACCAGCGCAGGCGCCACCGGCACAGGCACCACCTGCGCAGGCTCCACCGCCGCAACAGGCTCCACCACCAGTACCACTGCCACAAATGCAAATGGCAAGGCCACAGGTGCGCAATCGATTTGAGAGCTCGGAAGTGTGCATTCGATCAATGAGTGGAAAGCATCTCGAGCCAGCTCAGGCTATATTGTATAGCGTATACCATTCTAGCATACACATATATTATACACATATTGCGTACTATTACATTCATGCTGCTTGTACGTATACAGTATACATACTGATACATCATATTTCAAATATACATCAATACAAAATAACTATAGAGTACACAGTATTAGCATATTCTTCTTCTTATTATTATGGTATACTGTACTGCTGCACATTGTGTTTTCATGATATGTTTTCTGACGGATCTCTTTTTGTTCCAAGATTTGTAATTTCATGTACTAAATCGGAGTTCACCTATAGTTGCTAGCGCTAGCAAGTCGGTCTCAGAGAAAAACTTGTCGTGCGACATTCTGAGAAGCCAGGAAGCTCCACCACCTGCCCCCCTTCAGGCGCTCCGTGCGAAAGGGACTGTTTGGGCATATTTAGGTGAGAGATGGTGAGATGATGGCGTCCATCCGAAGTGGAACTCTGAACGCAGATGCCGCATGTGATTCGTTGCTGACCCGAGCAGCGCCTTATTTTGATCACCTCACACGTACATATCATATCATTCCTATCATAAATACAGTCTTTGGCTTCACTTGAGAGCATGCTTGTTGCCATGGCCTTTCTGTAAATGCAAGGCAAATGCAGCACCAAAGCCCAAGGCCTTGGCGATGGATGTGAAGGGGCATTGCTTAATCAGTGGAGTGGTAATGATTGGTATTTGATGATATTTGATGTACTTTGTTAGGTCTTTCTGTTTAGCCCAGGATTCTAAGTACGATGGATTCCTTAAGACTCACGGGGCTGCCAGCTCGGGATTTGCTCTATGTCTATGCATGCATTGATATTGCAACGTTCCAAAGGAAGTCGCTACTGCTATATTCGGCGAGTGTTCATGAGTTGTCAGACCCTTTGTTAATTTGCATCCTAATAGTGGCAAAAGGAGCCCTAATATATTGGAATGTATTGGGTTGATGGCCATCCTGATTGGAGACTATGATTTGGAATTTGGAACTCTCCGTTGGCGTTATGACTGCTACTGATGTCCAACAGGCACTCCCACCAAGCGCCACTGCAGGCCTTACCCTTGACTGGATACGCCTTGTCATGAGTCACATCTAGGTCTATCATTTGAACAGTTTTGGGTAGACGATGGTATATGCTGGAACACTGGAAGAACAGAAACTGCTGCAATTTTTCAAGATGGTCGCAGACTTCGGCGCAACGTTGTCAATTTGCCAGGGCCGAAGGGACCACCACCATCGATTCCTCCGCAGGCCGCTGGTTGAATGCAAGTCCTGATGGAAGGTGGAACAAAACGTATCAAACCATCATCTAAAAGAACGAGGGAAACCACACCTGCCAACGTAGTTAGGCCCATACCATCACGGCCGCAAACAACAACAACAACAACAACAACAACAACAACAACAACAACAACAACAACAACAACGATGTTACCCACACTGAGAAGGGTGCAACGGCCTTTTCTCGGAAAACGGCAGGCATGAGTCAGGAGCGCAGCAGGCGGCGACAAGCCCAGTTCTTGAAATGCTCCAGTGATGAGCGCGAACCATTAGATCATGACTTGCAAACATGATCAAACCTGATAGTATACAACTTGTTAGAAACGTATGCTTGTTTTCTCAGGATTGCAATGCTTGTGGAATCTAGTGAATTCAATTTCACACATCAATCATGCGAGGTGGAGAAACATAGAGCGTAAATGAGCGTCACATGGGCTCAGGCGCACGACAGAAGAATTCCTTGATTGCTTATCATAAAATGTTTGTCAATTCAAGTCAGAACAGGGCCAAGCAAAGTGACTCTCCGAGCATGTGGATAGCTGAGAGAATCTCTGAGAAGCCACTGTTCTTGAGAGAGCTGTGTGACACGAAGAGGACCAACTGAAAAGTAGTACTGAAAAGATGCCGAAGCACATCTAAAGAATTCTAAAGTGATGATCCACATTTGTTTTGAATCTTCATCCCAGCTCTCTTTCTTGCGCTGCAATGCCACATGTTGTCCTTGGACCTTTGTGCTTGACTCACAAAAATTCCTACGCGTTCGACGTAGCAAAACGACGGCCGCATTTGCAGTGCTGGCCTCATCTGGCTTGGGATGTTTGGTTGAGCCACAGCCCCTTTGTTGCCATGCACCAATGCTGGGGCATGTTCCGGCAATTGGGCTGTGGGTTCTACAAGAAAAGATCTTCATGTTTTATCCTCCGTCATCATCCATATCGCACCCACGAAATACAATCACTATACCACTACACCTGCACAGGCTTAATTACATTGCACCTATTGTCCATTCTGGGTTGGTCAAAAGCACTGAACTCTTCCTAAAGCAAAATAACGCTGCAAGAGAGATGCAATGGATCAAGATGCCAAGGAGGTGTCATAGGTCCCATAACTTTGAATGTTTTTGACCAACTCCAGATCCGAAACATCAGAGACTTCTAGGCCAGACACAACGGATTTCAACAGAACGTTGGCACATTAGGTGCCTCGAGCGTTCCTTGCTGAAGACCATGCTTGCAACGTCCGTCTATCGCAAGATTGCGGACGCTCATGCAAGCATTTGAATTCAAGGGAAGACAGGAGGCAGATGGAGAGAGATACCCGTAGTGATTCAATTGTTAAATTGTTGGACCATGATTGAAAAGGAGAAGCCTGTCTTCCTTTTGAATCGCAATTGTTATGACTTATGACTTATGCGCATGTTCTGTGCATTGAATGCTGCAGAGCCATATGGCGCGCTGGGCTGGGACTTGCCTACGCCCAAGCTATTGAACGGGTTGATTCACTTGAAGACTGCGCCGAGGGGAGGCTTGCAGTTGGCCTAGGTTTCTTCGCAGGTTTTGGATAGGGCAATTGGATGCAAATGGAGTCTGTGCTGCTTCAGAATATGGTTGAGTATGACATTCAGATGTGATTTTCGTCCGAGAGTTTTGGTCACTGGCAATTTCAAAGTGTTATGCAATTCTTGATGGATCACCCCTTAGCATGTTGGTACTCAGCAGAACAGATTCTGTGCAACAACGCATTCGAGAGAATATGACGCAACCGGATGCAGCATGTCTTCAAGAATGATTTCAACATATTACATCCAATATTCTCAAACTATCTCAAACTCAAATTGAGCATGCTGAACTGACCATACTCCGACCAAACCTGGAAGTGAAATTTGTATAGATTTGTCGAATTTGTGCTCTCAGCTTTGTTTGCAACACAGCAAAACTTGTGTTCCGAATTGTTTCAGTATCTTGGAGCTTGCTGCATTGTGGTTCTGGCTGATTTTGATGTACAGCGCAGCTGCTGCCGCAAATTTGTTCATTGATTTTTTTCTTGCTTCAAGCGCACAAATTCAAGCCATAGGATGAAATTAAATCAGATGAAAGCAGCAAATACTGCCATGATATATTGCATGCATACGTTCTATAGACTATAGTGAAGAGATATTTGAGTGATATTTGTATATTTGCATCTCCTTCCACACGTGCTAGAACAGGAAGGTCAATGTCCGTTGTTGTCTTAAGTGAGATGTACAGGGATTTTGAACTTGGAGACATACTATCTACCAGAAAACAAAGAGGTATTACTGTATCATCGAGAGTCCAGACTTGTTTGGTATATCAAGATATCAGAACCAATGCAACCAAAGTAGACTAGAAGATTCACAACAACCGAGGTATCCAAGGCTGCTTTTTGATTCTTTTTTCATGTATAACCTGCAGCAGCGACTGCTTCTTTCAGCCAAAAAAAGACTCTTTTGGACCGGTCGGAAGTTTGAATGCAAGAGTTGTTTTTGGCACGCCACCCTAGAAGACTGCATGTTTTTGTTTTGCAATTCCTTCCGTTGTTGGGACAGTAGGAAAGTGACTAATCGTTTGCAGCTATTTGAAACACCTTTTTAACATGCTACACATGCACATGCACATATCTACTTGGGTAGTCTTCCACAGATTTACATGCACATACACACAAGTATTCACCTGCCAGGATACATTGATGCAAAGACGTCATTGCTATGGAGAACCAAAGCATGCATTCAAGAGGAGCACACGCACACCAGTGTCCCGTGATATGACACTAGACTCGGATGGGTTTAGCTGGTATAGAGATTGAGCTAATTTGTGCCTCGTTAACAAGAGACGTTGCTGGTGCTTTCTGGCTAAAGGGAACTTGAGTCAAAGAGAAGCTTGGATGCAAGACTGCAAAAGGCCTACAATTCAGACAGGGGCGAAGAATTGAACATCTCAAGCCCGTGTAGCCCAAGACTGTTGTTGCCTGGAACAGAGTGCAACAATCTGATTAATCGTCAACAGAATCAAGACCAACCTGTAATAACAATGCTTGCACTCAGTACTGCCTCAACTAACCTCGTAGTAGAGTCTAGCCGTTGAGCATTGTGCAATGAGCAGGATTGGAGAGGTAGATCACAGCAATTCGCATGCGGGCTTCGAGCCAAAATTCAAAGGAACTTGGATTATGGACAGTGGTGCAGTGTGGCATAAGACAATAGCCAAACTTGCCAGCAGCAAACTTGATAACAATGAGCCATTAGCATATTGGGCTAGCGACGCATGCAGCGATTTGCCCAATGTTGGCAGGTGCTTCAGACTTTGCCAAGCCTGTTCGATTGTGTTCGCATGTTCCTCATGTTCCACTGCGTGTAGGTGCTATGAAATCTGATTGAACATTGTAGCAAAATGCATTTGCCTCATCATTCCAAAGGAGATGAGTCTGTCTGGCACAATACATCACAATCACAATACATTAGGCTTCCAACAACCTTCATTTCAGCGGTGATCCATGTCAGTGCCAAATGCTCACTTTGAGTTCACCCTTTTTCACGAGGTCATGTTTGGCGTCAATGTCGTCTATGGGGGCGGCCCCATCAGTGGCTTGCTGCCAGGACGGAACTACCCAGTACTGTACGATACTCCTCAGCTGTAAGAATGCGCAAGATTTAGCTGATGTATCCCTTTTTGCGAATTCAGAATGTAGAATATACATATATATTATATATTTTGAGAGCTGGTCTCTATATTTATTTTGTAATTCCCTCATGCTTTGCTGCTTACAAAATTGACAAGTATCTCCTGTAGCTCTTGCATAAGCCAAGCAGATGGGACATCAATGTGCTGAAAGCCTCACAATGATACTATGGAAGATGGTGGATTTGCGAACACCACCCCAACCATTTTGTTTATGTGTGGACATAGCGCCAACACTCAACTTGCCAGAGGCTTGAGCAGGCCAAATATCTCATTATTGTATTTCATACAATTTCATCAGCCACATGAATCCACGTGACATATCATGACCAGTGACATCATTTGGCGCCCTGCAAGCCTTGAGACTGGAAAGTTTGCCTGACGTTCTACGTACTTGTAGTTTACGGTTTGCACCAATCCCCGATTCTATTTGCACTTACTTATACTAACAAATCCTGTACTAGTTTTGTGGTGCTAAACTCTCCGTCCTTTCTTGAATGCCCTCGGCTACAAACACATGGTTTTGATGTAGCATGATGCAGCACCCGGGATGGCCTTTGCTTCTTGAGCGATGTCTCCAAAGGAAGAGCAGACGGAGTCTGCCAACTTGGAAAACATCTCCCTGGCGAAGTTTCAGCTCAATGAACAACATGAGGCCGCACATAATTTGGAGAGAGGCTGTGAAAGCAAGGGCTCTCGATTGGGCAACTAATTCTTATCTGACTATATGATACTATATGACTGTGAAGTTAGAAATATAGCTGTTTCTTGATGTCTGTCATGCATTGTCCGTGTTGGTCTGGAAGTGTTGGCACGCTCAGTGCCTCCTGCAGGGGGTTCGAAGAATTTCAGGAGATGCTCAAGGCGCGATTCTTTGGCGGATTAGAGTCTGCCTGTACAAACATTGTATTCCTTGACCTTGCAAAGAGATCGCAGTAGATTGGAATGATATTACAAGTCTTCAAGAGCAGGGGGCAGAATATGTGCCTTGGTGTGTTTGCCCGAAGGAACCAGATCATATTTGGATTCGCGGTTCAGAGGACTGACTTGTAGGGGAAATCAGTGGAGTTCCAAAGTTGTTTGCTCCGTAGTGAAAGGTAAGGCTGTTGCATGCTGTGATCCAAAGTTTGACCTTTCAATTGCGAGCGTCTTGCAGTTTGGAAAACACCAAACCCTTGCTGAACATGAGACTAGAATTGTATCAAATTGTGGGCTAAAGCGAGGACTATGATACATCATAATCGGAACAGATGTATTCAGACTAGCTAAGTGATGGTAGGAATTAAAGATGAAGCACCAGTCACTTTGCTATCATGCAGCTCGGTCAAGTGCAAATTTGTGGATGTGTCCGCAAGGCTCGGAGGATGTTCAACCTCACTCGGGAGGATCTGCTCGAGTGCGGCAGCCTGATTGCTTTGATTGGACAACTGGTTGTAACTCGTGGATAGGGTGGGGTGAACTGACTTTCGACTTGACTCGACTCTGTGACTCCCTGGACTCTCCTGTTCTGTTATGTTCATGTGTCCGGGACGGTTACAGATTCTCAAAGCATCTCAAAGCCGAAGAAACAATTGTTGGCCTTTGAGTGATGAGGAGCAAAAAGACACACAGCGGGGGATTTCTGGGGAAGATTTCATTCATCAGCCCATCGTTTCTTATGGGATGCTTCTTGCTTATGTGGCAGGCTTGGAGAGTCTGGTGCTGAGCCACTATGATCAATGCAAGCGTGAGCAAAGCGACCTAGATTCTTGATGTCCAATCAGCTAGAGCCACAGTAAAGGCTGTTTCAAAAGCATTTTTGACTTTGGAGACTGCGTAGGATCTACATGGAAAAGCCGAATCCCTTCAATGAGGAGCAGGCGCTTAGTTGAATGGACTGCAACTGTAACATACTGTGACTGTATTGCCGCATCATACTCGCAGACGTTCTCAATTTGGCGGTGCAGTCTCACATGGTGGTTGTATGCTAGAACCCTTACATACCGCATCCTTTGCGATTTCCATGCACTGCATCAGGTAAAAGATATGGCAGGTTGAACCTTTAAAAGTCATAGTTGTGATATAAGTGCCAGAACACTTCAAGCAATAAGCAACGGATTTTAGCTTGCGTCTTCCCACTGCCTTGTATTTGTTTCCAAATTTTTCTCATTCACGGGTCAACCCATAATCAACAACCTGCAGCATTGACTGTGGATGACTTTTGGTGCTTGATACGTCAGGCGCCTTTTAAGCAATATCCATTGAAGGATTTGGTCAGGTGCGCTGCTCAGAAATTGGGTCAATGAAGCAAAAGACTTGCGGCTGATGTTACATGAAACTCTTAATGCAACAAACATTGGGCAGATCCAGACAGCTTGGCATTAAACTGTACGAATTTACACCTTTATACAATCATATGTACACATCTTATTATCTATTTGAGATGATATGTAACATTAGGAGGACTGGATGGTCTCGAGGCTTGCGCTGAACAAACATGGCGAGCAAGCCTTGATGGAGACTCAGCCAAGCGGATCAAAGCGGTGATGTTGTTTGAATTTATTCCTTGGAGAAGGAAAACCGACTGCCTTTCGTCAGTGAAGGAGAAACAGCTTACAAAGGTTGTCGCTCCGGAGCATATGATCATATGAGCAGTGCAAATTGCAACACACCTCGCAAAGTCGTATCTTGAACACATAGGTTGTGTACAATATGTTTCTGGTCAATGCTTCCGTTCATGCACAGTGCATCCCTGGCAACTGACAAATAAAATGTTGAATATGTTGAATATGTTGAATATGTTGACATGTGCGTTGACCATCTCCTTGACTGAGGCTCGATCACTATCAGAGCAAGCTCCAGCGTTGGCAGGCTAGAGGGGCATGGAGGCACTCATGAATTGATGCCGACATCCAATGTGGGTCCAATTTGGCCTCCTTTGGAGTGTACCGTGTTACTGACAGTCACTGAGAATTGTGCCTGATACAGTGCTGAAAGTAGATAACTATATAATTACCTTCACTGTGGGATTGTATGATGAATGATGTGGCCAGATATCTTATTTTGATTTATTTTGGCTCTGTGCCAGCAAACAGCGGGATGGTTGTTCTGTGTGGGTGCTTGATTTCCTACAAGTATTTGTAGATCGGCCACGATAGATGTGGATGGTGCAGACTGTAGAGTGGGATAGTCTACATGGATTGACTATTGAATTCGAATCTTGGAAGTGTGCCTCAGACTTCTCAAAAAGGTTTTGCTGGACATGCGGCACAGAACGATGTTGACATGGCTGGCCACCTAATGAAGACCCAAGATTGAATGGACCAACACCAACAGCTCTACACTAAATCATACTCAATCCATATACTGGATTTACTGTATTTACCAATCTGTATTTACTGTGGCTGTTTTGGCATGTTGAGCGTGTACTGTACAGGTGTGGCTGACTCATCGTTGATGCGTTCAGTACACACTTTCCAGTTTGAATGTCTTTCATATATTTTGATTTGTTCGGTTCAGGAGTTAGGTTGTTTGGTGAAGCGGTCAAGGAGAGAGAGAGAGAGTTAGCCAGCCATATGTGCCAGAATTTCTGGAGGCCATGTCAGATGTGTCGGTGAAGCAGTCCCACACTTAGTTTTTCTGAAGAAAGCACGGTTCAATACCGTTCATATATGTAGGTCAGAAAGAGCCACAATGATGCATATTGATGTGTTAGATTGTGTTAGCATGTTTTGCAAATTATTTCGTGCTTTGTGCTTGGAGCTATGGCCTCATCGTTTTCCAGCCAGCAATGAGCTCAGGTATGGCCAGCATGACAATGAGTGGATGTCAGAAGCCAAAACAATATAGTATGGCATTGCCACCACTACAACCACGAAGTTGCTGTAACCAGCAATGGCGGGAACAGGGCCATTGGGCCATTGGTACCAAACAAAGATGAAACAGGTCAGGGAAGCTCCATATTCAATACGTTATTGCAGACACTCCCCTGCCCACCAGTCCCAGGTCCGACGGCCCGAGTCACAAAGCTGAGCAAGGTGAAATGGTTGGGGCAACAAAACCGGTAGACAACGGACAGTGGCCATGGTGATCAAGCATGTTTCCGAACTTGTGCAGATGAAAACATGTTTCCATACCAGGAACAACGGGTGAGATGTGGTTGAAAAAGATGTGTTGAAATTGACCTCGTAGACAGAACTGCCAGAGGAAAACGAAGACAGCAAAGTACGTTCAGCAAGAGTATGAATCAGACACAGGCTTTGGCAAACCAATATTATATAATATAATATATAATTGTACCATCGAAGAATCTAAGAACCTTTTTGATGAGCAATGCCCAATACAGGATACCGTATTCACTGCCCTCGGGATTGTGGGGAGAGTGGTCACTCTGATGCCAACGATTTGCCAGGCCTAGGCATCTCTCAGAAGCGATACTGGCTTTGCTCTCAAATCATTGTTCTGCAAACTTGGTCTTAAAACGGCCTTGGGTCCTAAAAGACCGTAAATTATTGCCAATGGTCGGTTCCTAATGTTCCATGTTCGATATGTGTAAAGGGTCAAAAGGCAGCTTAGGGGGGTCTCACGCCAAGCAAACTTTGAACAAAGAGTAGACTGAGACCTGCTGAGATCTGATCTCACGGCATAGCAGTTGTCAGTTTCTGTATGACAGAATTCCGACTGAACGTCAAATTGAAGCAAAGGTACAACGCACCGTCAACCACCACCACTCAAGGATGGCAGCTCCTGGGACTACTTTAAATGGACAGGTTGGAAATTGTGGGACTCATACCACTCTATCCAGCAAGACAGATGTGTACACCGCTTCATTTCCATCCATTATGTAGCCCAGCGGAAGAAATGTCGATGAATAGTTATAGAAGCAGGAAGTTAGCGCGCCCACTTGATTTGAAAATAGGGGTTCTATGGGTTTCTTGACGCTTGTATCCAGGAATTCTAGTTGCTAGCACCCAGCAAGCTCACACTTGGGTATCTTTTCCCAGGTTTCGCAGGATTGCAAGCCACTTTTGGCTTTCACGGCTACTTGCTTCTTCCAATCTCATGAAGTGATTGAACTTGATAGAAAGACGTGGCAAAAAGGTTATGCATCGTTGTCCTGTATTGATGTTTTGTCAACGTTTTTGGGTTAATCTAAGGAACCAACCTTTCTGACTCTTTCCCATATTGATCCAATCGAAAGATGATTTCATGATGTTTCACGATTGTCATGATGTTGGTTTTCTACACAGGTTACTGGCTGAAGCAACTGTGGTTGGGACTGTTTTCGTTGATTCGGGAAGGTAAGTGGTGTTTTGGCGTTGTTTTTGAAGGCGTTTCCTCTTTGGCATCTTGTGCCACATCGAACGGTCTCCATGCTCATAATATGGTTTGTAGGAGCGCATGCACTTAGCCAGTAGTGTGCTTACAACTTAAAAATCTTAAAACCAACAATGCGTTGAAAAAACACAGTGCACACATGTACTATACACAAATACAATCAAGCACACAAACTCCCTCAACCCAGACGAGAATCACCATGCATGACCCTTTGTGACTGGTCTAATTCAGCAAGTCAAATGAGTCAAATTGAAAAGTGTTGGCTGACCTGCACCTGAAATCGCCTGAAGCTTGAACCTCAGGTCTGTGATGCAAGGCCTGAAGACGAACAGCCTCATTTGTTTTGTTCGGGTGCTCAGAATGTAATAGTTGTAATATGCGCTTGCAATGTTACAAGTCCGCCAAAAACGCATCCTAGAAAAATGACCAGTACTGAATGCCCTTGATCCACTTAGAGCTTTCCTGAACAGGTCAAAGGAGGAGTTTGGATTTCCACAGGCTCTCATGCAATGTTTGCAGACTGGTCGGGAGTCCCGATTCTTGCTCTGTGATTGCAGGGAATCTAGGTGTAAGGGAATCTAGGTGAAGAGTAGTGCCTTGACAAAGGGACCCGTTTTGTTTGATCATGGGTACATGGTTTTATCTATTGTTGTCAGCACTGATCTCGATCCTTCCACAATGACCATATACATGTCTGCACTCTGGACTTCAGTTTGCTGGATTCTGTGGGAAGTTCTGCCGAGTTGACTGTTTTTCTGTAGAATTATGCTCTGTGTTTGCAAAGGGTATTGTGATCCACTGGATTCGCTGGCATATTTTGAAATACATTGGAATTTCAAGGCCTGCAACACAGGTCAAGAGTTCGACAGAAGTCACAATAGCACTTGATGTATTCTGTGTCAAACTGGGGCACTCACAGGATGCACTCCATTGCCGACGTGGCCAACTATAGCTACCGCTTGATGGAGCTCAATCGATCTGGCAGGCCATATTGTGCTGGGCATAATACCCATTTCAAAATGTTTTCTATCCAGTGATGCCTATATAATCCTATGTATGCTCCATGAACCGGATGCCTATTTGCAAAGGGATTCTCAAATCCCAATGGTTTCACTGCAATCATTGAAACTCCACAGCTTCGTCGCAGGAAGAGTGATGTGGCTCATCCCTATGGCTATGCTCCATTGTGCCCTGCCTAGTGCCACTGCGCCACTGCAAGGATTGGGAGGGCAGGTTTGACTGCCCTTTGCCTTGCTTCAGATGTTAGGGGGGGTTTTGTTTCAAAATCCTTCCATCTGGATCCATCGCGTTTGGATGTTTGTTCGTGCTTCCTTGTGCTTCGATCCTCTTCCATCCCACTGTTGATAGTTGGCTTTGTCCAAAGTAGTGTATCTAATCCTTTGCGATGTCAAGCGCTTGGCTTCACTTACAGTAGTATTTCATGTCTCGGAGCTGATACAAATGACAAAGGCGCTACATTACAGCAGACAGATCCTTCGTGCAGCACACCCAGACAGTCCAGACTGACAGGAATGACGCCGGAAAACTACAGCTGGAGACTTGTTGATTTGTATTGCTTTCAGTGCAGCTAAGGTTTCTTTTCTTTGTTGGCGGGGTTGGATCCTTACACTGAGCGGATTGATCTGCTTGAGGCTGTTTGGAGATCTCAAACATTGCACTTGCACCACATACTTGCACCTGTCCCAGTTTCAAGTTTCAAGGTGCTCCCGCTTGGTTTGGGCATACAAGAGATCATAGCTGCTGCCACTCATGCAACTGGAGCCGAGTATGGGGGCCCATGGAAGCAACTCAAATCCGGAAGATTCTTTTAATGTTGGAAAACTGGAGGGATCTTCAAACCTTTCCACGAAACTTTTCGCTCAAGGATCAGCTGGGGAATCCAGAAAGTATCACCTTCCCAGTGATAGATGATCAAATGCAAGGGTTCTCTCAAGACCTTTTGTCTTGTTCGGAATCCCTGGAACATTCATCTTGAATAACTATGGATCAATGATAGTACAAAGTATGTTGACCAGATCAAAACTATTCAAAACTTGTAATCACAGTGTTTAGACCTCCGGATTCTTCTGTTCTCTCAGACCCCTTTCTCGTCATCAATCGGAGAATCTCCCATTTCAGGCCAAGTGACCTCTTGGTGCTGTTACGAGCCTAGTGAGTACAGATGAGTACAGATGTCTTTGGACTTTGGACCATTTTGGACCCAGAAAATGTTGCAATGATTGCAATGTGATTCGAGCATATTCCAGCCATGGATGAAAATCAGATGCAATGTGCGTATATACGAATGTGATTTGCAGTAGGGATACTGAGGAAAGGTACGATGAATGTTACATGGTAGACAAGATGCAGAGTTCGCTTGAGTCAGCGAGATGTCAGTATGAGTACAAATAAAGCCTGATGCAGTTGAAGTCTACCCAAGCATCGAGCTGCCCTTGCCAGTGTGCACTGAGTTTGGCATAGTCTATCTAAGCTCTCGGTTCCTAATCTTCAAATTTCGGACTTGTTATTGCATTTCGCTCTTCCCAGTCCGCATGATTGCGGTTGTTCTGGTGCTGGTCGTGCCAGTGTTGCTGCTGGTCCTGGTGCTGGTTGTGTTGGTGCCGCTGTTGGTGCTGAAAGTGGAAATTTTGCCCAGCTGGTGTGGGAAGCTTGCTGAATGATCCTCAACGCCTTTTTGCTGAGGCCAGCCGCAGTCTTCTTGGTAAGTGCTGTCTTGGAAGGCGGGTAGTTCCGTGAAACAGTATCTTGGATGTAATGCACAAAAGTGTCAGCATATGAAGCATTGCAAACATGTTGCAACGCCACAATTTTCTGAATTTGGCCTTGGAGCCTTGGAGAGCCTGAACGTTGAATAGACGCCTGACGCCACCGCAAGAATTGTTTGATGTTTGTATGGAGCATTCAAGCATTGTATACTGTAGTATTTGTATGTATTTGTTTCTCCCAGCGCTGGAATGCTGATTCGTCATTGTTTGCAAGGTGCTGCTGTGCGCGCAGCGTGCCAAGCCAAGTTTCTGAACACAGTAGCCACGTTGGATGCAAAGAAACATTCACCGAAATGCTTCGCTTGTCAAGATGCATTTGTGTTTGCGGTGAGTTCTAGAGGCACGCACACACAAACACACACTAGAACTGGCAGATTCTGTTCGATTCAGTTTGCCTATTTACTTGTGTCATCTTGTGTCCAAAACTTTTTGAGCGATTGCTTGCCAAGCTAGAAGCTTTGACCCATCGACATGGGATGCGAAGGTACAGAGAAATTCTCTCCCAAGCTGAGCGAGAGAAGATTGGACCGCCGCCCTCGCCACTGGGATCGAAGCATATTGAAGCATCACATCTGCAGATTCATGTCGAAAGAGTTCTGCTGAGAGTGTACCTGGAAAATTTTAGAAACACCTCCATTACGCCACCGTCTTGACTCAATCTTCATGCAAGAAGGAAAGCTGTACCATGTTACCATGACAGTCCAAAAAATGAACAAAAAGCCCTATTAAATCCTATTAATATTTCTGGCATTTTTCCGGAAGTGACCTGCGTTCTCTTCTAACTGAGTTTGTCCTTTGCAGGTCTTCCGGTGACCAGTTCCGCCAGGCAGTGTGGACTAAAACCTGCTCTTTCATGCACTTATGAACTGAGGATGAGCTGAATTCTTTGGATGTATTGACTATATGGCACTAAACAGCGGCCCACACTTCCACATGTTTGATTGTTTTGCAGGCTACAAGTTCAAACTTAGAGAAATACACCAAGTTAGCAGACGCGACAACTATGGTGTTCATTCAACTCTTGGGATAATTGCGACAGTGGCTGCAGGTTCCACCCCTTAAAAAGACTTTGTTAATTTTGGAGGTTGCATAAATTTTGCATTTCATCAGCTTTTGCCGAGTTCTGACTGGTTCAAGTGAGTAGAATTCAGATATCAAGCCTTCAGTGTTTTGAAGCACTCGCTTTCAGAATGTAAGCATGCGTAAACATGTATAAAGCATGGTGCAACCTTCACAGAGCGATCAATGATTCAGATTTTGCCTTGACCAATCCCTGGAGTGAATGGCAGTGACAGTGAAATGACAGGTTTGGAGATACCTGGGCCAGGGTCGTGACGTGGGGAAGCCCAGGGCAGGGTGAGACATGAATGCTTTGCAATGCATTGTAACATATTGTTACATTTTAGTTGGTCTGATATGTATGATATGTATGATATGTTGTTTTCCTTTGACCTTCTTCGTTTGAAGGGGTCATTCTCTTCTCACTTTTCTGTGGCCTTGCGGCCTAGCGGCCTCTTGTAATTTTGTGATCTCAGAACTGCGGAATCTGTGTGCTAGCAGCCTTCAAGGTAATGTCAACGGCGACATTCACAGAGGCCATGGTTTGACTGCGGAGGGAAATCTGTGCACAGCAAGAGTGAATGCCAAAACCTAAAGGATTCCTAGGGTTCGGATTTTTGGGGACAGTGTTGCAGCAGGGCATCTTCCAAAATGAGTACTTGACCCGTGGATTCAGTTGTACATGTCCAAATGCATTCCCCACCGTCTTCTACATGACAGAGGGATACAGGATACATCAAACTCGTCACAAACTCATCCACTTTCCACGTGTTCGAGATTTTTGACATTTGAATTCATGCGAGAAGCGTTTAGTTTCAACTCGCACAGGCGAGCAGCGGGGTTCTTTCCTCCATGGTGGGTCTTGTAGGTCGGCTGCTTTGATTGATCCCATAATCCAGAACACTGGCTGGTTGGGATATGATTGATCATGAATCATAATTGATCCTTCTCATGCTATCATCCATCACCTTGGTTGCACATCGGGCAGACTGATCCACTGATGCACTGATACATGTTTTTCATATGTTTGCTCTGAACAGAATTTGTGTGTTCTTGGATCTGTTTCTTCAGGCTTGGGTATTTCCTACCAGATGCAGACAGGGCTTCCTGTGCCTTGGCCCAATTCAACAGCGACTGAAACACCGCTTTGAGTGGAAAGACGGGCCACTGGGATTGAGCGGACACAAGGGCTGTTTGGCAACCCTGAGGCAAAGTCTGAATGTATGCAGACAGTCAGACCTTCCCATCTCTGTCAGACGTTGAGGTTACACAAACCACTAAATACAAACTTGTAGTGTCCAGCGAGTGTCCTGGCAAAATAGGTCCCCAATGGTCCCCAGTTGATTCGGGGTTGCTTCATTTCAGATTTGAAGGGTAGGATCCTTTTGATGCCATGAATGTTCAACGATATTCAAAGTCCAAATTGGAATCATTTCTTGTCACTGAGTTGTGGTACTGGCGAGTCATGTTGGCAAGAGAAGACTCAAAGCCGAGGATGTTGTGGCCTCCATCGTCATGGCATCAATTGTGACTCGCCTTGCAAATCGCTGCAAGATGCTTCATAATGTTCAAACGGCCCAGCTTTTATGTCGCTTTCCGTGCTTTGTGCGCTGATTCTTGGTGACTAGATGACTGACCATTGCTCCATGTCACACATCCATTTGGTGCGAATGGGGCACTGCAAGTAGCTATGCATGTTCAATCAGAAAAGAAAAAAGCGCTCATCAATGTATCTCAATTTGTTGGTGCTGAGTCCCGAGGTCAGTTGCGTTAGCGTCTTCTTGTTGGGCAAGAGTTTGCAGCTCAGTTACGCCAAGGAGCTTTGCTTGGGAACAGACCCGTTGTTAGCTTCCTTCGCATTTAGGAATGAGACTTCGAAAGCAACTAGTAATGCCCATTGCACATAAAGTAAAAGTGTATCACAATGTCACAATCTAAGCCATCCTCCATAGGCATGAGTAAATACATCTATACATCCAAACTTGAAGAAATCAAAGAATGTGCTCAGGTGTTGAACTCAGATTTCAGTTGAATCATAGATTGAATAGAAAGCCGTCGGAAGGTGGGAATGCCCTTCTTGGCCAGACCTTACCTGCGTGGCGTGTGAAGGCTTGAGTCATCACTGGAGATGTTTAGGCAGTGCTTCGTGGAGTGAGACACTGCGTTTTAGATATTTGTAAATCATTTCAGACGTTTGGTCAGAGCAAAAAATGGTATCAAATTGAAAATGTTTTTCGGGATGCCAAAGAGGGATTTGATTTTCTCATGCCCAATAAAACCCAAACTCATTCTACTGGTAGTTACTCTATGTTACTCTTTTGTCTCAGGGAAACCGCCAGTATTCAATGGTGAGGGCGACACCCTTTTTGCATTTGGATCAGCATGGGTCACAGTGAGTGGTACCACGCCGCCACGCCAGTCCCTAATCGAGACGTTGGAATCTCATGCTGTGGCAGGGAAGCCTCAGCCGGTTTCAAGGTTTCACGTGTTTCAAGCGTTCCTATTATCAACGATCCTCAGTGCATCCAAATGCCACCAAATGCGAGCTAGAAAATTTACAAAAGGCAACAGATATCAACAGATTAACAGTAACTTCATGTAACTTCCATCATATGCAGTATTTCATTTCCCAGCGACGCTCAGTCAAGGCTTCCTCACACAGCCTCAGGGTGTAAATGTCATCAGCCGATATAGATACAACATGTTTTAATAGAAGACTTCACTTTCCTTGCTGAGATGGCTTTGATGATAAATAATACATTCTGATTCTTATATTTTATATAATACGTAGTAATAGTAATCCTTATTATATGAATGATTAGTGATATGATTTTACATGATAATATACTGTACTTATCTTGTATATATTGTTACAATTATAGTTTGTGTTTGTTTATGGGCATGCTACAGGTACGTGTTTCCATTCTAAAACCGTGTGCTGACGGCTTAGCCGTGTGTCATCCATAAAGTTTCTCAAGTACAAGGAAATTGTTCTAATAAGATGTTGGGCTGCTTGGGCACATTCCTGACCAATTGGGCAAATGGTTGAGAGGTGTATTTTTGGTTGGAATTTGCAGCGGATTTGTTCGGCGGCGTTTGTTAGATAATGTGATGCACTCCTCTTGCACAGTGTCCTTTGTTCACACACTTGAGAAGTCCAACCAATTTGTGTGCCACGTGAAAACAGCATGTGCAGATATTCAAAATTATATAAAGATCTCAGGTGCTGCATGCTGCATTCATCCAGTGTAGATGACAATGTATCATTTGTTTGACACTTGCAAAGCAAAAGATCAAACAGATTCAGATGTGAAAACGACGGATTTGCTACATGTTGCTCTCTGAAGCTCCGTGCAACACTCGGCATGGCACTGCTCACCTTTGGTGCCTGCTTCAGAGGTTGGGCAGTATGGGAGTGTGGCAAGACCTGTTTTACTGTGCCATTTCAAGTAAGCCAGGAATTGTCCTGTTTTTGTTTTTCCATCCAGACTTAGTGTGTCCGACGTTTCGGGTGTTGCGGTTTGATCTTTGACTTCCTCTTGAGGCATTGCTGTCTCCATTGTAAAGGTACAGTCAGGCTCTCAGACAGCGTCACTTCAATGGCTTTGGAAGATATTGGATACACATGGATATCCTACATATATACGTATACGTATATACATACATATCGTTATTAGATGTTATTATATAGTTTGTTTGGAGGCACTGGAGCAAATGAGAATTCAGGATTTCCTATCATATACCCAAGTTCACCATTCGCACCCTTGTGATCCTTTGTGCATCAATCCTCACATTTAAAGTTTGAGAGCTTGTTCATTGACAGGGTTATCAACATTTCTGACACTAGCTCGCGGAAAAAACGCATGCTGTTGCCAGTGCACCTGTAAGTTGTGTATTTGTGTACTACGACTGCGTCTTTCATGAATTAGTTGGAAACCTCGGGCCGCACAGTAGGATGGATTTACTTTACCGACGTTTGGACTATTGTGTTGCCTAAACCGCACCGCCCGCAGTTTGGCTCAAGCGCGCTAAGCCCACTTTAAGCATATGCTACCACTAAAGTGGAAGCATTGAGTTGGGATCAGCAAGCAGCTGAGCTGAAAACATTGCTTTTCCGGCAAAGGGACGCATAATTGGCCAGGATATCAAGAAATGATATATGATATATGATTGAAACAGCAGCCAAGCAGCCACATGTTTGTTTTAAAGATTAACAGCAAGGATTGATGTTGAACTTGAGGTCTTTTCTGTTTGGTTTGCAGTAGTCCCTTTTGGAAAAGCGCTTTTTAAGATTCCGGAGGTCTGAGAGAATGGGAGGGTGTTCTAGTAAGCCGGCGTATGATACTCCAGTCCCAGCGGGGTTGACGCACCAGCAGCAGCTCGGCTTGCTTATTGGAAAGAAACAAGATCGAGATGCTGATTTAATGTAATATGCAATGATATATATAATATATAAATATCAATTTGATATACTCATTTATCATTCATATGGACGGGTGGTGGTTTTACCATTGATCCTCGAGTGGAGATCATGAATGACGTCATTTGTGCATGTTGTCACCTTTTTCTTAGGCTTCGTCCATTGTCCCTGAACAAGTGAGCAGCATAGTAAACAGCCTCAAAAACACCAACAGCAAGATGGACTCAAACATCTCAAACTTACTCTGAGGTATGCCACGATGTGGGTTATACGAATTGAAGACGTCTTGGCCATGGCTGGAACTCCTCCCCATCACGAAGAACTTCAAAAGCAAGGACTCCTTGTTTCTTGGTTTGCTGGGCAAAATTTAAGTACAATGGTCTAATCTGTTGCACCCCTTCAGGGTTGTACAGTGTTGCACAGGGTTCCACAACTTGTGTGTAGATCAATCAAGAGTGAACCTGAAATGAGCCAAATTTAGATGCAAGATACTCGGTGCTCACCCTGGCAACAGGTACAGCAAAAATCTCCCTGTTTGACAAACCAACTCCGCTTTGACCGCAGCGTTTCGTACAAGATCATGCAAAATAGAGTTAGTCCATAGACAGGACACAACTAAATGAACGAATGACTGGGCTGCAAAGGCCGCACAGCTCCTTAGATCCTAAAGCATGACCAACCGACGTGCCATGTTTGCACGCGCAATCAGGTTGAGCGCACGGACGGTTTCTTCGTGGCTTGGGAAACTCACAGATGACTTTTCATATTTTCCTTCCTGTAGTCAAATTCGCATGTTGTGAGCTGTGGCAAAAGAGCAGGTACTTTCGACAAGAGACCTACATTTTAGTTGGTTTAGTTCATTGTTTCCGTTTTGTAGAATTTTGTATATCTATACGTAGATACAATATAAATCAATATAATGATTCAATGTATATCTATAATATTATGGATTCGATATACATTGTACTATGTGTCACATGATTGTATAACGATAATTGATATACGTATGTTTGCCGCATCTTAAACAATTTCATTCATAGACTAAGGTCATTTTTGTCTCCCATCAATGGGTTGGTCGTACACATCCAGATCGATTCGGGGAGCAATTGCGAGTGCTACAAACGAGTTTACGAGGAATCATGGACGGTAGCCTCCAGGTGGGTCACCTGGGGACCCAAGGTCACGGCAAGGAAAGATGGAAAAACATATGCAAAGATTGCAAAGACGCTAAGAGGCAATCACCCAACGGATCAACCGAAACGATCCAAAATGTACTGTCAACACCAGCGTTGCAATGCATGGCAGTTCGAACAGGAAAGTCTGAATGTGTTTCAAAACATTAGGTTCTGAATCCGATCACAGATCAATGCAAAGGAAGAGATTGCAGTGGCTAAATCCAATGATATGATTTACTCACTAGTGAGAAAGTTGCATATGTCGAGACCTATGCCAGGCATGTGCTTTTAGGGGAGTCTGAATGGGCCAGTTGAAGCAATTAAGTCTTTTCACAGAGCGAAATCTCATCGCATCAATTTCTTGATTTCATTTTCACTTGGACAACTGCCTCTTGACATCGTTTGCCTGCCACATGGCCAGGTGCAGAATGATGTAATGAGCCAGATGATGATGAGATTCAAGAAGCTTTCTCGGGAGCAACGGCAACAGTTGCAAGATGCATACATTTGGATGGACTGGTTTTCGATTCCGTACCTGGGTTCCCCGCATCTATTTTTTCTTTCCAGTTGTAAGGGTGACACGACGTTTCCACTGCCGTTGACATTTTTTGACTTCGGCGCGTCAAATTGCAAACTCCGATCAGCGAAGTTTCTTCCAAACTCTGGTGGATATTTGATGTGAATATGTTTTGTTGACATTGATGGTCGTCATCGATCGTCATATATTGTTCATGACAGGCAAGGTGGCTTTGGCAAAAGCTTGCATGATGAAGGTGCCCTTACTACGACATTGCATGACGCATGGAACTGCATTCGCTCCATCCCTTACTGTGTGGATTGTTGCGATGTTTTCGTTGCACTGGTCCCTACCTTGTTGAATCTCGGATGTTGATACTGTATTTTTTTGAATTCTTTTCATGCTTTGGATGCGTTGGCTTTGCACATTCTTTGGATCCTTTGGATTCTTTAAATGCTTGCTGTGGGCGGGGGTAGCACCATGTAGGACGTTGTCATGGACTGCTAGTTCAATGCAGACCCCAATCTTGAGAACGTGATTTGCATTAGATCGGGTATATCAAGCAGAGTGGCAAACATGCAGTTTGCCGATTGCCAATCAGGCACAATGACACTGGGCTGCCTTGCAACTATCGATCCTGGCTATCGAGAGGATGGTGCAGGACTCGACTTGCATATTCTATATTTATATTTATATTACATACTTTTAATACGGTATAGATATGACTATCGTTGGTGCTTGACAGCTCGGGGATTAGGCAAAGACCTTCTGGTTGGTTGCTTTGCAGACTGCTCAACGTATTCATGACAGCCCAGGTGCATCCCCTCTCCGAAATGACTCTACCGCTTACTATTAGAGACATTTGATATTTTTGCAACCGATATTCCTAACCGATCAATGCTCAGACAAAATTGCTTGGAAATTATACTTTTTTGTAAAGGCAACAAGTAACATGAACTTTTAAAATATTTATTTTCGTATATTTTTCTTCTTTTTGTTGTTTTGCTTTAAAAAACTTTCAAAAACTTCGGGTGATCTAGGGGATTTAAGGGTCAAGGATCTAACCCCCAGAACAGATTCAATAAACAAAAATGGAAGATAATCGATTTATGTGCTACAGGCCGCACCAGAGCGAACAATCTTGCTGCTTTTACCTTGAAACAGCCCTCCTGTCAAACATGATTTAGCATTGCTTCCCCACCCAGTCCTATTCGTTGGAAGTAACGACTAGGAACCAAGCTCTCAGACCCAAGCAGTTCTGTCTAACACTTCCTTTTCAAATCTTTTCTCGCCAAGAACAGAAATAGTATTTGATACTATTTGCAAAGAGATCTGTAAATCTGTTTGATGTTACATAGGAAGCATGATGATTTGTGAGGCTCGCAGACGGTCACTCATTGATAGAATTGAAAGTCTTGTGGTTGCAGACACCCGCCCTTTGAATGGACCTATGGCTAGAGCAGCCACGGAATCGTCGGCGTAATGTGCACTCCAAACACACCCTGGATTGGAAATCAAACAAGTTTTCAAGATGCCTTGGAGGGTGGTTAATCTTTACTTTCACAGGGTCCAAAACACAAAATCCAAATCCAACTTTTGTCAAATTGTGTAGCTTAAGTGTCCACCTGCATTCAAAGTTCAAGCAAACAAGTTCTTGAGTTTGTGCGTTTTCTATTATTTTGATGATTTTTGATGAGTTGCCTTAGGGTCGTTCAACGTATCTTTTGCAGAGCTTGTTGCTGTTTAGGTTTGCGTTGCTTCAATAAGACTGTTGTTACTTGTAGGTCGGAGTACATGCACAAGCAATTCAGGCAGATGTTTTGCTGCTGTCACTCTGACAGCTATTAAGTGGTCGTAATGCACGGTGTTCCAGGACTGAAATGTGGATGAAGCTACTTTCAGACGACGAGAAGATCCCCATCATCATGGTTTCAAGCACCAAGAAAGCAGTCCCTTTGGCTTGATTGTGCGAGGAAAATTAAAATTGCATTTCTTTTGTTTGCCCCTGTCTGGCGTTTGCAATTGGAAACGTAGAGAGATTATTCAGTCAACCATCCAACCACTTAACTTGATATCATTTATAACATTTTTGTTGGACAACTCAAAGACTCTCAGGAGTTCATTTCTTCTACCCGATGGGTTCACTACCCTATAGGGGAGGGCGACTTCACCGTAGAAGAGGACTGCACTTTTCCTTACTGCTGTGTAGTGAGATAACGGAAACGCTCAAGCTAACTAGGGTCTCAAATGTGCAGTGCATGAGAGCAAATCCAGTCTACCGACTCATAAAATTTTGTGAAAGCTTGGAGGGTCTCTTCTTGTCACGAAGTTATGGAACATGCCTTTTGTCATTGAAAGCAACGCCTTCCCAAACAAAAAAAGTGCTTATTCTGCTTCATGGATACCGGAGGACCGTGCTGCATGCTGCGCTCTTGCAGAGACTGCTTTGACATTCAAACTGAAAAAGATGTTGAAGAGTTCAAGGCCAAATCTCAACCTCTACAGGCACTTGGGCTACAAAATGCCATACACCTCACCAACAGTACGCACAAAAAAAACAGAACATTTGAAGGTGGAAGGTGCGGGTGGCCTTGGTGCTGGAGTGGATAGAGATGGTAGTTAGCGGCAAGTGCTCGTATAGTGTCCTTCAAATAGATGCTCTCTCCATGTTTATCTTATCTAGGGCTGCCGAGAAAGTGTTGATACTAGTGCAATCTAGTTCAGTCATCCAATGAATCCAAGGGTTTTGTATTAAATGCATCAACATATTATACATGAGAGCATGCAAGTACGGTCCAATGAACATCCTCAGAGATTTCAAGGTATAGGACATGTACAGGGACATGTATTGACATATCATGTATGGCTCAAACATTCACAAAGTGAATCGAACTGTTGGTTCCAATTCGCTTTTTCTTGACAAGACGCAAAGATTTGTTGTCCAATCCATGATTCTGAAGTTGGTATCTTATGCCTATTAGGCCGGCTGCAATGTGAGGTACTACTTGGCTCGTTACGAGACCTTTTGCAACTTACCGCCGGCAACGCGTAGCCTCGACCAATTCCTTGAGGACTTTAGATTCGAGAGACTTGGAAGAAATGGGATACATGGATGTATGGGCCATCATGGGCACTATATTCCCTCTCCTTGTTTGTCTTGCTGCACCCTGTTTCCCTCATCATCTTTTCATCATCTTAACGCACGTCCTCGACACACCCGTATCACAACCTCAAGAGACTCGTGGGCAATCCTGGACAAGTCTTGAAACTCTTTGAGCATATATTTCTCTGGGCAATTCGTTGTGTGGGATGAATGCCAATCATCCCATTGGACTGAAACTGCAGTGCAAGTGAGTCACTGGATCTAGATTTAGTCGCTGAAAGGGCTTCTGCAGGAACCTTGTGTTCGAGAGAAAAACGTTTGTCCTGTAAAATTACAGACAGTGTATAATGCTGTGCCAATCCAATGAGAGCGATCCACAAAGAGAAGCCCTTCACGAATCTTCAGGGTGAAAGTGTAATTCAGCAATTTATATAAATTTGAAACATCATGGAATATCCGCTTTCTGGATCTTTATGTTGTGTTTTCTGTGTTCATTTTGCCCCTTCTAATCATCCCCCTTCTGATTTGACCGGGATTATGATTGTGGTTGTGCGGTGGGTATCCTTTTACTTGTTGATTCTGCTATTCAAGTTGGCCTAGACATGCCTACGCAGGTTAAGGTATTTCGTGCCCATACAGGATTTACTGGAGCTTTCGCCCTACTGCGTCACTAGCTGATCCGAAAATATCCCGAAGCATCTCAATGAGTTGAGCATTGGCATATTATGTATTAACATATTGAATCGATTACAGTGACTCTGATATTATACTCTTATCTTAAAATGTACAACATTTTTTCCATGAGTATCATGCATGAAGCTGCAGACCTCACTGAGGAATTTACAAGCAGCAATCAAGCAAAAGTCTCTTGGCAAGTTAAGTTGTCAAATCGTGCATTGCAAAGAACAAATCGCAGACGAAGACATGCAAGCGTCACTAGAGTAGCGTCGACAATATTCAGCAAAATCAACATGAAAGGGCGTTTTCGCTGTACACAGAAACTCACAATCTATATGTTTGATGTCACAGGCGATGTATCCCACACATACAGTACTTTGATTTAGACATGTACAACATGATATGTACTCGGACACACATATTGTATATAATTAGTATCCATTCATGAACATTTCTTTATATTATACAGTCCAAATGCAGAAGCATGCTGTGAACGGGGCAATGCCTGAAACCTCGAACCCAGGAAAGGTATGGGAGCCATTGCCTGTGCTGTGGCATCTGAAGACATCAGCATGTTGAAAGCCATGGCCAAGGCACCCTGCACTGGGAAAAAATGTGAGATAGGACTGATAGGACGTCAAAATTTCTCAGTAGGATTGCTTACATCAATTTTGACGGGTTCCAGTCCCATGACTTGGGCAAAATGCATTCGGCCGTCTCGAGTGGCGAACAACCCATTTCTTCCAACGCTTGAGGCAGGTGCGCCTTTGGAGACAACCTTCCCGGAAATACCTGAGGCACCTTGACTGCCAAAAGCCTTCTACTTCATATGTGATCAGTATTGATCAGTCATTATTACAGTACAATAATTATGAATTCTGCACATAGAAGTGGAATTGAAGGAAGGGATCCTAGACATCTTCAGCGTCAGGCTCTAAGCTTTTGACAGCTAGTACCAGTACTGCAAAAATGCTGTATGATTGACAGTGATGAACCATTCTACTCTCCGCATTTGAGGGAAACTACTGAAAACGGCCGCTAAATTCCAGAAACTGCCTCCAGAATCAAGAGGCAAAAAAAAGAAGCCCCTACACTAGTGCCTGTGTCGTGGTTGTTGATGTGGTGGTTACGGTTGCCGTTGTCATCGTTGTTGTCGTCGTCGTTGTTTTGGTTTTTGTTGTCGCTGCTGCTGCTGCTGTTTTGTTGTTGTCATCCTGGGCGCTGTTGCAGTTGCCTTGTGTGCACAGGGGCCTCAAGCAAAGAGAACAAACAAAACACTGTCAAAAAGGATTTCTCTGGATTTCTGTTGCAGCCTTGCTTGCCGTCCAGCTGACAAAAGCGATGATACTGATACTGTTGATCCCACAAGCGAAAACCCTGTTCTTGTTTTGAACAGAAGGATAGATCTTTTTAACTGCTTCTGTGCCGCAAAAGGTGGATCTTTGGAATGGTTTCACTCCACTGTTCTTGGCGGCTATGAACAGTTGGCACTCCGAAGAGCCTTTAAAGGAGTTGTTGCAGTTGAAAGCCAATGCCTCTTCACTGCATTGCTATTTGACTGCTGTCATGCGCTTCCTTTAGCACTCGAAATGATTATGAGATATTATAAGGCTTTGCAGACGAAATGAATCTAAATGAAACTATTTGAGAAAAACTGATGGAACAGCTACAACACAAACTGAGAGTGAATAAAGCACCTAATTTGTACTACAATTTTTCGCGGAATCGGGAAGAGGGATGGCTTGAAGCGGTGTCCCTGGAGCGAGGTCAATGCTGGTTGCATGATAGGTACAGCTGCCATTGGCACCTGTCGCAAAGCCAGTGCAGTGCTACTCGTCTTTTACTTCGACTCCTGGAATATGGATTCTGTAAAGTTGACTCAAGATGGAGGTCAACAACATGGAAATGCCTGTTTTCTTACTGACTGTCCACTTACAGTTTGGACCAATGGCGGAATTCATGTTTAACTTCTGCTTGATAGATTCAAAGCAAGTCGGTAACAGGAATCCTGCTTCTTGAAGTATCTTGAAGTGCAACTGTTTGATCCTACGACCTGTCAGAAGTCTTTTCGAGTAGTTCGAGAAACTTGAGTGATTCGAGCTGAATCAGGTTCATTTGAAGATTTACATCTCAAGCTGTAGTTCTAATTTTACATATGCGACTTTGAACTATTTTGAACGGACTTCAGCAGCTGCTTGAAGAACTACACTTTGAGGCAGCTCATGGTGGAACATGGAGCAGCCCCTCAGCCAGATTGGTCACCATCTGTTCTGGATGCGTCGAAGCGGGTGGCGATGTTCACTATGAAATGCATCAGGTTTATTTGCATGAAATGCACGCACCAAAATACTGTCCAGACATGGAACATCATGGAACTTAATACATAATTAAACATCTATACTTGGTTTCCTGCTGTACGTCCAAACCGGGTAGGGTGGGCAAACAAGCATGTTCTCCAGGACTGTGCAAGATTGGCCACTAGAGGCCACAATTAATTGTTTTGCAGGTGTTTGCAGAGTTTCCATTCCTGTGTTGGCATGTGATATTGCTTTTACGCTCCATCGTTTTTTTTGTGCCGTCTTCTCTTCTGAGGATGTGAATTTTGCAGCACTACCAACTCGTACCTGGCCTCTTTCAGTCCTCGCTGGTCGCGGTGCAGAGCCTGCCGCAATTTTGAAACTCATCGAGTTGAGAGCCGATGTCAATCCCCCGACAGGCGCAGCTGCGGCGGAATAGACTCCCCTTAGACACACGCAGTTGCGATACTCCTATAGGAGATTTAAAGTTTCGTTCCGTGAAGATACTCCCTTGATTCCTGAAACTATGTACTGAATTTTGAACTCATGGTTTGGTGGTTTGGGCGTGTTTCATCCATTGTGTATATGATATATGAATATATATATATATTTATACGTATATATATGTATATATTATATATACACATATATAGGGCGTTGTGAGGGGTTGTAGCATGTTGTAATGATTTGAGACATTTCAGATCATTGAAGCATGATTGCTGCATGCAAAGCGAGTCCACAAGTCGACCCCTCGAGGCTGTCACGCTTGGTCGACCTTGGCCATGCTTTTTCAGGGTCATCCACACGGCCTTGACACTGCGCAAACCTTGCTGGATGCCAAGGTGCTCGCATGGATTTGATTGAATATTCATGGATATTCAATGATGTTGAAGTGCTTTTCATGCAATGGGCTTGGTTGGAGTCACACTTATGGGAATGGCAACGTTTGTCTCGAGTTCCCGCATTTTGGGTTCCGACTCCAAGAAATGGGCTGACTCCAAAATCGCCGGCGAACACTTCAACATTGAAAGCCCTCTGTCCTTACGTCAATCTCTAAAAATGGCTGACTTCAACGTTTGAGCAACACCGTTGCAAAGCTATTGACAATCCATCACCTTGAAATTCACCGTGAGTTCCAAGACCAGCACAAAAATTCATGTTCTGGAGACTGGCTTTGGAGTATGAAAAAGCCGAAACTCTTGCGTCTAAATTGATACTGTACCCTGGAAGCGGGTGCCTTACTCCTACCAAACCGAGCTGAAATGACGAGTTGAAGAATTTGACCAATCCTTTTCGCAACTATTATGTCTTGCTTTGTAGTTTGATATGGGACAGATTCCACAATGCAGAAAGTGCTCTAGCTTCTAGCTTATTGTAAGATATATGATATAAGTATAAGTATTTGCATTTTTTTACATATGAGCAACGGCTTTTATTTACTGAAAGTAAGGAAGAGTACTGTCCAGGCATTCGATGTTCTATGGCAAACATTATGGTAAAACGAAGCAGGAACACCAAGAGAAGGAGGTAAGCATTTTACGTCTATCACTTGGCGTTGATATAATCAATATATACATATATATATATATATATACACGAGAGCATGGCTTGCCCGTGTTGGAATCCAGATTCAGATTCAGAGCAATGCAGGGCCTAGCCCAGGAACATATCAGGATCATGGCTCCATACATGGAGGCCTTTTGTCATACTAGATTTTTCGGACGGCCCAGAACGAGGTCAAAACGAAGCAAAACATGTGCCCAAAAGCCCTAGCGTCCAGATGTTGGGTTTGGGTTTTAGTGCTACTAGTACTCCTACTGCTACCACTACTACTACTTCTACTACTACTACTACTTCTACTACTACTCCTACTACTACTACTGCTTCTACTTCTACTACTTCTACTACTTCTACTACTACTCCTTCTACTTCTACTGCCACTGCCACTACTCCCCTACCACTACCACTACGACTACTACTACTACTACTACTACTACTACTACTACTACTACTACTACTACTACTACTACTACTACTACTACTACTACTTCTACTTCTACTTCTACTTCTACTTCTACTACTCCTACTACTACTACTGCTTCTACTTCTACTACTTCTACTACTACTTCTTCTACTTCTACTGCCACTGCCACTACTCCCCTACCACTACCACTACGACTACTACTACTACTACTACTACTACTACTACTACTACTACTTCTACCACCACTACCAGTACCACTACGACTACGACTACTACGACTACTACTTCTACTACTACTACTACTACTACTACTACTACTACTCCTACTACTACTAC